>OZ018397.1:35822433-36220433 GCA_963969525.1 Ontholestes murinus
GTATGTAATTGTTCCGACTTGAATTTTCCGCGGCATGAGTCACGATAGCCCATTTTCAGTATAATGCGTACTGCAATTTTTTGAATGAATAAATATTTCTGTGGTTTTGCTGTTGTTTCCCCATATAATTAGACCGTATCTCATGATGCTAACGAAGTTGGCATGATATACAGTTTTTGATACAGTGGTGGGTAGGTATTTGGAAATTTCTCTGTAAATTATTTTGTTGAGCTTACCCTTAATGATGTTAATGTGGTTATCGCCAGTTAATTTATTGTTTATTTCAATGCCTAAAAATTTTGTTGATTCAACTATTTCCCTGTTGTCTATATTAATTTTAATATTATCTTCATTTTTATCTCGATTTTGGAAAAGAATGATATTGGTTTTGTCTTTATTTATTATTAAATTGTTATTTATGAACCATTCATTGACATTTTTGAAGAATATTTCACCTTTAATAGATATTTCATCTTTAGTTCCACCTGATATTAAAAGGTTTGTATCATCCGCGTAGCTGATTATTGTTTCTGTATTATTTGTAGCTGTGTTTATAAGGTCATTCATAAATACTCAACTCAGACCCCACGGCACACTCCAATACATAGCGCTGATCGCTCCACCTTTGACATATGAAGAAAGTATGCCGTGCATCGTCCTGGGTTCCCGGGCACCATACGCAATTGCCGTCATCAATCTTCCCAACCCTATTGACCTGGAAACAACCATGTCCCGCCAGGAGCTGAGAGAGGTGAAAACTAAGCTCTCCATGTTTCCTGCTCCAGGCGGGGAATAATGCTTCTGGTCCAAGATCCGTTTGGGCTCCTGGACCACCTCGCCTGCCACCTCTCCATAAGTCGGTCACGCGCCTCCTTCCTCGCCACCCCCTTAGGGACCCCTGCCCGCACGGCTACGTGGATCTCCTGCCTGGCTAGTATGTCTAGATCAGGTGGAGGCGATGATGCCAGAACTTCAGCTGCGTCTGTAGAAGTCGCTAAGGCGGAGCGCCCTCCGTAGACAGTCCCGATTTCTCTGCGCGCCGACGCATGCTGCCCATGCTGGGGAGGCATACAGGAGCTTCGCCCTAGCCACTCCCGCGAGGAGCCGCCTCTTTCCTTCCGATGGTCCGCCTACATTGGCCAAGAGCTTGGTAATGGCCCTTGTAGCTTGCGCCGCTCCTTGAGATGCTTCCGCTACATGAGAGCTGCAGAGTGGGTTAGCCTCAATACGGACCCCCAGGTACTTCAGTGAGCGGCATACCTCCACTTCGTGCCCCAGTACCTCGATCCTCACATCCTTGGCCTCGTCTGCCAGCCGGCGCACCTTTAGGAGAGCATTCGTAGTCGAGCGGCCCCTGCGGAACCCGTACTGATTCGAAGAGAAACCCCCGTTCTCGTTGATCCAAAAGTTGAGTCGGTCTCGAATAAGCCTCTCCAGCAGTTTCGCTTCAACATCTAGGAGGCAGAGAGGCCTGTAGCCCCCGGGAGTTTCCAGCGATTTATTCCCCTTCGGCAGGAGAACCAGTCGCACCCTTTTGTAGGCCTGGGGGAAAACTCCTCTTCGAAGGCATATATTGAAGAGCTCCGTGACGTGAGTTGCCGAGTTGAGTACGTAGTTTCTTAACGCCTCGTTCGGTATACCCCCAGGTCCTGTGGCCTTACGGAGGGGTAGTGCACTCGCTGCCGACCGGACCTCCTCCTCAGTGAACAGCTCCAGCTCGTCCAAGCAAGCGGGAGGCCCTCTTGGGAAATTGTGGGGCTCACCTTTGGGGAACAATGTCTCCAGGACTATGCGCATGCCTCCTGGCACAAGCATGGCAGGGTTAGGACGGAGTTGGCCCATCTTTTTAGCCACAACCCGGTAAGGCAGACCCCACGGATCGTTCTCCACCTCCACCAGTAGGTGTTTCCACGAGGGTTTCTACCTCCTCCTCGACTTTCCAATCCACTACTCTAGCCCCCGGGGATGTCCACGTGATATCAATGATCGAGGCTGACTCCTGTCGGCTAAAGGTGGGGTTTATCTGAACTCAATACTTTATCTTTGAAGTATGTCTTTTTCCATATTAATTTTCAAGATCTGACGAAATCCAAGAAAGCATGCATAGCCCCCTGACAATGCAGACGAGGTGTGGGGAAAACATGGGAACTATCTCCAAAGGTAGCTCTATGGATCTAAACGGCCATCATGCGGCCAATGTTGGCATATGCATCATTAATATGATGGCCAAGAACGACCTCGAATACAGTGGTAAGGCTCCTAGATCACTCTTTTGAGCGCGACAGAAGCCGAGAGAACAACACCAACAGCGGCTATGGAAGCCCTGCTGCACCTGCCACCCTTGGACATTATTAGAAAACAGGCAGAAGCGGCGGACAAGGCTACGAGTAACAAAGGGATGGCTTGTAAGCAACGGTGGAGATGAAAACCACAAAATCTTAGAGGAATTCAGGAAATGAAATCCCGAGATTATAATACCGGTGGACAACATCTTCCGAAAATATATATTAACTAGAAAGCTAAGACAGTCCTAAGATACGAAGACTTAGGAGTAGGCAGCAAACACAAAGATATTCATATATATACTGATAGGTCGCCAACAAAAACCGGTGCAGGTGTAGGATTTTTTTGCAAAAACCTGTCCCTGAAAAAAGTACTTAATTATGTAAGACAATGATCACATTAACAATGGTGAAACTCATGGGTATACTATATGAAGCAAAAGTAATCTCTGACAAGAAGATCAAGGAGAAAACATATACATCATAACGGACATCAGAGAAGCAATTTTGTCCATTTCCAACTGTAAAATTACCTCAGCATCAACGCTGAAATGTTGCGAAGCCTTGGAAAAAGTAGCTTGTGAAAATAAGGTGGCTCCATGCTAGGTAAAAGTATACACCAACGCAGAGATAACATAATAGCAGATGGTTTGGTGTGAATCCACAGTGGGAGATGGATGTCTAAAGTCAATAGTAACATATTCTCCTGTCCACTTGAAATAGTTCGTCGAAGTTATCTAGTTATAGTACATACATACATCTTGAGCGAATCAAACGAGTGTTGTCCTCATTTTATGTATATACTTCGTCAGTAATTTCCGGATATTTGGTTCATGTTTAGCAAAGACACATTTATATCTCTTAACATTTATTTAAAGTTTTTGTTTCCTATATTCCGAACACTGCCTACAGTAAATTTGATTGATATAAAGCACATGAGCCTAAATTGGTCCGTCGAGCAAGTATCGTTGCCTATTGTATTTATATATCATTCAGTTAAAACAAAAACGCATGGCCTCTATTCTCTTCAAGGTATTCTCAGTTTAATAGTTGTATTAGGTGATGCTTTCTCTCTCGCTCATAGTGATTTGACATTGACTCCAGGAAAACGGGGTCTTCATGATATCGAAGCAGATGTTCTTTTCTGGTTGGTGAGCTGCTTCGGAACCCACTGCACGTACAACTTCCGATAACTGTCGTAAGTTGTCCACACTGTTTCAACGCTGGCATCCACCTTCACCACCAACTTTCGCATTCCCCTAAAAACTATCTGAACGAACTCAGAGACGCTATGAAGATCTGGCCCTCGTCACGGCTATAGGAGTTCTGAGAATACGGAATCCTTCGGCTTGTTTGAATTAGAACTTTATTTAATCTCACAGGATCATTTCCTACCTTTTCCTACTATATTGTGTTTTGTCTAAGTAAATTGAGGGATATATAATAGATCATTGATCTATGCGTACCAGTTTAAGTTAATCTTCTCTTTAAAGGAATGGATATGGTCTGACCAAGAGGGCGAAGTCATGTGAGCGGAATGCAAGAGGAATGTTGTGAATAGACGGAAAATAAAGAATAATTTAGGATGCTGCAAAAGGTGTAGTCTATTATTAGAATTATGGAAGAGGAAGTTTATAAATTAAGCCATTGTCAAAAATGCCTTTTTGGTGTCGTAAAAAATGAAGTTGTGCTCTGGTATATATTAAGTCTAGAATAAAATGACCGGGAAGCACATTTTAGTGTTTTGAATAAGATGAGAAAAATGCGTTCGAAAAATTAACTCGTAGTATTGATGGAATAAGGAACTGAAGGGGACCTTTAACAGGGGAAAGGAGGCAAAGCGTTTTTATATTATTTTGAAAATAGAGCATTTATAAGAAATGCAGTCAACAACAAAATCCAATATATTAAAAGAGCACATTGGGAAAAGTTTTCATCAGACATGGAACACGCCCTTTATGGAGGTCAGAAGAAGAACATGTTAAGAAACACGAAAAATCAAATTAACGAACATATAAACTTTACAGTGCTGGCATTAACTCAGTAAATCCTAACCTAGAACAGAATGATGATAATACTCAAGAACCGTGGACCGTCTCTAATGAGTAAATTAAAAATTGATCAAGAAATTAAAAAATCACAAGTCGCCTGGAGTAGATGAAATATCTAACGAGCTGCTAAGGTATGGAGGCGATGCATTAGCAGAAGAACTGTGCGTACATTTCAACAAAATCGTTTACTCCAACAAAGTACCTATCAAATCGAAAGAAAGTATTCCAATATTCAAAAAAGAAAGCAAAAAAGAACCATCAAACTACCATAAAATCACGGTAATAAGTTCAACTAAAACTATTCACCAAAATTTTGGAAGAAAAATATCTTCGTATGGGCTATGTGAAGAACAACAACTGAAGACGCCAACTTTACAATCGCTGAAAAATCAATAGAATATAACAAAACAGCATATATGTGTTTCATTAACCTTACTAATGCTTTTGACCGTGTGCGACTTTCGGATGTTGGGATGCTTCTAAATTAAAAAAAGTACACCCAGAGATTATTAACATCATAATTGAGTTAAACACTGCCAACTGGACCCAAATATAGGGTAGAGGGCAGAAAAACACGAAGAATTCCCATGCAGACAGGAATAAGGCAAAGCGATAGCTTAGGTCCTATCCTTTTCAATCTCATTATGGACAAAATAATATCCAAATTAAGAAAGGTTGGAAAGGGATACCTATTAGGGACAAAATAAAAATGATATGCTATGCGGACGATGCCGTGTTGACACACAGCTGCCAGGTACAATATGGTGATATCGGTGGACAAATCCAAAGTACTTACCATATCGAGGGAACCGACAAGATGTAAACTAGCAATATACAACGAACCAATAGAACAAATAATAAGGTTCAGATATCTCGCCGTCAACATCACAAGCAGCAGAGACCTACAAGAAGAAACTAAGGCTCAGACAACCATCGGATACTTGCGAGATGTAGAATGGTGGAGCAGACATATCACCATACAAAAGTCCGCATATATAAGACCTGCGTACGCTCCGTTATGACATATGCTGTGGAAACAATAGTCACAATAAAGAGAATCATCCCAACAGCTGAGATGAGAACATTAAGATCCATGGCGGGATACACTTTGAGGGAACATAAAAGAAACGAAGACATCCGAGAGCTCTGCGACGTCCCAGATATTGTAAGATGGTCCAGAAATAGACGTCGCTAATGGAGGGATCCTGTTGAGCGAATGGATGGCAGCAGATTGCCGAAGATCGCAAGGGACGGTCTCCCCTACGATGGTATGAAATCTGGAGCTCATCGTCCCAGCTGAAAAAGAAGAATTAGATTGTAGATTTACGAAATGTTTCCTTTTTTTAATTATTAGTTAATTTTCGGTAACCAAGAAAAGGACTTGAATGCTTTTTTAAGTTCAGTTTGAAATCTTGGGCACACATAAAGAAACATAGATTTAGAATAGAATAGGAAAAATCAGTTTTTCAAAAAATATTCTAATACTAAATACAAATAAAAATATGGAAAATAATCCTAACATATTATACAATAATTATTATTAAATTATTTTATTTTTAATTTATAAATTTATATTTAACGATTTATGATCTATGAAGTTGAAAATTGAATGATCACTATGGTGTAAGTAGTTATTAATTGGATAAAAGTAAAAACCATAGAATAATCAATATGGAAAAAGTCTGCCGCCGTAAAATGAGTAAATCTATCACTCGCTTGTTGAGCAAACAGATACAAGCAATCCTGTACCAGTGGTTGATGCGAATATCTATAAATAGTTTTATAACATATTTTCACTGTTTTCTTCTCTTCTTGCGTTAAATATTCGCATTTTCTTGTTATTATAACTACCTTTCCCTTAAAAAAAAACAGGCATTAATACAAATCCATGTAAATTGTACAAGTTGATGAATGTGCAAATAAAATGGGGCGTAGAGACGTGAATGCATAATTCATTTGGTTAGTTGACTACCACAATGTAACTCAATGTTTTAGATACCTTCCGTAATGAAGTGCCAGCGTATGTGCTATTTTATTTAACTAATTGAATTTATGATCTATATACTCGAATACATGTCTAAGGATAATAAAGTATAATTAGAATTTATTCCATAATCTTAATTCAGGTTTTTCTTAAGTGTCACATTTCTAAATACAATTAAATTGTATTTTCCCGTCCTTAAGACCGATTTTAGTTTTATATCCAGTATTAAACACTTTGTATAACTGGCTTTAAATATAAGGTTTGTAGTGCTTGTTTTTATAAATTAAGATTATTTTCACGTAATCCTTTGAATCAAACTTTGATTATGTTGTGAATGAAATCTAATAAAATCATATACTTACAATTTCAAACAGAATCCAAAAAAATAGCGATATAATCTCTTGATTCGTACATTTATTCGACATCGCTGCATAAATAAACCTCAATACATTCGTAACGAATATAATCATCATTATTAATAGTTGCCAACCATACAATATGTTAAAATCTACGATAACATCACAACAAGCTTGGTGTGCCTGCATCAATATATTTAAATAATCTCTGGTTTGATAATTGGATAAAGTCGTTAACGCTTTGTTTAACAGTTTAAATCTGATCAGCAGCACTTCTAAGATAAAACACTGAAAGAGAACCAAAGCGATTGAACAAAAATATTGCAACGTCTGTTCTAAGAAATAAATGTACCCTGCGAGCGGAAAGTTCAACTTCATATACGTTATCGAGTCGAAAATCGTCACCCCGATAGCAATTGCTAAAGGTATGATCAACTCGAGATAATAAATATTCTTCTGGCTAAAATTTGTCACCTTCATCTGCATTAAATTTCCTTTGATCAACTCCAGCTTTGCGAACATTGAATTCAACCTTTCGAATTGGTACGTCAGTCCGCTCCAAATGGCCAACATGTTGGAAATAAATATTAAAAGGGCTGTAATGTGCGTGAGGAATATATCCGTAACGTCTTTCAGAATGTTCATGGTAAGGCGGCCAGAAATTGAATAAACACACGCCGATAAGGAGATAATTGTGAAGAAAGTTGTGTAGATGCGGGATTTTTTGAATCTTCCGCTGTTTCTGTCATAATGGGGAATTACTGCTAACCAACTGCATACGTGGATTATGTTGTTTTGTAATGCAAGCATTATCACTAATGAATTATCGCGTGTTTGGTTTTAATATTAACTATGGTATAATCAAGGAAGAAGGATGTACCACGAAGTGAACGCCTCCACAATTAAACATGTATGATATAATCGATTCAAATCTGTAGTACGTTAAACAGTGTTGATAAAGCGGTTATCCTATTATTTCTTTTATGTGGAAATCGATAATTTTCTGTCACGATTTCTTTTCTTTTAATATGTAAATATTGAATGTTATTCTATTATAAATTTTGTGTAAATATTAGACGATCAATACAAACATTTCCCAGTGAATTATAAAACAATCTTATACAGAGTATAAAGAAATAATATTAATTATTTACGTGTAATTTTCTTATTAATAACAAATCAAATCAATTTCATATTTCATATTTTTATATATATTTTAATAAAATTAAGCGGTTTGAATAAACAGACAATGTTGGTGAAGTTTCAATAGATAAATAACACTAAACACATAAAAAATTCTATAATAAGTGTTCACCTTGAACTTCTTGGTACTTATTATTTAATTCAATTGCACTCCTTATGACATTTCATTCATAACATCAATGTTTGCTTCGATGAGTTACCTGACTTTTATTTAAATCCAGATATATGTTAAATATGAATATGGAAATATTAAGAGGATTCAAATCCGGGGACCGCGCAGACAACTTATTTATTACATTAGGGCATATCCACATGTATCTAAGTTACCTAAATTGCGTGGGGCACCATCTTGTTGAAAATACATCTTACTTAACAATAAAAATGGTGAATTATCTTCCTGAAAATTGCATATTAGTAGCAAAAAAGGGAATCCTTTAAAGAAAGTAACATTATCAAAAATCACAGACGAACAAAAACACGAAAGCATTGAAAAATATAAGACATAAATCTGCGAAAATTAGAAAGATATGTTAAAGAAAAAATATACAGAAATCAATCAATTAAGATAATAATATAAAATTAGTAGAGATACGGCAAGAGCTAAAAGAAATAATAATAAAAACAACAGGAAAATTCTACTGTGCATTTTTGGATATTGAAAAAGCATTAGCATAAGTACACAGAGAAGCTTTATGGAAGGTACTATAGCGGAGAAAGATAAACAAAACACTAACAAAAAATACATTAATTAGCATTTTTAGATGACACAATAATTAGAATTTAAATGAAAATCCGTATACAAAACCATCTTCATATCTATACTAATGTATGGATATGAAACGTGGGTACTGAAATAAAAACAAAAAAGTATAAGCGATATGTAAGCGATATGGAAACATAATAGAGGCAGAATAAAATTATAAGAGCTGAATTAAATATCGTGTCAATTGAGAAATATATAGAGCAAAAGCAACTAATGGAAAACAACACATCGGTAAAACAAATATGGGAAAGTGCCAGGAGGAATAGAAGAGGAAGACCGCAGGAATAAAGAAACACAGAAGAGGATGGAGCAAGGGATAGACGAGAAAGATATCCATGTGGAAGCGGGTTCCTGTGTTCCCGGGTTATGGTTATTTATTAACATAATACTTACATGGTTTCTTCTCATGTCTTAAAAGCCGACTAATGAAGCAGCTATCCGCTGTTCTAATAACACTATACTTACCTAAACATTCCTTCTCTCCCCTTTTTCCTATACTTACCTTTCCAGCCTGCTCAGATGTCGTGTCGTAGTCTAAAGCTTGCATTAAGGGGTACGATGCCCTGACTGGCTGAAAAGCCACCAGACATCTTATATGTCTTACTGGCAGTGAGCGAAAGAGGGCCTTTGCTTAACTACATGAACCAAGTGAAAGGAAAACCACAATAAAAAACCCCTCAAGCTGGAAGAGCACATGCCGAAGGCTGCTTAGATAAGGGGAAGCTTAGTTTTATTATGCGAACCAGGCATACCAAGTGACCTGCTTTCAATTAGCCTTCTTATGGCATTCGGGACTCTGCTGCAGGGGATCGTTAGAAGGGCTCGCCCCCTTTAAAGGACAAAACAACGGCTATGGAGATTGAAATCCTTGCCACGACAGGACTTAGTGCCTGAGGTTGATAGGGAGGAAGCACTACTAGATAGCAGTGGAGAAAAGGCTGGGCGAAAGCCTGAAAGCTTATCTGTGCCTATTTTTTATCTGAGGGCGCAAAGTGTTTGTGAAATACCGCCTGCGACAACGCGGCATGTATCACAAAAGACAATTGCACGTGTTACGGTTTTTTACTTATTCTTTGAGATGGCGATATTTAATTTTCATGTTAGTTGGCCTTAAAGGTTTTAAAAAGCATAAAAAGGTAAGAGAATTGAATTATAGCTTTTTAGCGTAATTTCTATCTATTTTTACATTTAGTTTAAATTTAATTTACGATACTTATTATAAGGTACATAGTAGGTAATCGATATTCTTATAAAAGCATGGACCAGAAAAGGAAAAGACTGACTATAAGCCAATATAAAAAGAAACGCTCAAAGAAAGATGAAGAAGAAAAAAAATCTAAGCCGTGTCATGAAAGAATTCTTGGTCCCTATGCCTCAGTCAGAAGCGTCTGCATCCACATCAACAGCAACCTCTTCGGATGTGGTGGACTCATCATCATTGTCTGAATTACCTCCTAAAGAAGTTGTTGAAGAAAGCCAATAAATTACGCCCCCAGAAAATTATCAAAAGCAGGACAGCAATAGCAGTGAGTTCCAGCAAATAGACAAGATTTCTCACGATCCTGCACTATGGAATATTTACTGCATGCTTTTGTTGCATATTTTTTGATAATTTGTCTTCCCATTATTGGTCTAAATAACGTTATTCTGGCTGGAGAAATTTTCTACATGCGCTCACAATCCACGAAAAGTCTGAAAATTAAAAAAAATCTTTCAGACAATGGAAAGAATTTGACACTCGTTTAAAAAAGAACCAAACTATTGATGCCGAATATTAAAAAAAATATGGATTTAGAAATTCAACACTGAGAGAAAATTTAGTCCATTGGCTTCACAATGCTTAGTCTTTCGAGGAACAAGTAAACTTTTATTTTAACCTAATAATGGAAATTTTCTAAAGCTGGTTGAATTGTTTGCTAAGTTTGATCCAGTTATGGAAGAATATATCAGAAGAGTTCAACGAGAGTCTAACAAATGACTTATCTAAGCAATAATATACATAGAGCACTTATAAATTTAATGGGTAATTAAATTTTACGTAAGTCATATTGAACAGCTCTCATTAACAATAAGAGTCATATGCAACCCAATTGAAAATGTACGAAGTTGACGAATTCTTTATTGTTGTTTTTGAAGTAACTAACAATAGGAGAGGGTTTAATAGAACTTATTTTGTCTTTTTTGAAAAAAATAGGTTTTGGGTCGAAGTGTCTTGGAGGACAATAAAGCTAATATGAAAGGAGTCAGAAAGGGTGTACAAAACAGAATACTTGAAAAGTTCGCGGGCGTTCTATGTTCCTTGTGTCTGTCACTCTTTAAATTTAGTTGTGAATGATGCAGCGTCTTTTGCTACAGAAACAACATTTTTTTCTGTTATACAAGAACTATATAATCTTTTTTGGTTCTACAAAGCGCTGGGAGGTGCTGAAAAAATATGTTTCACATTTAACTCTCAAACCACTAAGTGCTACTAGGTGGACAAGCAGAATAGATGCATTAAAACCTTTGCGGTATCAACTTTGTGAAATATATGATGCTTATTCGAAATAATGGAAGACGTCACTCGAGATGCAGAAACTATAGTTAAAGCACTATGAATATATCGAATTAAACAAGGATGCTAGCAGAAACAATAAAGAAAGTGAAAAGTTAGAGGCAACTCGGATTTAAAATTGCTAAGAATCTTGAATGTAGCACTGATTATAGCTAGAAAGAAAAAGCGTCAATTTGACGAAAAAGCTGCGGGCGAACCCTTAACGGAGGAAGTTAAATTTATGATATATAAACTTTTTTAATTATATTTTGGATATAACACTTAATTCATTAAATGAAGGATTTACTCTTTTGAAAACCCATAACAAAAATTTTCAGTTTTTATACGATATCTTTAAACTCAGGGATGTAACTGATGAACTACTTGAAAATCATTGCACTAGCCTCCAGTCAATTCTTTCTGACGACAATGACTCGCATGTAAATGGGAATGATCATCAAGAGAAATTACGTGATGTGTGTCGCATATTCTAACATTCAATGAAACCACTCGATGTCATTAGCTATTTGTACCAAAATTATTCAAACACATTGTATCCTAACACCTGTATAACGGTAAGAATTCACACTCCCTGTCTCTGTAGCAAGTGGAGAAAGAAGTTTTTCCAAACTAAAATTAATGAAAAAAATATTTATGCAATTCCATAATTCAGTCAAACCTTACAAATCTGGCATTCATTTTTATTAAATAAACATTAGCTGCTTCTCTTAACTATACATCCCTTATTCAGGAATTTGCAAATTTGCATTTGTAAAGTTCGAAGAGTGAAATTATAGTATATGTATGTTTATGTTTATTTATAGAAAATTGTTACGTTTAAAAATATATTATTTTCACATTTTTCCTAATTTTTTAAAATCACAAATATGGGGGCGGCATTTCGAACGAAGAGATTTAAATACCTCACCAGCGAGAGCATGACGCAGACTTACACTCTTATGGTCTAGCGCGAAAGCAACAGACCGAACACTGTATCCGTTCGGACGACAGCACGCCGACTGTATGTCTTTTTTCGGGAATTTTGCTTCTCCTCTGTGAGGCCACTTGAGCTTGTGTCAGTGAGGGCCTAAGTTTATCTCTGAATCCACTTAAGTGGTGACACGCCGCTCTTGGGGGTCTGTACAGTCCCTTTCACACGCTTAGATAACGTACTCTTCGGCTGTGCAAGGACCGAAGGTTGTATTATGGCACAGGTCTAGCTCCCTAAGAGGGTGCAGTCCTAAAAGTCGTTGGAGCGGAGGGCAACTGATTGCGGTCCCGAATGGGTGCGATGTTTCAAACTGGAGGGTTATAAGAAGGGTGATCACCGAACTCACCCAAGAGGCCACCTTCTCAGCAGATGCTACGTACATGATGAAGTTAAAATAACGGAATTACCTCGTTGGGTGCCGATATAGCAAGCTACAGCTTTGCAGAAAGTGAAGCAGGGGAAGTCTGGTGAAGGCTCAGGAGACTAAAGCTTCAAAGAATCTATGGATACGGGTGAAACTCCGAAAACATCAATGGCTTCGGAGGGTAATCCGCCACTACAAATATCAAATGGTACAAATAAGCCGCTCTCTGTAATCTAGCCATTAAACTGTTTATAATGAGTACATTGTACTCGAAATGTATATCTATTGAATAAAAATCAATTTGTGAAGAACGTGTTAGTATGTCAATACAATTTTATCCTTAATTTCATTTATAAGAACCAGTATTTCTCCCCGAATGAAAATTAGGTATAATCATTTGTATCCCAACATTCGACCTCACTCCATCTCTAATATGTAACTATCGTTCTATCATGCTACTCCTTGTTCTGCGATACGGAACACTCCTCAAAAACAAAATACTGTCCAGTACCCTGACCGCAATCCTAATTACTAATTCGACACCCTTCCAAACACTCTAACTTACCATCCTTATCTCAAACACATAAACAACACATCTTAAAGGTAAGTCATCAGTCACTATATTGCTTGATATTCAAAAAGCCTTCGATTGTGTCTGACATCTAGATTTTTTTTAAATGCTTTCTTTCTTTATTTCTTTGACCTTACGTCCTTCATAGGGATTTTGCCTCTTAAACTATCCTCTTCTATCACTTTTTATCCTCCGCCACTCTCTGCTACTGTCGATCTTCAGCTTTCAGTCAACTTTTCATCGCAATGTGGGTCGGTCTACTTGCCGGGTTCCCTACATTTTTGTTTCCATCACTTGCTTGGTGTTTTAAAAATGCTACCTCTTTAAAATTCCTACCCACAACTGTACTTTTCAGGCTATACGACGCACCTTTTTACATAGAAAATTTTGGGTGCATCTTATGGTCCGGAGATAACATTAAAACATTTTTTTATTTCAATAAATCGTCTCGAAATTTGAGGTACTTCTTATAGTTCGAACAATATGGTACGCCACTGAAGGTAGATATGACGCAAGTTATCTCAGGACAAGCGGAGAATCTTCGATTTATCTACACTTTTTGTCTATTTTAGTCGATACCTCTAGTAGGCTTGGCCTGTAATGTGATTAATTATGCAAAACAATATGAAATCAGAGAAGCAAAAAGACATGTTGGTCCACCACCAACAGAGAAAATGGTTCTCGATAAAAAAAAAAACAGGAGGAACAATTAAAACTGCTAAGTAAAGACAAAAAGCATTCCGTTCCAAAACTAACAAAATGGCCACAATTAGAAGTAGAAGTGAGCAATTGGATAACAAACAATCGAAGCATGGGCATATCTGTTTCTCCAAAAATGAATTTTTAAAGCGATAAGATAAGCCACGAATAGTGGATTTATAGATTTTAGCGAATAACCGTCTTGGAGCTTTAGATTTATGAAAGGACAAGGGTTATGTATGTGTACAAAATCCGCATTAGCCCTAATAATGCCGACTAATTAAGAATATAAATTTCGGGATTAACCAAATTGCGAATATGGATGCGGTGCCTCTAAGTTTTGATGTTCCTTCAACTCGGACTGTGGATTTAAATGGCTACAGGGATCAGGAAGGCTCCAAGGGACTGCTCGACCAAGAGACCACCCCTGAAGCAGGCTGATGCGCGTCTAAGGGGCAAGAATATGCCCCAGGACAAACTGAAGGTTTGTCATTCTAAGGTTCATAAATGAAGGGACAGTGGGAGTGCCAGCAGCACTCAAAGGCAGCGGGATCTCAGCAAAAGTGGTATTTATACCTAAAGTGGGTAATAGACTATTAGATGAACCTCTATTACATCGACCCATCAGTTTACCCTCATTTCTCCTAAAGACTATGGAGAAAATAATTGACGAGCAAATAAAGAGTGACTCACTTATAAGAACATTTAAGGGTGCCAAGCAGTTTGCCAACAAATCCACCTTCACCACCTCGTCAAAGAGGCAGAACGGGCAATCCTATTCTCGGAATATTTGTGCAATAAAACGAGTGCCTTTAAATAAAGGAATATATCCTTCCACGATAAGATGGGTGGAGTCAATGTTTCAATGTTTTCAATCTATGCCTGTAGCAATGAGAGGGGAGTTTTGTCCCCTACACTATGGTCAATAGTGGGGACGGATTCTTGGATGAACTGCGAGAAAAGGGCTTCGTAACCCAAGGCTACACAGATGACATCGCCGTAATAATCAGGGACAAGCATGAAAGCATTCTTAAAATCCTAATTCAGCAAGCATTGAATATCATCAATAATTGGTGTGTTCATTCCCTATTAATAATTGGTCAGTACCCCAACCTTTTGCCTTTGATCTCGAAGTGACGACCCCCTCGCGACAATAGCACTAAATTAATGGAGTTTCGACTTTAGAGGAATTATATGTTAACGAATGTGATCACTTTATTTTTTACTACGTAAAACAATTATTATATCATTGGAACCAAACTGGCTTCAGTGGATCATATGAGGGATCTAGGTGTGATATTTGACAGCAACTTTCATTTATTGGTTTAGTAAGATCTTTACTCTAAATTAATATTTCAGATCAGAACACAAATAATAAATAATCCATACTATCAATCAATTTACTTATAAAAAATGAAAGAAATTTGATTGTTATTTTGCTATATTAATTGGGCAGTGACATTACAATTTTATCCTGCAAGTCAGTTAATTGGTTTCCCATTTTAATCAAAAGATGCTCCGACTTCGTCAGCGTGTCGTATGTCAACATTTAAGCGATTTTGAACGCGGTAGATTAATCGGGCTCAGAGAAGCAGGTTTGTCAATTCGTGATATTGCCCAATGAATTAGCAGAAGTGTCAGTACAATATCTCGACGTAGATAGACCGAGGGACAGGAACAACGGCAGAGATTACGACCTGGGGGCTCTGGAAACACTGCAGAACGTGAAGATCGAGCTCTTCGGCTTGTTGCTGATCGGGATCGATTTTCAACAACAAGAGCCATTGGAGACATCTAGAGAGGTTCAACGAACCAAGGAAATTTTCTGGAGAATTTGATTATTTGATCTCAAGTCGTACCGTGCTTTTCTTTGTTTAGCCTTAACTTCTCGACGTCGCCGAGGAGAACGAGGAAATTTACAGTTTGCAGTTTGCAGGAAAGCTATATAGCTCTTACGCGCGGAGCGATGGTATGGGGGCCGATCGGTGATGGGTGTGTTAAACGCAAATCGCTAAATTAACACAGTTGTAGAACAGCATTAATGCCCTATCTGAGAAGGTTGGAAATCCCTATTTTCCAACAGGATAATGCAAAGCCGCATACAGCTAGGGTTACTAAGGCATTCCTAGAACTAGCTAATGTTAATTTACTTCCACGACCTTCTCGTTCTCCAGACCTATCACCTATTGGACACGTGTGGGATACAATTGGCAGAAGACTGGGCCCCTACTCACTTTGCCTGATATTAGGATGCGAATTAAAGAAACTTGGGATGTAATCCCTCAGGCTGACATTGAAAATTTGATTTCTAATATGCCTAGGCGAGTTGCTGACTGCTCCAGAAATCGTGATGGAGCAACTCATTATTGAAATTAAATAAAGTTATCATGATTTTTTGTTGAAAGTTTAATTTTTTTGAGTGGATTATTTACGTATTATCTGAATTTGGTCCAGTATATTATTTTATAGAATTTAATTTTCTTGCTGATTTTATTAGTATAATAGAACAAAATTGTTCTATTACATAACATAATATTAATAATTATATATTTGTAAAATGGTAATACCGTAAATAAATGTATAATAATTATAACAAGTTTCTTAATAAACGTAAATCTGATAACGTGTAACTTATTAATAAATTAATCTAATATATATATAATCCTTTTTTATATAATTAATAATTGGACAGACTATGTTTTATTTGTAATTATTTCAGTTGAAAATAAAACATTTTATTATTAAAAACACTATACAAAGAAAACATAATTATTTATGATTTATTGTCTCTATTTTTATTAACCCGTCCATATAAATAACGTGTATAATTTACATAAACATTAATTTAAGTACCAAAAAAAACTCATTATTTTACTGACTACAGTTCGAAACAAACATAAAAATATAAACAGGTGTAATATGTTAAAATCACCAGCTGTGAATTCATCACCAATGTATTATCTACAGTATTTAGCTCGTAAACCAAGTTTGATATCAAGATCAAGACGCAGATATAAAGTTGTTCTAATATTTTACTCATTATTAAACTTGTTACCGAAATACAATAAAAACACCAACACATTTATCAACACGAAAAAGCAATCGTATATAAAAGTAGGATTACTCCTTCTAATATACAGCTACCCTGCATACACTGCACTATTGCTTTTAAGCAAAAATAAAAGAATACTTACCACGTTAACACTTTCATCGGCAGTTGCCATATCGTCTGCCCTTATGAATATTTTAAAAATGGGAACATCTAATGAAGCAATAGAGACGATTTTTTATAGTATAGATAGAATTGATGAATATCTGAAGAATCTGGGAAGGATTGAACCAAAAGTACATCGGAGCTACACTTCAATACTTATTGTAATAATTTGGTCATTAATGATTTACGCATTCGTTGGAATATCGTGGTATCGAATTGGAATTATTCATGTTTATAAATACTTTTGTATAAACGTGGTGCTCTCTACTTATATTGTTATTTTAATACCTGTCGAAATTGATATGTTGGAAAATATTTTGGATAGGTACAGATGTATTAACATGTTGTTAAATAGGACCGTTTTGGATTTTGAAACAATATTAACGTTTCAAAAATTATATGGAATGCTTCAAGACATCGTGGTTGCGTTTAATCATATTTTTGGATGGAATTTGTTTTGGTTTTTTGCTTTCCTCGTCTCTGCAATTATGATACACGTTAGTGGACAAATCGCTATGTGGGCAAGAGTTGATTTCTACAAAATGTGCATGAACGTCCACTTCATAGGATTTCTAGTTGTAAGATATTTTCATATTATTAGTTTTATTCTTTATGTATAAAAGTTTTTTAATACAGTCTTATTTTTTAGTATTTGGCTTTTTCCATAACCGCAAAGTGTGAAAATATCATTAAAGAATGGAGGGAATCGATTGCTTTGTCTTATAAAATCCAGCAACGGCACAACTCTCCGGAAATGTACAATATGATAAAGATTTTACAAAGCCAGATACAATCAGAAACTCCTATTATATCAGCCGCCGGATTTTTCAATATTGACTTTAGAAACATCTTCAATTTTATAAATATCATCGCCAACCTCGTAATATTTCTATTTCAGATTCCAAAACTGAACCGCACTGATTAGCAAGATTTAAATATTTATTGGATAAAAACTAAAATAGTTTATTCTTAGATTGTTGTAGCCTTTTGAATAGACATCAATCCGTGGTGCTGAAATTTGTTAAAAGATCCAGAAACACTATACTTCTGAATAATTGTGTATAATACCTTAAGAGTTAAGAAATGAAGAAAGTAACTTAGATTTTGATTTATAAGGGAATATAAAAGAATCATAAAAATTTTATTACAGTAGGATGAAATATTTATAGAACGGACTCTATTTTTTTCTTCGTAACATTTCTTAAAATGTAGGAAGTATCACATGTTCAATTAAATATATTTTATATATGTTAGGGACCTTTATTTTATATTGTGGCATCAGTCCGTTCATATGTTGCAATAAAGGTAATCTTGAATTGTTAATATTAGAACCTTTTTATACAAAATATATTGTAGCAAACGGCTGGGACTGAAATAAAAATCCGTAACTTCTTAGAGGCGAACAATAAACCAGCTTCGGATAAAAATGAGCTATAATACATATAAATAAACTCACATAAAAAGTCGCGCGTGACTGTTAATTAAAGAGAATTATTAACATCAACTAGACCTAGACCCTAGAGGACCAGTCAACTACTGCATTGCTAAACTCCAGAACAATAATAAAAATAACTTCCAAAGCCTGATTGTAAATATCCCTCTTCCATTGTGTATTGAATAGTGGAATCCAATACCACAGTATTCTCTTTCGCTTTAAAAATATTGTCCCAGTTTATTTATGTGAATTCTTACTTTCAGTTTCAATGGTTTCCTTGTATAGTAGTTATACTATTGATCGCGATTAAAAAGAATCATGTGTAACATTGCTATTATGCCCATCAGCATGATATTTATTGTAAAAATAAGGTGCGTTCGTAAGAATAATATTCTTATACAAATATATTGAACTAATTTAATGTAGTTAGTTTTACAAAGATATAGTAAAATTATAGAAAATATGGCTTACACATGGTTTTAAAAGATATATGAAAATTACTGGTAAAAAATGGTTCTATGACACCTTCATCATTTGGCTCCATGGTAAAGACAAGATCAATAAATAATAAATAATTTCCCCGAGAACTTAAACCATATCCATGCCAAAATTAAATTCACAATGGAACTAGAACAAAACAACCAATTGCATTTCCTCGACATACTTATCTATAAAAACTCTGACGGAACTCTCGCCCACACCGTATATAGAAAAGAAATTCATACAAACAGATATCTAAATGCCACCTCTCACCATCATCCTGTCCAATTCCGTTCTGTGGCAAAAACTATCTTAACTCGTTCCCTTCGACTAACATATATATCCAATCTAAATAACGAACTGGCCACCCTTGAGACAGCTATTGTCCAAAACGGTTTCTCCCCAAGTAATATAACACTATTACTAAAACAAAACAACTGACAAAATCTCCAAAACACTAAAACGACACAATATCAAAACAATTTTTACCACTCCACGTAAAATCGGACAATTCCTTAATTCCTCAAAAGACATCATTCCCCTTGAAAATCAAGGAGTATACAAAATCCCTTGTACCAATTGTAATAAAGTTTATAGCGGACAAACAAACAGATGCATGAATGTACGTTGAGACGAACACATCAGAGCCGTCGAAAAAGATCTAGCATCCTCATCTCTAGCCAAACATTCTAAATCCACCGGATAAAAGATAAATTTCGACCACACGACTTCCATCACAGCATTAGACCAATTCACGTAAAGGATTATCCGTGAGGTAATTGAAAAAGAAAAACACACCGATAATCTTAATAAACGCGACGACACCCAACGGACTTGGAATTCCATTTAATGCAATTGTAGTTGTTTGGAAGTATTGGTATATTGGTTTTGGTTTGCTTTTGTCGTTTATCTTTGTTATCACCGCATAATGGTCTGATATGCTTGTTCTATTTTTATATCTTGTTAATATTGAGTTATTTCCATTTATATTTACTCTTGTGTATGGTGCTTTAGTTATTCTAATTTTATAACTCTGTTACTTAAGAGCTCGTTTCCTCCTGTCACTTCCCATAGAACTCGTTGTATTTACTCCTTTTTTATGCGTCCTTGTTTCTCATGTATCTCCACCGCATTATCCTTCTCGTCCACCTACCCTACCACATTATCCTCTTGGTCGAAGCCACTCCCTATGACAACCCCACCCTCTCATAGGTTATCTTCCTTTCCGCTCTTCACATATTCTCTCCTGCGTCCAAGTATTCCTTCCATAACACCATCACTATTCTCCTCTCATCAATCTATACAGCTTCATCTCATATCTAGTCACCCTCCTTATCACTCTACACGCTCTACCAATTCATTTCCTGAAGCAATTTCTGCTCTCTCTCCAAACTATCGCACCTCTTGACATCAAGATCGATCTCACGCACGCATTTTACAGGTCACACGTCACTCTCATACTGTTATCCATATTCCCTATTTTTCTCTCACCAACCCCAAGCTTTTTTCGCCTTCCCTTACTTGCTTCTCATAACCTTCCGAACTCTCAAACATGAAACCCAAGTACTTAAACACTTTTACCCTCTTGATCACCTCTCCCTTCCATTGTAGCTCTTTTTTCCTTCCCTCCCTTCCTTTTTCCAAAATTTACTCGCACTTCTCTCCTGTTTACGCATTTCGCCACACTCATTAACATCTTTTATTTCCTCCCACTTCCTCGCCATCAACACCACGTCATCCGCATACGTCAGTATCCATACCTTTTTCATACCTTGTCATGTGGCTCAACTTAGTTGTGTGTTCTCCTAAAGTGGACCAGTCCATGCTATCTATCTCGCGATACCATAATAGAATCATTCGCCAATAAAGGCATTTAAAAAAGTCATA
Source organism: Ontholestes murinus (assembly GCA_963969525.1). Classification (NCBI taxonomy): domain Eukaryota; kingdom Metazoa; phylum Arthropoda; class Insecta; order Coleoptera; family Staphylinidae; genus Ontholestes; species Ontholestes murinus. The sequence continues at coordinate 35,843,247 of OZ018397.1, forward strand.
GCTTTCCAATCATCATAATTTTATACCTATCAGGATTTTGTTGTTGAATTCTCCGAAGATGTTGGTGATCCCGTATTTATTGAACTTTTAAACAAAATAAGCGACCATTCGCTATTTTATTATATTTTTACTCTACTAATTCTGATATTTGAGTTGGGACTTTTAATGTTCAAAAAGGTTGAAGAATAAATTAACAAATAAATACTACTCGAATTGTACTTTAGAAAAAAAAAAATTAATGCTACGAAACTACTGTTATGAATAAACTTATATTATAACTACTTTTTGTTTTTATTTTAAAGGAATAATACAGTTTTCTATGAAATAAATAAATAATTATTCAGCTAAAAATAAGAAGAACACCGACACCATTAAATAATTAGGTTTTTAAGATTTTGACTTTAACATGCAATTCATAATATAATTACTGCTCTTCTACTTAACTTACATTAAACCTAAAATTATGAAAAATGCAGTGTCATGTGTGAAAACATAAGTAGAATGAAAATAATAATAAAATAACTCTATAACCTTTTGAATAATGATAAGAGAAATAAACAAAATATGGAAACGGCGGAAAATAATATATAAAGTAAATAAAACTGTTATTAACTAAATCTTGGTGATGTATTAAGGTTATATAAAATATTATAAATAAATAAAATAAAATATTTCTATTAAAGATAAATTTTATATACTCGAGTTATATATTTACTAATTTGCGCATTGAATCGCAGATTATTATCTATAATTAGTCCCAAATTACGCATCTCATCAACGTGATGTATGGATATTTAAACTAATTAATTTAATTCACAATTAATGTTGTTTTGTTTCATACAAGTCATTAAGACTAGTATATTCTTTTGGATTTTGGACTTTTGATCATTTAAGACATATAATAATATTTTGAAATGTATTGGCAAAATACTAATTGGATAATTATTTTAGGCAAAGGAATGATTGTTTCATATATTTTTCATATATTATCAAATTCGCGAGCTCTAAACAACAATTTATGATATGTGTAAGTTATGAAATTATACAAGGACAACACGGTTTAATCATGAAAGTGTTAGTTCTATTTGTGCCTATTGGATTAGGTTGTATCTTAATGATTAAGGGGCCAAGAAAGAGTATATGCAGCAAGTATGATGGGAATCTATCGGGTACTGTCTTAAGAGAATCAGGTAGAGTAACTAACAATCAAAAACTTGAAATATGCGAACAAATATCAAATTTAGGGCTGAAAGACCACCGGTCGATAGCCATGGAGCAGAAGAACAAGAACATATCAGAATTTATTTTATTTTATCCATTACATGTATTAGATTTTATTTTTCTGTGAATAAAGATGTTTAGTAGTAGTATCAAATTTAAAATAATAATAATAATTTATTTATTTCCTTAGCTACCCTTTACAATGTGCAGTACAGTATAGCACAGATAACATTTGGGAGATGTATACGTCAAATAGTAAAGCTACGTTTAGATTATAACATATACGCACATTGAAATACATAATTGTAGGATAAAAATGTTAAAAAAATAAAAAAATTGTATTATGGCGTGTAACTCTTAATATGTCATTGTTTCTGGTATGATATCTATGAGTATTACTATTTTTTGAATATTTCTCTGTTGTTATGTACGTAAACAGCATATTTATATATAAATATACATGGCAAAGTTAGTATATTGTGTGCTCGGAATGTTTCTCTGCAGGTATTCATTCTTTTTATATTAAATATTAAACGAATTATTCGTTTTTGGGAGACAATTAGTCTAGTTATGTCAGCTCTCCCCATGTAGAAATATTGTAGGCTGAGTGCGGGTATGCTAACGAGTAACACACATGTAGTAATGATTATATAGTTAGTGAGGATTTAAGTTTCAGAATAGCTGTTCATCTTAGCGGATACATGGCCAATATCCACGACAGCCTTTCATCAAAGACACATCCTAGAAATTTTACGGTTGATACGCCATGTTGCCGACGGCTTGTTGGTGGTTTTCTATTAAAGAACTGAAGTTTGATTATATTACCTGCATTCAGAAGGAGTTATTCTTGTTACACCAATCCGTCAGTTCATTTGTTACGGCATCGATTTTGTTTAACAGCTCCGTTTGCAGTGTCATCAGCAAAATTGACCATATATTCGTCACTTACATATTCGACTAAGTCATTGTTATAGAGTAGAAAGATGAGGGGGGCAAATGTGGAACCCTGTGCCACAACAGAGTCGATGTCAAATACTTCTGACTTATTTTCATACACCGAGGTGTACATTTTTCTTTCAGAAAGGAATAATAACACCAGCTCCGCAACATGAATGCGAATATCCAGAGCACAACGTTAATCAACATTCCCAAGTCCACTTGGACTTCCTCTAGTAAATCCGCGCTGGCTATTTCCGTTGACTTCCCTGCACAGAATCCATGTTGATTACTTGTCAGTATTTTATATTTAGTAATGTAGTAAACATATTTTGGAATATTTTTGAGTTTCATAAAGAATTTGGACAATAATTTTCAATGTCTGCGATTATTTTTTGTGAATTGGCACAATTTTCGCAATTTTGAAGGAGTTTGGAAACATTAATTTATTTATTATTTATTTCACTTGCAATTGTTTTCAGTATTTTCGAACTTATCTCGACTTTTCCTGAACTTGTTTTGCTCTTCAACAACATTACGATATTAATGTCTTTATTTAATCTTTATCAAACATGGTTAAAATATATACAAATAAAATAACGAGACTTTCACAATATTGAAGGAATAAAAAACATACATAAAATTTTGACACCATGCTGACGGGCGGAGTTCACGCTTCCAGGTGATCTTCCACTCAAACCCTTATCCTCTCCTCCACTGTTCATATAAAACCAGCTTCAGGTACATATATATTTAGCATATAGATGCTTATTTTCCCTTTATTGGGCGATAAAATAAAATTTTGTCATTTTGACATTGACATTTTTAATAATGTAAATATAAATTAAATACTTCCTTGGAGGAGAAGGACTTCAGAAAGAATAATAGTATTTTCAGAATGGCCTAACCTAGGTACGGAAGAATTATCGTTGACATATTAATACCTTTTTGTTCAAAGAACAAAATTTAAAAAAACGAGCTTTGTTGCAATCACTAATACAATTCCAAAACGCGTTAGGTTCATGTGTTATATTTACTTTAGTGGATTTAACAAAGTTTTCATAAATAGTTTTACTCTGAATTAGCAATATTCCTCCATTATGTATTTAAGTAAATCTGAATAATTCTTGCAATAATTTCAGATGCATGTTAATTAAATAATGTAAGCAAACATGAATTTAGATTGTATATTTTTTCATCAATTCTATTAATACAGGATGTTCCGTTAATGTGGCAAAATGGCTGGACCATAGATTCCTGGGGTCAAAATATGATGATTTAACATAACTTATCTACAGGGTGAGTTTTTTTCGATGTTCTCTATGGGGATCTCGGAAACTATAAGAGATAGAGAAACGGTTAAATGGAGAAAGAAGTGTAGATTTACGAGACGAATAAAATTCCACTTTCAAAATTTTCAAAAAAGTCAAGGGTAACTAGATATTTTGAAAAAAGTAAAAAGTGTCAATTTTTTCAAATCAATATATCTCGGTTATTATAACAGATAGAAAAAAATCTGTAAAGGACAAAGTTTTAGATAATTTTATGTAGATTAATAAAAAATAATCAGAAAATTTTTATCGCCATTATTTTCCGAGATATGATGCAAACTTACATTTTTTTAAATGGAAACCATAGTTGGCTGTAACCTCATTCAAAAGGTAATTTTTTTCTCTTTAATCTAATATGGCATACGACATAGTTATTTCTAAAAATGAGTGAGTTATAGTCATTTTAAATTTTATTATAAATAAAAAATGCATAGCCATGAAAAAGATGAAAGTAAAACAATTGCAGTTGTTTACTTTATTTCTTTTGTTTATAACGCTTTATTTGATTTGAATGAAATTTATTATTAATAACTGCCATAATATGATACATCATTTCAGTTATTGTGGCCATTAGTGATTGACAGGCAGTATAAAAAACAGTATCAATCATCATATTTTGACCGCAGGAATCTATGGTCCAGCCATTTTCCCGCATTAACGGGACATCCTGTATATTAAAGCAAAGCCAAGTTGAAGCTGTAGTAAGTGAAAAATATCTAATTTTATGATAACTCCCTTACTAAAAAGCTTTTCTCCTCCCTCTTTCCCGCCCCAACTTTATCAGAATCTTTATTCTGGCCCTGTATTCTCTCATTCTTTTACATTCCCTCACCCAATCCTATCTACTCCCTTGCATTCCTCTGCAAGATGTCTCCACGTATTCTTCCCATTCTTACACAACATGCAATCTCCGTATCCCTTGCTCATCTATTTTTTCTCCCTCTCTCTTACGTAACCATCTCCTTTCTTCCCAAACAGTTCTCCTCCAGGTAACTTGGCCTCCTTCCATGTACTTGCCACTCGCCATAGCACTCGTTGTATTCACCATTTTTCTTTGCACCCACCTTACGTGCTCCTCATAACCTCCCGAAATCTTAAATATAAAACCTAGATACTTAAACACTTTCACCCTCTCGATCACCTCTCCCTTCCATTACAGCTCTTATATCCTTCCTTTTTTTCCTAAATCTCTCTCTCTTTCATTTTAATCCACTCCCCCGCCACTTTCCTAAACTTTTTTCTCCATTGTCTCACCGAACTTTTTCCAATCCCTGGTCTTTGCTATTCTGACCTCGTCTTTTACTATTTTCCTCCTTTCTTTGTATCTTTCGTAGTTATTATTGTTTTTGCCATGCCTTTGTTATGCTTTTTTCTTTTCTTTTATCTTTTCATGACCACCAGGCTATCTGTTGTTTCTTGTTTGTACTCTTCTTAACCCCCCCAAATCTCTTGTGCCGCCTCAAGCATACTTCTTTTCAAGTTATTCCACATTTCCTTCCTTTTACTCTTAGCTTGCCCTCTACTTTCTCCTCATATTGTATTGCTGTTTCCCTATCTCTTAGTTTATATGATCTTATCTTTTTGTAGTTTAGTGCTGTAATTTGTAGTCTTCCTTAAGATAGTGATCATTTCTTATTTCGAAGCTTCTCTTTACTCTTGTATCGTGTCTATTATTTTGTTCTTTCTTCTTTATTCTGTCACCACATAATCTATTATAGATTTTTCGTTCTTGCTTACTACTTCCCTGGAGTATTTTTGTATCTATCAGGATTGTGTTGTTTAATTCTCCGAAGATGTTTTACTCTACTAATTCATATATTCAGAATAGGACTTTGCGTGTTCAAAAAGTTTGGAAAATAAAATAACAAATAAATACTATTCGAATTATACTTTGGAAAAATATTAATACTAATACTAAACAAAAAGGGCGCTCGTTCCTACCTAACTCAATGTATAAGCCTCTTGGAAACTAGTTACATTCTTCTCCATTTAAGTTGTTTTCATGTTCTTTATTCATTGTTCCTTTCTATAGCGAATTATGCGCTGACTGTGTTCATACGTTACTGCTTAGGCAGCATCCCGATATTGATAATTGCTGAACGTCTTATCATTATGTACATCATGTATGTACATTATGTATGTCATTTCCTGTCTATTTCTTTGGATTCTAAGACCTTTTATGTAGCATTAAAGTAATCGCCAAGTTATTCCTACATTTTTTGTACCTTATTTAACCTTCCATATTTTTGCTTTACATACAAATTAATGAATAATGTGTTATTCTTTATACTAATGAGAGTACAGTTCATATCCATAGCATCCTACTCTGCTCTTATCTTTTACTAGGGTTAGATTCATAATTGGATTTTGCGACCTCAACTATACTCTATTTACTCTCTCTTTTCTTATACGCTCATTGCTATCCAATCTCTTTTTTAGTTTATATATGGCATGTTATTTTATTTTCATTTTCTCTTTTGCTGGCAGAAATGTAAGCTGTATTTTGAAGTTTCTTCTGCTAAGCTTATTATGGGTGGTTTGGAGTGGTTGCCATATATTTGGCAAAGTGAAAAGTAAAACTTAGTATCTTAGACAGAATAGATCTTTTGCTTTTGTTTTTGTAATCAATAGATTACTTCAGTTAGTCTCTAACGCTAAACCAATCCTTTGGTGACCATAACATTCTTTATAACGTCGTATTAGACCATACACCCAGAGATCTTCTTATTGTTCTTTGAGAAATCGCATTTGCTCTATATTTTGATGGCCATAAATATTTTTCACTGGATTATCCTCACCCATACTTTCAGAGAGTATCTTGTTCTATACACGCCATCATATCAGCTTTGCTTAACACCTCTTCTATACCAATCAGTTATAGTGTCCTTGTTCCTGGTGCTAACTTTATTTATGATATTCAATTCCTATTTGTTCCTATTCACCAAAGCTTCTATATATCCTTGTACAGATTCCAACAATTACCACGTCGACAGACTATTCGAACGAATTGTAGTTGATGTTGCCGGACCATTCCCGGAGTTTCTATAGTTACAGTTTTGTGATGACGATCATCACTGTAAAGATCTTTCTCAATTAATAAAGGGTAAGCCTACAAGGTATGGTTGATTGATTGTTTATTTATCGTAGCAAGGGGAAATAAATATAATGACAGCAACCGCAATATAAATATTGAGTTTTTATTAATTATAAAAATGACAGTAATAATTGGTAAAGCTATTCTATGTTCACATCTTAAAATAAAAAAAAGCATTGAATTATTTATGATCTAATATATTATATCAATTCAATTAATCCCTCAATATAATTAATGTGTGCAATTTATTTGATCAATAATTCAAACACGTACCACGAAAACCTCATTATTTCGAAGTAAACATCTAATATAACCAGTAATAAATAGCGTTAATATGTTAAAATCGCTAACATTTAATTTAGCACAAATATATTATCCACAAGATGTGGCACATGAAACAATTTTAATATCAAGATCAAGACGTACATATAAAAGTGTTTTAATATTTTACTCATTAATGAATTTGTTACCTAAATTCAACAAAAATACTAACACATTTTTCAAAACAAAAAAACAATCTTATGTAAAAGTAGGTCTACTACTTTTAATATACAGCTACCCTGCGTATACTGCACTTTTACTTTTAAGCAAAAATAAACGAATACTTACCATGTCGATACTTTCATCAGTAGTCGCCATAGCGTCTGCCTTGATGCATATTTTAAAAATGGGAACATCTCATGAAATAATAGAGATGATTTTTTATAATATAGATACAATTGATGAGCATTTGATGAATTTGGGGAGGATTAAACCAAAACTACATCGGAGCTACACTTCAATACTTATTGTAATAATTTGGTCATTCATGATTTACGCTTTCCTTGGAATAACTTGGTATAGAATTGGAATACTTCATATTTATAAGTACTTTTGTGTAAACGTGATACTTTCTACTTATATTGTTGTTTTAATACCTATTGAAATTGACATGTTGGAAAATATCTTGGATAGATATAGATGTGTTAACACGTTGTTAAATAGGACCGTTTTGGATTTTGAAACAATATTAACGTTTCAAAAATTATTTGGAATGCTTCAAGACATCGTGGTTGCATTTAATGATATTTTTGGATGGAATTTGTTTTGGTTTTTTGCATTTCTCGTCATTACAATTATGATACACGTCAGTGCACAACTCGTTTTGTGGGCAAAAGTGGAGATTTACAAAATGTGCATGAACGTTCATTTCATAGGATTTCTAGTTGTAAGGAATTTTAATTGTTTCTGCAAATAATATTCTACACGGAAATTTAAGTCACAAGTAACCGGAAATACAGTTTTAGTTATTTTTTCTATTCATATTGTCTCATATTTTTCTTATAGTTTGATTGTATCTTCAATAATTCTTGGAAATGCTATTATTGCCTTACTAACATTTCTTTATAATATAATATGCATAAATATTATACATAATGGCCTTTATTTTAATATTACAATTTTAAATTAATGTTTAATGTTTTTAATCAAATCACTTATTTCCATTTGCATGTAGAAGTTCATATATTAACATGGATTAAGTTAATCTTAAAAATTTATCGAAATAGAAAAGTTTAATCAAACATTCTACGTTTTTAATATAGTTGTTATATTTTTAGTATTTGACTTTTTCCATAACCACGAAGTGTGAATATATCATCAAAGAATGGAGGGAATCGATTGCTATATCCTATAAAATCCAGCAACAGCATAATTCTCCAGAAATGTACGAAATGATAAAGATTCTACAACGTCAGTTAGAATTAGGAACTCCTATTATATCAGCCGCCGGATTTTTTAATATAAACTATGAAAACATCTTTAACTTTATAAATATCATCGCAAACTACGTGATCTTTCTTTTTCAGATACAAAAACTGAACCGCACTGTTTAACAAGATGAATATATGAATTGGTTTATTTAGATCAATACATGGTACTGAAATTTGTTTCATCCAAGTAATTTATTATGAACTTTTTACCAGATCTTTTATTTCGAAATCATATTTATTTATTTCGTTCAGTTTTATTTTTATGTTTAGTATTTATCATTTCCACATACGCTTTCGTTTGTTTTTCTTCCTCCCCCTTTCTTTACTATTATAATCTTTGTTTCTTACAGATTTAATTATAAAGTAAATATTTCTTTTCATTTAGAAATATTTACTTTTATATCTCCCCTCGTTTTTAGAAATTGTCTTATATTACTATGCTTTTTTCTTTCATTTATTCATACTTCCATTTCTGAATTATATCACTTATCTTTTTTAGTTCTGCCTCCATTCTATTCAGATTTTCTCTTAATTCTTCTTTATTATATTCTCCTCTTTGTTTGGGTTTTTCTGCTTTTTCTGATCTTTGCTTTAATTTAGATTATTTCGTGTTGTTTTTTTTGTAATTCGAGGTTTTTCTATCATCCTCCTCCTCCTCTTTCCCTCTCAACTGAAAGGGTCATCTGCCTCGCTAAAAGTGACCTACCATGACTCTTCTTTTATTAAATTCAAGAAGTTCTTCCTTAGATCTTTTTATATCTTCTTCTTTAACTTTAGATGAGAGTTTGACTTGTTTGACCTGAGTCTAAATAAGTGCCACGGTGAGATTCTCTTGCCTTGCCACTACCTGAAATAAATCGTTATGGTTGGTTTTTGACTACGAGCAGCCTTGCCCAATCCATTTATTTGTAAAAAATTGTGGTTTTACCTTCTTGCCCCTCGAAACCTAATAGGTTAGGAGGACCTGTCGAAGAGTATAGCTAAGGGAGCTAAGGTTTTGATGACCCTCGGAATCCCTTAGCAATAATCTTTTGCCACAGAGTGATAACCAACTGTTATTCTATGATTGGCATCAATTTAGTAGTTTCGGGATGAAAATTTGTGTTCCTGCGTCAGAAATACACCTTGCAGTGTAGGGGATAAGGTATATTTCTTCGAGAAAGCGTTGTTAATGGATATGTATGCGTTTTTAGCTTTTCACCAAATAGATATTCCAGTTCAGATTCATATCCAAATATTTTACTTTTTCCTTTAATATATCGTTTATTTAAGCAAGATCCATAGTTCGTAGTAAGAGCTATACAGTTACTACCATAGCAGATTATAATTTATCTTCCACCACATTTATTTTTTTTTTTACAATGACTAACATTAACTACTAAGTTAAAAAAAACTCCCGAAACTACTAAGTTCTTCTATTTTAGCTATATTTATAGATAATTATTGACCTGATCTGTACAGAAAACATCAAAAACTTTCAACATACTATAATATCTTTTGAGTTATATAAAATTAAGATTTTGACATTGTTTGGTCTTCCTTATTCCTTAAAACCTAGTAGGTTCAGATGACCTGAAGGTGAAGGAGGTATGGTCGAACAGGTGAGAGTTATACATCAGATTGTAATTTATAACCTATTACCAAATGGTTTTCCCCTAGTGTAGTTTAGTTTAGTTGATTGACCTACAAAAAATATACAAAATAACATACATTTACAATAACTTGAAATTTAGAACGCAAGACTTGAATGTGGAGTTTACATGGCAGTGTTCTTCCACTCAAATCATTATTTCCTGTAGACTATGATGATCAGGAGGTGATTATTACCACTAAGGCAATATTTTTACCATTGCTAGTGGCTATTTTTATCCAATTTACTTGGAGTTATTTTATGACTTGTATGTTGTCAATGTGACAACATTTCTGTTCTCCTACATCACAACGTATATTTTTTATAAGAGCATTGTCTATGGCTTTTGGATCTCTCCGCCAGGTAGGCATTCCAGTTCTTTTCCGTTTAGTGTCAAGGAAAATACCCAAATATTTTACTTCTTCTTTTAGGGTAACTTCGTCACTACGGAATGTTGGTGGCTAGAATTGTCGATCTGTACACAATTTATTTACCATATCAATAGTTTTCGACATACGTTTGACTAATATCTTCCGTGTTATAAGAAAGTAGGATTGCGAAATTGGATTTCTTATTTCTTGAAACCTAGCAGGATTGTAATTCATCTTGTATTACCAAATGGGTTTCATCATGACTGACATCAACTTAGTAGTAAAAATTTCAACTTTTAATGGATACCGTATCATGAGGAAGTTAAAATTATTGTTCTTAAAGAATATGAAGGGCAGGAAGTACTAGCTTTCATGTTGGAATCTGGTAAATTTGGACAAATGACAATTGAAAGGTGATAACATATATAATGCTCGAACAGGCACGAAAATCCGAATATCTAAATTGATAAGAATATACTAGGATAATATGGAGGATGTTAATATAGAAGAGTCGATTGTGCTAGTGGAGATTCTTTGTAAATGTATTAAGAAATTTTATTGGAGTCAATTTTTGTACCTAAATCTGTTGTTTTCATAGCTATTAATTCATAAAATCACAAAGATAGAGAAAACTTTTCAAAAGTAGTTACAATGTTTACTAATTAAGATCCCATTGGAGAGGTGCATTTAGAAATTTATGCTCAGTTTGTGAAAGGAGATTACAATTCCGTAGTTATATTAGGTAAACCAAAAGTTGCCTTCAAAGAGACTCTGCTACTGTCTTCTTCATCCCTTTTCCTCCCTCATTCTCGCCTCAGTGTCATCAGTATCTTTACCCTGGCCCCATCTTCTCTCATCCACTTTCATGGCTCCTACATCAATCCAATCCTCTTTTACTCCCTTGCATTCCTGCTAGAGACATTCTACATATCGCTCGCCCATACATTTCTTTCGCTCTCTCTCCTCCGTCTTGCATCACGTACTTGTCAAGGTCACCCTCTCCTCTATTCTGAAGCGGTTATTCACGATCCCTCTGATAAACTCACCCTCCTATACATTCTCCTTCTTTCTATTTTTCATCTCCCCTTCTCTAATACACACAGCTTTATTTCTTATCCGCAACTAGCCTTATTGTTTCACGCCACACGCTCTCCTTACTCGTTTCCTGAACCAGTATATATTCAGGCGTCGTTTTCTTTACCCTCCAACATATGCTTTAAGAAATACCACTGTTCTCTCTAAACTTTCATACCTCCTGACCCTGCATACTACCGGCTCATACATCAAGATCGGTCTCATGCATGCATTACATAGTTTACACATCACTCTTGTAATGTGATCCATCAACTTTTCCTATTATTCAATTTACAATTTGAGGTTGTTGACAATGTTGCTAGATAAAATTAATTAAAAATTACTACTTTTGACCAAATAAAGAAACAAACAGCGCCGCAAACTAAATGTGAAGGAGGCTAAAAATGACATGTTCGGCATACCAAAAATTTAGAGATGGCGAAATTAGAAGTCAGATGTACAGTAAGCTAGAAAATGCAAAATCCAATTAACACCGAAACCACTCTTATCAGATCAGCCCTAAGCTGGCTAAGAGGAAAATGCTCCAGAACCTAGGGTAACTCCTTTAGCGATCACAGTCAGCTTATGCAGTGGACTTACAAAACGTTGGCCACTCCACAACCGAGCGACATTTCAAGAAAATGTCTCTTGAACATGTTTAATTCTAACATAACTACCTTAGTGTTGTCATAGTCTGGTACATGACTAGTGTCATTGCAATACACGCTGAGACCTGTGGATCGTGGTTTATATTTGACATCACTATTGGTTTGTGTTAGACGTTTACTAAGTTTTTGTGTAGTTTGACCAGTATATTACGAGGTCACATTGTTAACATTTAATGGGATATATTATATAGTTCTTGGAAAGGGGAAATGGAATATTTTAAACGGGAGAAGCAAAGGGAGTTAAGGGTATTACAATTATTATAAGCAACCACCACATTAGAAGAAAAAGAGCGGAAAATCTTAGGGAGTTTGTTAGAATCCATCAATAAACGAAAGAGCATCGTATGTAAGCGTTTCCGAAAAAACCACATCACCTAATGCAACTGGATCGTCACGAGGTCCAACTATTTGATTATGGGAATGGTATAAAAGTCTCTTCAGCAACACAGGCGGTTTTTACGTAGTATGCTGAACAGTTTTGCCAAGTGTTGTACTTGTACTTTTTTGAGTGGTAAGAGTCAAAATGGATGTACCTTTCTAAACTGGTCGGTTTAATGTACCAATCTAAAATAATGGAATTGTTTGACAATCTACATACTAAAGTATTAAGGAATTGTACTGCTCCCTCTTTTTCAGTTTCAACGGTAAATTGTAATTTAGTGTGGTAAGAATTAAAAATGTCTAATGTGTTATTCTTCGTTAGCCGGAATGGCACATATCAGATCATCTACATATTGATAAATGAATGGATATTGGAGAGAGATCCGAGCAGAGCAAAAATATAATTAAAAGTTCATAACTATTTCCGCTATGAAAGGACTGATAGGACCTTCCATTTATTTATCTAGTCATACCTACTTTCAATTCAACAATGTGTTTTGTCAACAAATAACGGGCTGCCCAAAACATAACATTGTTGAATTGTAAGTAGGTATGATTAAATAAAAAAGTAATGATTGAAATAAATGCTGTTAAAGGGATAGAAGTGTTAGGTTCAAAAAGGTGAGAGTTAGTGGTAATAATATTTAAAACAAGATTAGTAAAAAGGGGCACAACGTCAAAAGAAACTATTTGAAAATTAGGGGACAACTAAGAGTTATTAATTTTATTTGCAAATTCGAAGGAGTCTTTAATTCTGAATTGATTATAGTCTGAGAAAGAAACATCGATGATTTTAGTTTTTTTGTATGACACAAGAAATTATGGGTCTTAAAGGAATGGAAGTTTTATTAATTTTTGGCAAACCGTAATGCACAGGACAAGAGCCTTATAGCATTTCAGACGTTATGCAGTGATTTTATCAATATTATCTTTCTTAAAACGATCATCAATAAGTATTTTAGTTTTCTTTCTAGAAAAGGTGTTGTATCATTATTTAGTTTCTTGTATGTACCAGTGTCATTTAACAGATCTAAACATTTAGACATGATTACAGTGCAGTTGCCTTTTTACGCACAGGTTACAAGTAAATGTGGACTATCTTTAAGAAATTGTTTAGTGTTTTTTCAAAATATTATTATAGGGTAAAGAAGGTGAGGGAGTTAAAACGAAATTAGTGATAATATTAGTGATTTCTGCTCTGGTCAAGTCTATTTCTGTTTCTAGGCCATGTTGAAGGATATTCTTAACGTTCGTTAACGTTCGAGAAAAGAGAAAAAATATCTAAGTTTTTATTATTAACAGGAAGGTAAAACATAGGTCTATAAGCTAGGTCCATCACATGCTCTACGATCCTGCACAGAGTAAAGATTTGGTCCCTCGTTCCTCTCTCCTTTTTAAAACATATGTACCTCTGGCACCAGTTGCCTCTCCTCCACCTTCTTGTCCAGCGTGTTCTTCACAATCAGTATCGCTTATTACTTTACCTATATAGTACATATAGGGGAAGTATTGTTTTCGTGATTTTTTCATTTTTTTGCGGAAATATTCGTTTTGAGCTCTGAGTCCCATTCTACTGATTTCTGGAAAAAAAATTGTGAATGTGCGTGTGTGTGTCGGTGGGTGCTGTATCTCAAAAAACGAATGATCTGTTTGGGATGAAACTTTAAACTTAAGGTTTTATCGTTAAAAACAGGAACTGAAAAGCTTTTGGTGAAGATTCAAAAACCAGAAGTGGATGTTTTTTTGTTTTTTTCTCTATGTTTATATAATTATGAAAAATATTGCTTAACTTTTCAAACAAACGTTAAAGGGAATGAGAAACGGAACAAGTTTTATTAAAACCTTTTTTTCATAAAGTTCTTAACTTAACTAAAAAATAAAAAATGAAAATTTTTGAAATATTTTGCTTATTGCTAATAAACTATAGGAGTTATAGGAAATTTATATAACAAACAATTGTAGAGAATTCAAAATTGAGCAAATTATTAAGAATAGCATTTTTGTGTAAACCTCACAGTTTTCGAGAAAAATATAGGGAAAGTATTATGATGGTCACATCACCATTTTGTTCAATTGTTTTTTATCATCAACTGTTTTTACATATCAGGTGTCATCTTTAGTACTGATTTTCAGTTATTTCCTTTTGGTTCTTGTCAAATTTTAAAATTGTTTTTTTTTTTAATTTCAACTGATTTCCGATGGTTGTTTATTATTTTTGGCAAAGTATAATAACATTTTTTGTTTTAGTAAATTTCAATTTTCTGTATATAATTTCACCTCTCGTGCTGCTGACCAGTCCAAGCAAATTATACATTGAGGTAAGTCAAGAATACGCTGGAGTTTAGGCGGAAAATAGGCGCTAGGTTAACGCATAGTTTATTGTCGTAGGTCACAAGTACGTTCGGTTAAATAAACCAAAAAATAATGTATTTGAATTTTTACAAAAAACAATTAAAAATTCAACAGTTGTCTGTCTTATATTTTTACTTGATATAAATAAATTTGATTGTAGGAATCCATTAGCGCAAGAATTTCCTTAATAAGAAAATTATTTTGGAAGTTATCGTGGAAAAACTGAAAAACAATTGAAATTCGAATTTTTAAATCTTTCTTGATTTAAATAGATTTGATTATAGAAATCCATTGGTGTAAGAATTTGAACAATCTGATTATTAGTTTGGAATTTATCGTGGAAAAACTGAAAAACAATTGAAGTTTGAATTTTAGGATTTAACTGGATTGAAATATATTTTATTCGCTGGTGCAGAATTTAGTTATTATTGTGAAAGTTATTGTCGAAGAACTGAAAAAATTTGAATCTCGAAGTTTTTGCTTAATTTATATAGTTTATATTTTATTATATGATTCTATTGGTTGAAGGATTTCTTTTATATTAGAATTTCAACTAGTTTTGAATTGTTTTTTTTTATTCTTCGTAAAATTCAAATTTAGTAAAAACGTTTCCTTGGCAACTTGTATTTTTAGAAAGTTTACAACCGTTTGAAATATAAAACTAATGTTTTTTTTAATTTCAACTGTTTTTAACTGTCATTTTCTTAGTAAATGTCATTTCTCAGCTGATTTTCAGGTTTTTATTCGTTCTTGGTAAAATTGAAACGTTTTTTTAAGAAAAGAATAACTTTAACATTTTTTATTTGATATTTTTTTCTTTAATGTTAGATTTTCTCTTTGAATCAATAGTTTCTTATTTGAGAAATTTTTCTTTTTAATTAAGCAAATTACTTATGAAGTAAGTTTAAAATTTTTTCTTGGAAAAGTTTCAGCTGTATTTTAACAAAATTTCAATTGTTTTCTCATTCTGATAGTTTTTAACTGTTTGGAATAAATTTTAATTGTTTTCATTTTTAAAATTCAACTGTTTCTAACTATATTATTGCTGTTTCTATTTATTTTCAATTGTTTTTTTATTCTTCAACAATTTTTAAGACACCTCAATTATTTAAACATTAACAAGGGTTTGATTGAATTAATTCATAGCATTTATTAAACTTTACTTTGTTAATCATTTATATTAAAAATGTTAAAAACACTCACGACAAAATCTTGTTTAAATAAGTAATTGTGGAGGTTTTCACTTTGTGATACATTTTAATAATACAAAATAAATAAAACAATTAACTTTGTTGGTATCACTTTTTTATTTACACTTGTAACTATAGTTTCGCCAACTTCAGCTTCTCATTATCAAACAATATCAACAAAGTTAATTATTTCATTTAATTTGAACTCTTGTTTATATTAAATTGATTGGAGAGTGAGATAGTGGGCACCCATCCATCCTACATATATATTTTAGCTTTAATTCAAACAATCAGTTTGAAGACGAGCTTTTTTACTAAAGCTGATTTTATTGAAATTGAAAATAAATGTCAAAATTTCAACTACTTGATCTTATAACGGAACTTATAAAATATAATCTTTATAGATAATACAAGGAAAGGATTATGATGGTTACATCACCATTTTTTGTATCCGGTGTTCATCACCGTAATTCTCCTGTAGTTATTCACTTTTCTCTTCCTCCCTTATGTATAGGACATATTGCCCCTACCTTTCACGATCCCGGAACTTTATCTTCCTCTTACTCTCTATTTCCTATTACATTTCAGCTCCTTCAAACAATCAGGATCCGTCGCTTTCCTTCTTTTTAACTCCTCTTCTCCCTACCCCTCGCGGATTTCCGCTCTCTTACTTACATTTCTCAAATTTCTCTATACCTCCACCACCACCTGCCTCTTCCTTCACTTTACACGTTCTTCCCACTTTTTTTCGCACACCCTATCGTACCCTTTCTTCGCTTTCTCTCATCCTGTGTACTCATTACTCATCCTCCTCACCTTCATCCTCCTGCCTCTAATCGTTTCTATTTCTTCTATTAACCTCCCTTTCATCACATCACAATCTTCACACTTTCCTTCTATTATTAGCTTCTTCTCCTTTATCTTCTTTATCTCCTCTATCTTCTCTTTCCGTATCTCCCTCGCCTTCTCCACCTTCTCCATCCATAACTCTCCTTCTTTTCGAATCTTCATCTACTTTAATATTAGTAGTATTTTTTGTAGAAGCATTGTTTATGACTACGCTGGAATGTTTGGATCTCTCTATCAGATAGGCAATCCACTTCTTTTCCGTTTGTTGTTACTCATATATTTTACTTACTTCCTAACTTCTTTTAGGATAAGTTCTCTATCCTGAAATGTGTGGTTTCTCAAAATTTTTGATTTTTTCTTCCTAGTGAACAGTACACTTTCCTATTTTAGCAATAATTTTTGATCTGTACATCATGTAGTTATTATTTCAAAAACGTGATCGGATACGTTTCACTAATATTTCTTCTTAGTCGTCAGAAAGTAAGATAATGCTGTCATTAAAGTCAGCACTTGCCTTTGTTGTAGTCTTTTGTTACTGTTGCACGTTACCTATTATTATGTTGGTTGTCCTCAATTGCATTATATTTATTTACGTATTTATTTACATCTTCAAGACCTATTAAAATTATATTAAATACATAAATACACTAAATCTGAGGATGAAATAAACAAAACATTGAAATAGATGAAGAACAACAAAAGTTCACGAGAAGCGCAAGTTAACAAAGAAATTGATCAGTGTAACTTTGGTAAAGAGCATGTATAAAAATCGCCTCATTAGCTACTTACTTAATATGTTTTTTTTCAATAACTTACCTCTCCTGCACAAACTATTCTTACCTGGGGTATGGTCGAGTAGTATGTTTTGTCTACTTCAGGAAGGAAACAATATTTTCTAGATGCATTTTTTAACATTTTGTTTATTTAATAATTTTTAAGTTTGATTTAAGTATTTTTTAGAATATAATATATATTTTTACAGGATAAGAATTTCCTCATTTTATTTTCCCTATAAAAATTGAGACTTTAATTTAATCAACCGAGCAAATTATTCTGGACTTTAGGTAGCTGAAACAGAAATATAATATAATTCGCGATCATATTTATAAAATTGAAGATATTTGCAAAATCGATGGAAAAAAATCCAGACGCCGAAATAACAGGACTCCGTGATTGAATCTGTTTTTGTAATATCGTTATCATTTCGTCAATTTTAAAATTTGAATTGTAGTGTTGTAGTTTACATGATATAGTTACTGATTCTGACCATTCTTTAAAGATATTTTCACTTCTAATAGTAATAGAAATCGCCAAATACTACAAAAGAATAATCTTATTAACAATTTATATATTATAAGTGATTAATTTCACTTTGTGAAATGAATACATAAATAGTTTAAAATATATCTTACAATAATAAATCCCATGAAATGTATAGTTAAATATATTTTACGTAAATCGACGTGTAGCCATGGTGCATTAAATGAATTTACGTTTATCATTATAATAAACACCATATAAACAAAAAACCATAGTAAATGACATCCAAAAATAATGTTGAATGTTCCAATTATTTCTGTTAAACATCCATGAATCTTTTGATAGGATATTATTCTATCTACATCCAAAACTTTTGCCTCCTTTAGGATCTGATTAAAATACTTGTATCGAATAAAAATATTATCCAAAATACTGATCTCAAAGGGTAATAAAATGATCATGTAAGCAGAAATCAGTATGTTTATGCAATAGAATAAGAAAATGTAAATTGTTGCAGCTCCATAGAAGGAAAACCCAGTAAGTAAGCAGAATATAATGGACCATATAATAGCAACAAATAGTAAAACGAAATTGCGGTTAAATTCTGCTTCAATCTTTCCTAAACCCTTGAGTTCTTCATCAATTCTATCGAATTTATCAAAAATGTTGTCCATTAATACACCACACGTTGCCATTTTTAAAAGGTGCACTATAGTGAATGTGAAAATAATGATGGTTGACAATAATATTGTAGCAAAAAATTGTTTCATTTTACTCAAAAGTGCTAACGATTTATATGTCAGGTAGATTTGAATTAAAACGAATGGTACTATTTTCAGGTAAGTCGAATTTTTTGAATTTGTAAACGTGTTGGTATTTTTTTTATACTTCGGAAGTAAACTTATAGAGGAGTAAAAAATTAAAATGATTCGCATTTTGAGCTTGGATTTTGACATTGATTTTTCTGGTGTTTCGTGTAGCTTTTTAAAAGCAAATTTATTCTTAAATGTCAATTTTATGTTAGATATAATGAACATGAATATGTTTTCTGTTTATATGTTACTATCACTTGAATGATAATATTGATAATTAGAATAAAAATGTTTATAGCAAACAAATTCAATATTTATTTTAGTAATAAAATAATTACTAATCAAACTTTACCTTGTAGAATTTATGGTGGTAATTAGCGAGTTATTCGAGTGGTTTATATAATTATTCGTATTGTTATTTACATGCCCTAATTATTACATTTTTTCACTAATTATACTTAATGATGTTATACTCTTAACAATGTCAAGTAAACGTTATTATTTATAATATTTTGCATCATTAGAGTTTTGCCTCACAGAACTGGAGATAGTCTGTGATTTCACTATAATACACTTAGGACGCCTATTGCTGATCTTATTTTGAGTTGCGTCTTTGAACCTCTATTTATTTTTTTACTAAGCAACTTTTTATAATATTCGTATCCATTTAAAGTATCATGATCTTCTATACACTATCCACTCCTTTCGTGTTGTTTTCAGATTTTAGTGTTAAGTCCAGGTGGTTTTTGATTGATTCATTTATACTCCTGAAATTTCTATTGAGTAACTTAGCTGGAATATATTTCTGAACGTTGTGACTATTACATAATGCTTTGTTATGAGATTGAATTGAAGAAATACCTTTTGGTCATTAACAAGGCTTAACATTTTTGGGTTAGCAGATTTACTGCTTCCCTAGATGATTTGATTGACATCAACATTCTATAAAATAACCTTGGTAAAATGTCTTTCTGAACGTTCTATCTACTACATAGTGCTCTGCTCTTCAGAATTGAATTGAAGATATAACCTATCTTTAAAATTCTAGTGGAGTTCTAATTAACAGATTGACTTCCTCTCCAGGTGATTTAGAAAACATTTTAAGAAGGTTAATTGTTCATGCAAGATTTTGCTGTAGAGAGTGTAAAAATTCTTAGCTTAAACTTTTTCTTTGTGACTAAAAATGCTAGAGGTGCACAAACACTTTGTTTTTATTCTTGAAAGGATATTTAATTTTATCCTGTAATACAACCGCTTTCTGAGTAGGTGTATTCCAGAAATGATCACGCACTTGATTGTTTCCGTAAGAATTGAGCAGATTAAACTTGTGGCTCGTCGTAGTTTTGGAGCTACAGATCTTCCAAATTTCTAAAGGTAGAATTTCTATTTCTCATTGATATTATCGATGGGATTTTTCAAACATTATTTGGAATCTTTTTTATTCGGGTAAAAATTTTACTTGAATTCTGTGAACGTGTATATTTTCTGGTCGTTTGTGTTTTACTCAAAATACTTTACGCTTTTGCTCTATGTTGATATGCTAGGGTATCAACAGTTTAGAAGAATAAGTACTCTTGCTTATCCTCATAAGAAGACAACACAAACTCTTTCATATTTAAGATAGGGGATTCTTTTTCAAGCCAATACCTAACAGAGTGTATCAAGTGAGGCTTGAATACCGAAAACGAATGTAGTATAGAAATTCCTGCTGCTTAATCAATACATACTGCATTTTTTTTAGATTTCTGCTGCTTGTTTCATCTACAAAGGCAGAGATGAGAAGAGAAAGAAACAAATACAAGAAAGGAAACGGCGATGAGAGAAAAGTATGGGAAGCAAAGAAAAAGTACGACAGGGTGTGAAGAGAAGGGTGATGGAAAAAAAGAACTGAGATCATGAAAGAACGAGGTAGAGATGTGGAAGATACTGAAGTGTGCGAAAGGGACAAAACAAACGGGGATCGAGATAAAAGAGTGGGCTCAAAATGTGGAAAAGAAGTGGGAGAAGGTAGCGGGTGAAGAAACAAAGTGGGAAGTGGTAGATTTCTGGGGGGATGAGTTGAAAGTAGCTTTTGAGGAACTAAATAAAGGGAAAACGGCGGGACCGCATGGATTAAATGGAAATGTGGAGAGAAATAGGAAGGGAAGGAAGGGATAGGTTTGGAACCCTCATAAATCGAATCTGGAGAGGGGAAGAGAATATCCCGGAATCGTGGAAGGAGAGCTTTTCTACCCACCTTTTCCTACAGAGGAATCACGATGTGTTCATTACGTTGCAAGATCGCGATGCTGTTGGTGAAAAGAAGGCTCGAGGAGAGGACGGAGGGGAAAAACCTGGTAACAGAAACACAGGGAGAGTTTAGGAAAGGCAGGGGAACTAGAGACTAGTTATTTACCCTGACTAGGACAGTAGAACTAGTGTTAAAAGAGATACTCCCTTTCTCTTTCGGTTGCGGTGTTTTTGAACCTGAAAGCAGCGTATGTTTCGGTATCAAGAGAAAGGATGATAGAGCGACTGAGAAGATGGGGCGTTAGTGGAGGTATGGTTGAGTTTGTAAGAAGAATATATGAAGAAACGTGGTGCGTTGCGGAGGTGGGAGGAGAGTGTTCGGGAAGGTTCAGGGCGGGGAAGGGTCTTGGAAGAAATACTGAGAAAAGGACAGGATGTAGGGATGGTAATAGGAACTACGGTAGGTACTAATGGCGAGGGAATGGGAAAGGATGAAAGGGATGTCAAAGAGAGTGGGAGGATATATGGACATTAGAGATTTGCAAGTGAATGTTAAAAAGACGAAATGGATGAGATTTAGGAATAAGGGAAGAGAGGGAAGGATAAAAGAGTTAGAATGGAAGGGGAAACGATAGAGAGAGTGAAAGTGTACCTGAGCTTCATGTTTAAGGGGACGAGAGGATATTAGTACCATGCAAGATGGGTGCCCCTCCATTTGGCATTCTTCGACTAACATAAGGCGTTTGACTCTATAGAATTATCAACCATCTTCAACGCAATGGATGATGCTAGGATAGACTCCAGGTATACACACCTTCTTAAATATATATATATATATATATATATATATATATATATATATATATGAACGGCAAGAATTCACGGACGTTATGATGTAGAATAGAATGGAGTAACGGGATTCAAGTCCAGACGAAATGTAGGTAGCAATAAAAGATGTAGTTTTATTGTAATTATGGACGCATTGAGAAAATAAGAGCGACTTACATGTAAACAATTAAGAGTAAAATCCTACGTGAGGTGCGACCACGTGCACATGGCGTACATTTTGAGGTTAGATTTCGAATTTTCCATATTTGAGGACATCAGTTGAAAGTACAATAAAAATAGAACATTGAGCAGCTTATACACTGTTTTGGTCAGGTCAGTGTGATTACTGGATAAAATTAATTAAAGTGAATACATCTGACCAGACCGGACATGACAGTGTCGCGAACTGAATATGAAGATAGGCAAAAGAGAGGGGAACATGTTCGGCATATTGACAATTTAGAAATGGTGGAAATTAAAAGTCAGGTTTACACCAAGATGAAGAAAGCAGAGTACAGTGTACACTGGAACCACTCGCATTTAGCCTGAGATGGAAAAGAGACAATTGCTGCCGGGCCCAAGGAGTCGGGAACAGAGCGAACCCCGAGCGACGAAAAAGGAGGAATTTCCGCGTAACTATCAGGAGTGACCCTAACCATTACCCGAAAACGTAAACCCTCAATTTAGGTCGCTATATCCGACGATACCGAGGGGAAACCAGAACCAAGAGAGAGCGGTGGAAATGACGGAAACACATCTTACATAACGCAGAGCCAGAAAGGAAAATAAAAGTGAAAGTAAGAAACAAAATGAAAATTATTTTAGAATTACAGACGGCGAAACCAAGAGGAAGAATAGTATGTGGGGTAGAAGTATGGTATGGAACTTAGTAGAGAAGAATATAAAATAGAGTGGAAGAATTAACAATGATTAATATGTAGTAAGGAAAATATACAATGGAATGTGGGGATTCTGAAAAAGGGGGGAAGGGGATTAGGAGTTATGTAATGATAATATATTACTGTATATGTTGCTTAGTCCGTCGATGTCTTTTTTGAAATTCATAAGTTTTTTTTGGGAATGTATATAGCACATTTCGAGAAAATTTCTCTTGAACGTGTTGTGTTCTGACGTGACTACTTTGGTGTTGTTATAGTCAGGTGTATGGTCAGTGTCGTTGCAATGTACACTGAGACCTGTAGAACGTGATTTGTGCTTGACATCACTTTTGTGCTGTGTTAGACGTTTGCTAAGTTTTTGTGATGTTTGACCAACATATACGAGATCACATTGTTTACATTTAATAGAATATACTACATTATGTTTTTGAAAAGGGGGAATAGGGTCTTTTAAACTGGAGAAACAAAGTGAAGAAAGAGTATTACAGTTCTTATAAGCTACCACCACATTAGGAGAAACGGAACGGAAAATGTTAGTAAGTTTGTTAGAAAGACAGTCAATATACGGAAGAGTCTGGTATGTACGTGTTTCCGGCAAAGCCACTTCATCTAGTGCAACTGGGTCCTCGCGAGGTTCAACTGTCCGACCATGGGAGCGGTACAAAAGTCTCTTCAGCAACACAGGGGGATACGAGTTATTCCGTAATATGCGGAACAATTTTGCCAAGTTCACATTATGGAGAGATGGGCAAGAACGGTGTTGTACTTGTACTTTTTTGAGAGGTAAGAGTCGAAGGGGATGTACCTTCCTGAACTCGTCGGTTTAATGTACCAATCTAAAATGATGGAATTATTAGGTAATCTACATACTAAAGTATCCAGGAAGGGTACGGTTCCCTCTTTTTCAGTTTCTACAGTAAATTGTAATTTAGGATGGTAAGAGTTAAATATGTCTAATGTGTTATTTACTTCGTTAGCCGGAACGGCACATATCAGATCGTCTACATACTGATAAATAAAAGGAAATTGGAAAGAGACCCGAGCAGAGCAAAAATGTAACAGAGAATTCATAACAATTTCAGCTATGGAAGGACTGATGGTACCTCCCATAGGGCAGCCAGTTATTTGTTGATAAAAAACATTATTAAATTGAAAGAAGGTGTGATTAAATAAAAAAGTTATAATTGAAATGAAAGTTGTTAGTGTTGTATTATCGCATATTTCTTCACACTTTTTAAGCTGTATTTCGATTAAAACTAAAGATGCATCAAAAATAAAAGCTTCAAAATATCTTTAGTAGGTAAAGGAATCATTCTAATTTTATTCTGGTCATTTTCATTCAATAATAGAGATACAAACTGCAATTGAAAATTTTACATGGGAATTCCCTATGATGCGTCTTCAAACGGGACACACTGTATATATATATAAATGGTACTTTCCAAGTCAAGTTAGATGAAGACACAGATGAAATAGCAATAATAATAATATTTATTAATGCTAACAACCAAGAAGTTTTACATAAGTCACAGAAGTAAGTAAATAGTAATAATAAAAATAAAATAGTATAAATATTAAAATATAGCTATAGTATAAGTATAAAAAACAAGCATAATTAGAAAAATGGCATTATACATAATAAAAAAATATTTAAAATATACTACAGACTGCAGATTAACAAATTGACGAAACATAAATATATAAAATCTATACACTATATAAATAAATAAAAGTGCGTTAAAAATGAATTAAAGATTAAGGCCACTAAATTTGTCCTCTAAACATTCATCTGTGCTATAAAATGCACGCTCAAGTAAATAGTTCTTTACTGTTTCACGATACTTTTTTATAGAAAAGGATTTTATATATTCAGGTAGAGCGTTATATAACCCTGGTCCAATGTAGCTAATACCAGTTCTAGATTTAGATAAACGCAGATTTTCCATACATAATTGATTATTTGTACGAGTGTGATAAGAGTGGTTGTCACTATTACGTCTATATTTGTCATTGTGTGTATACATGTAGGTTAGGCATTCTAAAATAAAGATTGACGGCAGTGTTAATATTTGCAATCGTACGAATGTTTGTCGGCAATCGTCACGATAGGCTACAGACCCAACAATCCTGACTGCTCTGCGTTGTAATTTAAATATGGAAGTCATAATACCACTATGACACCATATTAATATGCTATACGTAATAACACTATGACAGAGGCTGAAATACGCAGTTCTAAGGGCTTGAACAAGAAGATGGTTTTTTAATTGTCGAAGCAGAAAATTTTTACAGTTAATAGTTTTTGATATATGGTCTTCATGACTACTCCAAGTGAGTTTTGTATCCAGTATAACTCCTAGGAATTTAGCATTATCATTGGGAATGTTCGGTTGCAGGGCAAAAGTAATTTGTTTAGTTTTCTCCAGATTTAAATGTAGTTTGTTCGATAAAAACCAGTTAGAAGCAATATTATTAGCATTCGTATTCAGGACACGGGCTGATTATTCGCCTGACGACTGATTTTCTATCGTGGTATCATCAGCATAGAGTACAATGTCCGAGTCAATAAGTTGAAGAGGCAAATCATTTATGTACAGTAAGAATAGTAAAGGGTCTAAAATAGACCCTTGCGGAACCCGTAGTATATTTTTTGTTCAGATGAAATAGTCTCATTCAATTTAACCGCCTGCTGTCTCTAGGACAAGTAAGTGTTTAGTAGGCGACAGGCACTGGGATGGAAGTTGTAGAAGTATAGCTTCTGCAGGAGAACATCATGCGAGACGCAGTCGAATGCTTTGCTGAGATCCATGAACGTGGCTACCGATATGTTGCGTTTTTCGAAGCCCTCATAGATCTCTTGGACAAACGACAGTAGTGCGTCCCGCGTAGATTTCCCCCTACGGAAACCATACTGGTGAGTTGATTACAGTTCATGTTCTTCAAGAAAATTTATAATTTGTAAGAAAATAATTTTTTCTACAACTTTTGATACAATGGGCAATAATAATATTGGCCTATAGTTATTAACGTCTGTTACGTCTCCTTTTTTGAATATAGGTAGTACAAGTGCTCTTTGTAGACATTTTGGAAATGTGTTGATTATTATACATTTATTTACGAGAGCAGTGAGAGGAGAAATTATAACATCTATACAGTATTTTAATAAATTAGTGCTTATACCATAAATACCTCTACAGTGAGAAGATTTTAGATTTCGAATTGTATCGCGGACAGTAGCTTGGCTAACTTGCTTAAATTTAAAATATAGTATGTTTATTGAAGTTTTTATTTGATTACCTGCAAGAATGTGGATAGGATTCATGTCACAATCAGGCATACTATTTAGCACGTTTTCTGCAATATTGCAAAAGTGATTGTTGAATATTTCAGCGCCAATATTACAGTCTACGGGATTCTGAGATGTTCTGTTGCCTTTGATTAGGGACCATAGTGCTTTAGGGTGGTTAGATTTTAGATATTCTGTATTTGCAGCTAAACGTTTTTTACGTAATTCTTTACGGTAGACACATCTGTAATTTTTAAAATGCCGTATATACATTGGATTGCACTCACTAGCTTGTTTTAAGAGAATTAATGTTTCCCTCATTAGCCGGAGATTAAAGTCGAACCACGATATTTTTCGTGAAATAAATTAATTTTTTAAATTTTTTTCTGGGAAACACTGGATTGTAGCATTTTGTAATAAATTTAAAAAGTAGTTAAATTCTGTTTCAACTTCTCGGCCGTTTGTAACAGCAGCCCAATTTGTTTATAATAGAACTTGATAGAGTTTAAAACGACCATTGTGTGTGTATGGTCTAGTTTTTAATGGACCTGTTTTGTTTAAGTCTTTTAGGTTATTTATTAACATACGCACTTTTATACCTACATGGTCAGATAAGGCATTATCACATTTTTCTACCTGTATATATTCATTATCGATATTAGTAAAAATATTATCTAAACAGTTGTTAAATAATGATATAAGTTCTGTAATGAGTGTACATTGTTATCATTTTTGTTAAAATTAACATTAAAATCTCCTCCGATAATGATGTTTTTGTTCAGATCTATTTTATCCAGTAAGGCGTTGCTAATAGCAAGAAACTCATTAAAATCACCCAACGGAGATCTATAAATATTAATTACAATTAGTTTATAATCTGGTAGAAGTGTTGCACATATCTCGCAATTTTTTTCGTCAGACAAATAATTTATCGATTTCATTTCGGAGGTTTTTATATTGCGAGTTAACTGCATAACTCCACCATGCTTATACAATAATCGAGTAAAATGAGATGCAACACTGAACGTCTGAAGTGTGAAAGCGGCGATCTCTATTTCATTCAACCAATGTTCACATAAACAGATTAATTGTAAATCATTATTAGATAATAAAAACGCTTCCATTTCGTTTACCTTATTTCTAACACATTGAATGTTCTGAAAAAGCAGACCCAGCGTATATGAGTTCGGTTCTTGCTGTTCTTCCTGTTGGTAATTTTTCTTTATGTTAATCGTTGATTCTTGAGCGGCCCTTCCTTCGAAAAAGAAATCTTTCGACAATAACACCTTGGGGCCAATTTTGGGGGTTTGTTAATATTTCATGATGTGTAAAGTCCGTTCCAATTTAAATGCTGGATAGGCAGAACTTATTTCTTCGCATATGATATTATCGCATTTAATTAGTTGCTTGACATGAATTTTTAAATCATCTGCAGTGACATGGCTCTTTAATCTCTTTACGCACAACCAAGTTTTTTTCGGTTCAGCCTCTACGTTGGAAATGCCGGAACCTGTGCCAATAAATGTGTTTTTAATTTTCTGGTTTCGTTTTCTCCTATTGGAAACCCTGGTAAAGTCAATTGCCTCGACTAAGTTGCTCGCATTAATGCTATTTATTTGAGGATTCCTTGGCTCACCTGCAATTTTTAATTCTAGCGCGCGTTTATTGTTATTACTAGCGGGTCGGTGACTTTCGTTAGGGGTCAGAGACCTTATATCTCTTATCGGTGTGTTCGTATTGTTAGGACGTACTTCAGGTGTATTTATATTATTTATTGTTGACTTCGTTGCAGTTGATTTGGAGGCAACTGTTTTAGCGACAATTTCACTGAAGGAACTCACTTCACTATTGTTTTAATTTTTGTTCGCCGCACTAGATTTTGGCGGGATTTTTATAACCTTTTGACGAAGGTGTTTATTTCCTTCTTCTAATTTATTAATTTTATCTTGCATAAGAGTAATAATTATATTGTTCACTTACTCTCTCTTTTAATGTTGTATATGCCTCCATCCGGAAATCAATCTCTTCTGCGTCGACGTCTGCACTTCCAATGTCCAGTAGGATTAGGCCACAGCATATTTTCACATATTTATAACAACTTGCGTGATACATTGACTTAAAAAGTGTGCACTTTACGCCAGATTTCGCCACATATCTACAGCGGCATATTTTTGGGACACTATCGTTTGTAGTGCCGTTTTTCATATTAGAATTACTCGCTTTATTCTCAGCACGACCGTTAGCTTTAGAAAACGTGTTTAAAAAACTACACTGGAAATCTAAGGGAATAAATATCGACGGCAAGATTGTATTAATAAGCAACAACCTAGACGAATTAAGAACGATGATCGCAGAATTGAATATTGCCTCAAAACAAGCAGGCCTAAAAGTTAATCTTGGTAAAACAACATTTATAAGCCTCGAACAACCAGTCATAATGCTCGAAAACCAAATAATAGAAATGGTTAACGAATATATTTACTTACGCTATACTATAAAGCTGGGAAAAGACAACCAAACCGCTGTGATATCACGACACATAAGAATTACATGGGCAGCATTTGAAAAACTTATATTCATTTTGAGAGACCCGGACGTACCAATTTGCCTAAATAGAGAAGTCTATATGTATCCTCCTCGTTATGACATACGGCTTAGATACAATGGCGGTAACAACAAAATGTGCAGAGAGACTTAGAACCACCCAACGAGCAATAGAACGGGCAATGCTGGGAGTGAGCCTAATAGGCCGGCTTCTAAACGCAGAAGTACGTAAGAGAACCAAAGTAGATGACGTAATGACGCGTGCTGCACCAAGACAAAATAAATGAGGAGTTGGAAGACCGCAAGAACGATGGAAAGTTGACATCTGCAAAGTAGCCGAAAGAAGGTGGTACTTGATTGCCAACAATCGAAAGGAATGGCAAAAACTAGAACCTGGCCTCAGCAGTGGACAAAACAGGACTAGGGAAGAAGAAGAAGAAGAAGATGTTTGCAAGGAAGGCAAAGAAGACGTAAGGCAGGGTGAGAGAGAAATGTGGAAGTTAGATGAAAGGAAATGTGAGTGTGACGTGTGGCTTGTGAGATGCGTGCGTGAGAACTACTTTCTTATACGGAGTGGAAGTATGGGGGGTAAGGAAGTATGAAAGGGTTGAGAGTGAGCAGCGGTGGTTTCTGATGCAGATGTTAGGGGTGGAGAAATCGACTCCCGGGTTACATACTTCTTCAGGAAATGAATAGTGAGAGTGTGTGGAGTGAGGCGATAAAGAGAATGGCTGGGTATGGTATAAAAGTAAAACTAAGTGGATTGGAGGAGGGAAGGATAGTGATGGGGGTATGAAGGGAAAGGGCAGATGGAGAATAGCGAGGTAGGGGATATATGAAAAAGCTTGTCGGAGGTGATGGTAGGGGAATGGTTGGAGAATAGGGCAAATGTGGTAGGATGGATACACGAGAAAGTGAAAGAGGTAAAGAGACAGGAGAGACAGGAACATCTAAGAAAGTGAGAATATAATGAATGAATGATGGGTGAAAGTTATGGGAACGTGTGTTATGCAAGGAAGGAAAGGAAACGTGGGTACACTTGGCAGAGGAAGATAAAGGAGTAGATGTGGGATGGGTGGAAGGATATAGAAGGGTAGTGTAATGGATGAGAGAAGATGGGGCCAGGGTAAAGATCCTGAGAAGACTGGGGTGGGAAAAGAAGAAGAGAAGGGAAGAGGAATGAAGGGAAGAAAAAAAGGGTGAATTACAATGTATTATAAAGGTAAAGAAAATAATTGTTATGTTTAGTTAGTGTTAAATGCCAATAAAGGTCTATTTCTTCTTTAAAGATATATCTAATTTTTCTTCTTCTAAACTTTGAGTTCAAATGTGATTGTTTATTGGAAGTCTTGGCAGAAAGTGATTTATTAAATTAAATAGATGATTTGAACAACATCAACCAGCGTAGCTTTCATCAGTTTATTAGCAAAGTGACGTAATTGAAATCTATCTGTTTTACATTTTTATTATACTACTTGAGCAAAGGCTATAATTTTGACTAGATTTAATTTAGTTTTTAATTATAAGTCTCATGAATCCGACTTCTGCTTCTAATAGGTCCGCACTGTAAATAGTATATCGTGGTCAAAGTGTTTTGAGTCTTCTTTAGGACTTTTATTGTAGTGGTTTCCACACAAATGTTTTTGATAAGCTGACTAAGTGGCTAGATATGGTTTAGTTTTTAATTAATCTAATTGAATGCTTTGCTAAAATATAATGTAAAAGGTATCCTAATATAACTATCATGAATGCAATTCTATATCTTTCCACCAATCTGGTGTTAACCTGCCTGAATGTCCAGAATTTAACAATAAGATCCTGAATCTTTCTTTTATCAGATAAAAATTTTTGCTTATTGTGGAATTAGGTATTGGTGTAATGAGTATTTTCTGCTTATTTTTCATTTTTGCAAAACACTTTTGATATGTGATCCTCTTCGATATTTTGATAACGTATCAACATTTTAAAGAATGGATACTCTTTGGAGTAGCTCGTATCATATGCTAACGTAACGTTTCCTATAAATATGAACTTGTGTGATCATCTTGGTTAACTTTGGGTATCTGGTAAGTAAACATCTTTCAATATGACACCTTTATGACTATTTGGTACTTGGATAGCTATTAGCGTCTTTAGATTGTATTTTTACGTTCTACTAAGTTGACAGGAGGATGGTATGGAATGTAATGCCAAAGGCCAATATTGGCATATGCATAAGTAATATGGTGGCCAAGAACGACTACGAAAACATCCGTAACCTAGATCACGTTCAACAAAGCGCTCTTTTGAGGGTGGCTATGGAAGCCCTGCTATATCTGCCACCCTTGGACATATTTATTTGAGAACAGGTAGCAGCGGCGGCTTTAAGGCTACCAGCAAAAAAGGAATGGTTGTAAGCAACGGTGGAGGTGAACACCACGAAATCTTAGAGAATTTCATCAAAAGAAATCCCGAGATTATGATGCCGCTGGACAACATCCCTCGAAAATATATATTCACTAGAAAGCTTCAAATATACCTGAGATACGAAGACTCAAAAGTAGAGTGCAAATATAAAGACATTCGCTGATGGGTCGTCAAGAAAATAGGTGCAGGTGTAGGAATTTTTTGCAAAAATCTTTTCCTGAAAAAAGTACTGCACTAGGTAAAACAATGAGCATATCAACAACGGTGGAACTCGTGGATTTACTGTACGCAGCATAGGTTATCTCTGACAAGAAGATCAAGGGAAAGAATATATACATCAAAACGAACAGCAGCGCAGTAATTTATTTCATTCCCAGCTGTAAAATTACCTCAGTATTAACGCTGGAATGTTGCAAAGCCTTGAGAGAAGTGGCTCGTGACAATAAAGTGACCCTATGCTGGGTGAAACAACAGCAAAGGTAACAGAATAGATGATGGTTTGACGAGGAATGCATCCGGATGAACGATATGCTGGCTGAAGTCCTCCCTGCAAGATTTGATTACTCTACTGAAAAATATATCAATCAGATTCCACACGGAGCGATGCGACAACACACCTGGTTGCAGGGTTTCAAAAAACATCATTGTAATGAACACTAAAACGGCCAGATACTGTATGCAACTGTCTAGAGAAAACACAATGGGAGAGGGATGTCTAAAGTCATCAGATATCCTAAGAGTCCCTCTTGTGGTGCTTCTGGCGTTTATCAATGGTTTGGGTTATCTTGACCGTAGCAAGGAATGAGGATTCAGATGGGTGGACGTATAAAGAGGGCATTGAGTCATACATGCAGCGAAACTCTCTGCCCTCCCTTTGAACAAATCTAGATCTAAGAGCGTTTTCCAGCTTATTGATATCCTCGAATTTTTTCAGGTTTGCTGAAATTCCCTTTCCACCGCACTGCTGTGAGATCATTATAGTAGCGTTTAAAGATGTACCTCTGGTCGTTCGTTGGGAGGTTAGCTTTGAAGGTATATTTATGTTTTCCTAGTAACTTCTTTGAAATTATAGTGAGCACATTGCCTTTTAAGGGTTTTGATAGAAAGTTAATTATTGAAGCTGAAATACTTATCGTCTGGCTCGTCCATTGGATGATTTGATCAACATGAACCAGTTGGTTAGTGGTGACTAGGATGATGAACTGAAGATTTCCCATGTAAAATGCTTAGAAAAGTAAATTTTTATTGCGAACGTCTTAGATTGCTCTATTGAATTTTACTCTCGTGTTACTGTAGCGTCGAAGTCGAGGTGTCCCGCGGGACTGAAACAGCATCGATGGTTTCATTCGTGTTGCTACAAACTAAGCTGTTTGGGATAATATACTAGCTATTTCTAAATTTAAAGATACAACTATCAAATAATGTCTTTTCGCATGGAAACAAAATCCAATACTATTAAATCATTTAAATAGTGTTTTTATATACTGGAGGTAATATTGTGTCCCATATCTTCTCAAGAGATACAAAATATAACTTTAAACCTTATTAACAAACACAATCTTCTTAACTAGAGCTGTTAGATACATGTATTTTCAAAAATTAGTCAGTTAATCTAAGATCAATTATATTTTCTTTCTATTACTGAAAATTTCATATACAGAATTTGAATATTTCTATAAATACATTTTCTAAACAAAACAAAATATTAGTATAGGTTATGTCTTCTATTGTTTGTATTTTAGACGTGTTTGAATGTAAGATATATCATTATTTGTATTTTTTCAAAATAATTTCCAGAAAATCTTATTCAGAGTTATTATCATGAAATACGGTGAAGAAATTTTGCGTGGTACCAGGTGTGTGGCAATATACAATTCAATCAAGCATCCTTTATTGATTAAACAAGCCATATTTTTTATTCACACCGTATTTATAGTGATAGTTTTCTTTGGCTTCAGTATCTGTCATTTATTTGCTAGCAGCTCGTTGTCGGAAATAAACTTAATAAGCAACTGAACATATAAAAACTCAGGGAACTTAACTCGTTTTTGTTGGTCTCTCCACTTTATTTGGATCGAGTTCGATTTTTTTCGATGTTACCATGTGTCCGATGGAAGGCATATTTGTTCCAAAATTTATATTTCCTTAATATAGAGAATATATTTTTTAGATACTTGATCTGTCGGTCGAGTGTTGGTTATTAGAAGACTATAACAACGTCAAAATAGGCGAAGCCTTGTATTGTGTAACATTTGTTGGCACAATATGTTCATAATCAACATTTGTTCATGTCGTATTTGTAAACGGGTACCCAATTCTTAAGTCCAAGGTAGTTTTTGGGTTCCTCCTCTAATTTGCAGTAGATCGTTGATTCTTCTCTTCATCGTTTATGTGTCTGGTGTCGTGATTGCGTTAATTTTTTATAAACCAGAAATAAATATACTTCTCTGTTCTTCTTGAGTTCTACAAGGTGATCTAGCTTACTAGATCGAAAGTTTTTCATTTAATTAATAATCTTTTTAGTTCCTGGTACCTCAATGGTAACAGTTGGTATGGGCTTTTCTCCTTTCGAAGGTATGACATTTCTAATTTTAGAATTTTTGTGGCCGTGTTTCAGTATTGTGGATCTTTTTTGGAGAGTTTGTTATCTGGGTATACAAGAGAACTCCTACTTCTTTCTTAATGCTTCTTCCTTGCAAATTATTTTTTATAACTGCTATTGGTATTTATGGATTTATGAAAATAATGCAGTGTACAATAAATGAAAACTCTTCTATCTGTGTTGTTTTATTTAGTTTATGAAGTAGAGTCTTCCAAAATTATGTACGCTGTATTCTGGTTTCCAACCGTAATCTTAAAAGGAGAGATTACGGTATTATTCTTTGAGATTTTTCTTAATTTTAAATACAGATTTGTATTTTTGCTGCTTCGATTTCTTTCTTAGCTATACGTAGCTGTATTTTTACAGATGCGGAAGTGATATGCTTTCCCTTTTACACACTATCTGTTGTATGATTTGTTTTTTGATAGAATGCGCTTCTAAAAAATTACATAGATCGCTAATCTATTTTTCTTTTTAAGACTTCAAATTCTATTTATTTCTAGGGTCGATGAATTTTTCAAATAAGTTAATCGAGGTGTGTGAAGTGTTTCTTTTGATTCGTAGTACAGCATGGCTTATAAGATTTTCAGAATTTTTTTTTCAATGTTTTCTAGTGTGAATCTTCCCTTCAGAATAAATTGATTTGTTTGAATAGTTTCTTTTTACAGGTAGTAAAAATCTGTAAAAATATTTTATATGTAGGTTTATTAGTGAGAAATATCTTATCTTGGTAAGACATCCTTCTAAGTTTATACTCTGACTTGTTCCCTTTGTCATCATATAGTAGCTTCTCCATTTTAGGATATACATAACATATATATATATATATATATAATTCTTTATCTGCGATGTTTTATCTTTGTTTGTAGAAAGTGATGTTTTATAAAATTATCTACTCGTTATGATTTCATCTTACCATCAAAGTAATAAAATCATGATTAAAACTTTTTTTTCATATTTTGTATGAAATTTGTTCTCGAAATGAATTATTCCTTTAGATTATTTATTCGAGATGGTAATGAATGCCCAAAACAAACAGGTACAGATAAAGAGTTCATGTTTTCAGAAGCATATATGGTAAATAAATAAAAATACTACTGAAAACCTGATTAGACTGGTATAAATATATATGTCGTTCCCGGCGCTTTCACCATAATACCGAGAACCTCGCATTTTATTACGTTAATACAAAATATATGCACGAGATTATTTCCGTCAACGTTTCCGTACTAATGTTTACGTTAGCAAGGAATTGGACGATCGGCGGAAATAATCTCTTGTGTAAATTGATGGTTCCGGCAAATAATAACAGATGGTAATATTTCTCGATGTACTAAATATATGAAATTCTAATGACTGCAAAATGTATTTATATGTTAAATAATTTAATGAATCTAAAGTAATCAGAAATATTCTAGATATATCTTTGTTTCAGTTTTTAGTAATTAGCTTATGATTTATAATTATTATTGTAAAATTCAGATGTTTCTACAATATTGCCAATTACAACACAAATCTAAATTAATGACTATATTTATACCAAATAAATTGTGTAAAGTTTGCACAAAATAATTAGTCCGGTGCATTTATAAAATTGCTTTTAATGAAAGAGTTTAATTTTTTAAGATTTGATTCTCTTTGGTTTAAAGAAGTAGAATAATCTTCAATTAGATTTGAAATACACGTAAATACAAAATTCTAATTCGATTTTTGGGAGCGTATATAAGCGCGTATAAATACACCCTATGTAAAAGTTTAATTTAACTAAAGTTGATATTTTAAACGTAAGTTTTAATTAGTAATGAAGCCGATCTATAATTTAGCTGAATTGGAGGCACAAAGAGCGATTGGTCAATTAGAAACTGGCCGATTACTACATTGTTTGTAGTGAGTCAAAGTGTTATCTATATATTTTTGAATTACTTTATGTAACAGAATATGTTAGTTGAGGACAACGCCAGCCTGTTACACAATCCCAAGAGATAATAATTATCTCTTACAATTGAACCGATGAAATCGAATCCTTAATGATTTATTGATAAATATAGGATTTTATATGTAACTTTATCCATTATTGTAGGTGTTACACACAAAATATTTACTCAATGAACTTCAAAAACGTCCTTTACTTTAAGAAGAAAATACAATGGAATTTTATGTCTGGTCATTACCGTGGTTGTTAGGACGTACACAAGTACACACTGTTATTTCCTTTGATCATTACGCTCATCCTGTTTATCTTTATCTTTCTGTTACATGAAAGCTAGATGCATCATTATCAATTCAACGGAACCTCCGTATCGTATTTTATATGGAATCGCGTGCTTTAGATGTCTGCAACATACCTGACCTATTTTTCTAATGTAAATAATTTTGAAAAATAATTCTAAAGAGCTCGTATTAACTTATTTGATAATATATCATGATGTTAAAGCAACAACCTTCAAATATTATTATTAAATAAGGAAATATGCATGTTTAAGTTCGTTTATCTAATTATAAATACATGTGCTCAATATGTTCAAACGAGGTTAAAATATAATTGATTCAAATATTATACACATAAATACACTACACGAGTACAGGTTTTGGAAATATCACTTGTTGTTATCAATTATTTTAGGAATAGTTTATAATTTATGTATATTTTTAATTTCTCTTTCTCTCTCTTTCTCTATATATATAATATAATCGATTCGCTGGCGGTTTATATAGCGTGCATTTAAAATTATACATTTGCGCTATTCTGTATATAAAAATAAAATGAATTAGGTTTTAATGGAAAGTTATTTTTATTTATGTGAAATATTATTCATTCTTTTGTGTTTTGTTATTGAGTTTCTGTGAATCGCGAACTCGAAATATTAAAACTTCGCACCTGCTTTCAATGCTGCGTGGCGTCCTTTCGTCTCAAGAGTATTAATGGATCCCATTTGAATAATTGGTTGTTTTTCCTACAAGTTCAATACCGTATTCCCATCCCTCTACAGCTTCCTTAGTAAGTCGAATATCTTTGCCACTGGATTTAACTTGTATTTTTTTTCAACGTGTGGATTAGTTTTTTTCAATTTATTAATATTCATTTAGTTTTAAATATGTATTTATCACCATTTTACAATAAATACTAAAAATAAAATTGTGTATAATATAATGATTAAATAACTAAATAAATTACTCCTAGAATTACTTCATTACAGTGCAATACAATTATAAAATTAACTAAATATTACACAGGGTAAGTTTTAGATATTCTCTATGGGGAACTCAGAAACTATAAGACATAGAAAATAGAATAAATGGGGAAAGATGTGCAGTTTTAAGAGATGAATAAAATTGCATTTTCAACGTTTTCAAAAAATTGAAGGGTAACTAGATATTTTGAAAAAAGTACGCCTTTGATTTTGGCGGGTATATTTTCTGTATAACCCTGAGAGCCTGAACAGTTCTTCCTAATGGATACCCAAAATTTTTCCCAAATAAGACAGAAACAGCAAAGAACTTAAATTACCAAAAGTTCGTAATTATTAAGTACTAGTACTCTAATGGTTACTACTATTAGTTAAAAGTAGAGTAGGGCATTTATGAAATGTAGTAAAGTAGGCGGTTTTGAAATTATAGTAAAATCACACAAAACTTTAAATGTCTCTTAAGGAGTTATTTGTTGTTTTGATTTGACACATTGCACTAATGAGACACACCATCTGAATTAAAATCCAAGGGGGTCCAATTTCTAAAATGTTGACTGAAAATTATCAAAAGTCAAGGAGTAATTGTTAAATATTAAATGCCACAGTCGACTATGATCTATCAGTGTCAATTTTAGGCATATTTCTTAATTAAAAAAATACCATATACCAATTGTGATTTATCATCTGATAACTGCTACTATCAATTGTTAACTATCTATTATCATTGATATGCCAAACTGTTACTTACCATATTCATAATCAAATATTAACTAAAAATTGTCAACTATTAACAACTAATTGTTAAGTGTCAAATATTAACGTTGATAATGAACAATATTGTTATCTTTCAATTATTATATATTAATTGAAAAAATTCAACTATAAACTATCTGGTGTAGCAGTTAACAATAAACTGTCAACTTCTATTTGTTATATACCAACTGTGATTTGTCATTTGCAACACTCAATATGTCATTGTTAATTATTTGTCGAACTATCATCGGTCAATTATTAGATTTTAACTGTCAATTGTCAATTTTCATTTGCCTTGTGACAACTGTAATTAGTTACCTATCATCTGCAAATGTTTATTACT
This sequence comes from Ontholestes murinus, assembly GCA_963969525.1. NCBI lineage: Eukaryota > Metazoa > Arthropoda > Insecta > Coleoptera > Staphylinidae > Ontholestes > Ontholestes murinus. The sequence goes on from OZ018397.1 coordinate 35,881,245, forward strand.
TTCAACAGTCATTGTCAACTATCAGCAGCCATCTTTTAATTATCAATTTGTACCTGTTTTTTTTTATTTACTGTCAAATACTACTGTCAACTATGCACTATGAATATCTATTGTCAACTAACGGCTGTAAATTATTAACAATTAAATATAACTGTCATTATTAATTACTAACTAATATATGTCATATACTCACTCTGATAAATCACCTGCAACTGTTGTTAAATAACAAATTTCTTTTTTAACTATGTATAAGTGGCCCGCTATCAACTGTCAATAGTTAACAAGAAAATGTTAGGCTATGAATTATCTATATCAATGTTCAACTATTTTGTCAATACTAACTGATATCTCTCATCTGAAACTTTCAACTGCTAGTGCCAACTATAAACAAATATCAAATGTCACTGTCAATTATGAACTATGATTTTTAATTTTAAGTCTATATGACAAGTGCCAAATGTGATTTGTCATCTACAACTGTCAATTATTGACCGTCAATTACAAAATATAGGTCAAATTGTCATCTGTCAATTATCATGTGTCAATTATCATGTGATTTTAATGCGAGAATAGGAGAAACGGGGGGAGGAATTAAGGAGGATGGTTCAATGAGGGAAAGAAGCTCACAAGATAAATGCACGAACGGGGAAGGAAGGAGGATGGGGGAGTGGGTGATGGAAGAAGGTTGGGAAATATTAAACGGATGTACGGAGGGGGATTGGGAGGGGAGGAAAACATACATAGGGGTAAGAGGGGCATCGGTAATAGACTATGTAGTGGTGAAGGGAATCGCAAGAGAAGAGATACGGAGTATGGAGGTGGAAGAGAGGTTGGGGTCGGATCACCTCCCGTTAAAGGTGGAAATGTGGATGGAGAAGGGACAGGGGAGTGATGGGGGGCAGAAAAGCGAGGGGCTGGAGTGCGGGGTAAAGGCGATGGAGGAGATGAGGAGAAAGCTGGATAGGATTGAATGGGACGAGGTCAGTACGATGGAAGAAATGGAGGAGATAATAGTGGGGTGCGGAAGAAAGAGGAAGGGGGAGAGAAGGGATGGTAACACATGGTGGGATAAGGAATGCGTACAAGCAAAAAAGGATCTGAGGAAGGCAGTGAGAGAGTGTGCAGTAGGCGGAGGGGGAGAGAAGAGAGTGGCGGAACTGAGAAGGAATTATGAAAACTTATGTGAGAAGAAGAAGGAGCAGGCAGTGGAAAAAGCTAGCGAGGAATTGAGGGAATGTAAGAACGAGTCGGAAATGTGGAGGGTGTTGAGTAGAGGAGAAAGGAGGAGGCAAGTACGGGTATCGCTGGAAGAATGGGCGAAGAAATGCGGGGAAGGATGTGGAGTACCAGGAGAGATTGGAGAGGGCAGAGGGGGGGAAAGAGGAGAGGAATTCACAGAGGAAGAGGTGGAGAGGGCCTTCGAGGAGGTGAAGAATGGAAAGGCGGCGGGAAGGGATGGCATAAAGGCGGAGATGTGGAAGGAGATTGGGGAAAAGGGGAAGAAAAAGTTTAGAGAGATATTGAACAAGATGTGGAGGGGGGAGGCGAGGTTGCCGGAGACGTGGAGGGTGGGGATGATGTGTCCAGTGTATAAAGGAGGGGATGAGGAGGAGGTGAAAAATTACAGGGGAGTGACAATAATGAATGTGGGGTATAAAATAGCGATGATGATTGTGAGGAATAGGATGGAGAGGGAGGTGGAGGAGAAGGGGGTACTACCGGAGACGCAGGGGGGGTTTAGAAGAGGGAGGGGGACAAGGGACCAAGTCTTTACCCTTGCAAGAATGGTAGAGAGAGTGATGGAGGAGAAAGGATGTATGTATGCGGTGTTTGTAGATTTAAAAGCAGCATATGACTCAGTACCGAGAGTGAAATTGATAGAGTGTTTGAGGAGAAGAGGGGTGAGTGAGGGGATGGTTGAGTGGGTGAGGAGAGTGTACGAGGAGACATGGGTGGTGGCGAAAGTGGGGGCAGAGGTATCGGAGTGTGTCAGGACGTGGGAGGGATTGAGGCAGGGGTGCCCGCTAAGCCCGCTGTTATTTAATGTTTATATGAGTGAGATGGAAGAGGTGATGAGGAAAGGGCAGGAGGGGGGAGTAGTGATGGGCAAGAGTAAGGTATGGATGCTGGCGTATGCGGATGATATGGTGTTGGTAGCGAAAGAGTATGAGGGAATGAGAACGATGTTGAAAAGGGCGGAGAGGTTCATGGATAGGAGAGGAATGAGTGTGAATGTGGAGAAAACGAAATGGGTGAGGTTCAGGAAAAAAGGGAGGGAGGGAAAGGTGAAAGAGTTGGAATGGAAGGGGGGGATTATTGAGAGGGTGAAAAGTTTTAAGTATTTAGGGTTTTGGTTTAAAGGGACGGGAGGATATGAGGAGCATGTGAGATGGGTGCAGAGTAAGGCGAGAAAGGCTTGGGGAATGGCATGGGGGAAGTGGGGGAAGTGGATGAGGAATAATGTGAGGGTGGCGTGTAAGATATGGGATGCGTGTGTGAGATCGATACTGATGTATGGAGTGGAAGTATGGGGGACGAGAGGGTATGAGTGTATAGAGAGGGAGCAGATGTGGTTCCTGAAGCGCATGTTGGGGGTGGAAAGGTCCACGCCCAGTTACATAGTGCTGCAGGAGACGAATAGAGAGAGGTTAGAATGCGAGGCAATGGTGAGGGTGGTGAGGTATGAGAAGAGATTGTGGGAATTGGGGGAAGAGAGATTGGTGAAGGATATATGGTTGTCAAGCGTGGGTGGGGTTGAGGGTAGATGGAGGGGTGAGAGGAGGAAAATGTATGAGAGCGTAGGTTTGTCAGAGGCGAAATTAATGGAAGGGCTAGGGAATGGGATGAAGGTGGACGAGTGGGTGAGGGAAAAAGGGAAGGAGGTGGAAGGACAAGAAAGACAAGGGTGTATAGAGAGAAGCGAGTATAATGATATGTATGGGAGGTGGCAGGTGTATGGAAGGGTACCGAAGTATTTGATAGAGAGGGGTTGGAGTAGGGAAGATAGGGTGATTGTGGCAAGGGCGAGGTGTGGATCGGAAGAGAGAGGAAGGAAGGTATGGATGGGGGAAGAGTATGGAAGGTGTGTATTGTGTGAGCGTGGGAAGGATACGTGGAGGCACTTGGCGGAGGAATGCGTGGGGGTGAAGGAGGAATGGATGGGGGCGAAAGGGAGTAGAAGGGTGATGGAGTGGATGAGAGAGGATGGGGCGGGGGTAAGGACTTTGGAGAAGTTGGGGAGGGAGAGAGAGAGGAGAAGAGGAGGTAGAAGGGGGGGGGGATGGGTAGGGGTAGATAGGTAAATAATATGTAGGAAAGATGATGTTATGTATAATGGATATGCCAATAAAGGTCTTTTTTTTTTTTTTTTTTTTTTTTTTTTATTAAAAATTGTCAACTATTAATTGTCGTATGTCACAGTCAACTAATATTTGTTATATACCAACTGTGATCTGTCATTTGCTCAATTTTAATATGCTAATTATCAACTGCCATTGCCTATTATATGTCAGAGTATCATCGGTTAATTACTAAATTTCAACTGTCAATTGACTACTGGTTTATGCTTTATATCAACTGTTATCGTTTCAGTAGTCATTGTCTACTAACAATAGTTGATATGACAACATGTCAACTATCAATTTTTAACTGTTCTTTATTAACAAACAAACACTAACGTAAACTATGAATGTTGACTAGCAAGTGTCAACTTTCGGTCTCTATCTTAACTGAGAAAATATCATACGCCAATTGTGATCTACCATTTGATTTCTGTAACTACTCATTGTTAACTATCTACTGTTATTGACTATAAATGAATAATTGATAGGTGTCAAATGTCATAGTTAACTATGCTCTATCATTGTTAATTTTCAATTTTCTAAAGGTCAACTGTCATTGTACACCATTTATGTTTTCATCTGTCAATTATCACATGTTAATTTAAAGTTGTCGACTAACGACTATCAATTATTAACTATCAAATGTCACTGTCACTATTAATTGTCAACTGTTATATGTCATATGCTAACCTTGATATCTCATCTGCAACTATTATTTTTTAGCTGTCAAATAACAGTCTTTGTTAACTGTGAATAACTATAAATTGTTAACTCTCAGCTGTTGATCTACCAAACTGTCGTTAATTAATTAATAGGTTGTTCACTATCAACTGACAATTGTTAACCAGAACACGTTCGACTATTAATTATATATGTCAACTGTCAACTCCTAGTGCCAACTATAAACAAGTGTCAAATGTCACGGTCAACTTTAACCTATCAATATCAATATTTAGTCCATATGTCAAATGCCAACTGTGATCTGTCATCTTCAACTATCAACTATCATGTATTAATTGACAACAATTGTCAACCATTAACTGTCATGTGTCACAATAAACCATAAATGCTCAACTGCTATTTATTATTTACCAACTAATTGTACACAACCCCATTCCCCACGCTCTGAACAATGCCCTAAATTTCAAATTGAGTAGCTTTATTGAAGATCAGAGTAGAAGACCGCATTTACTACAATGAAGCAAAACGAAAATATCGTTCTGTATGCTGTGCAGACTTCGACCATAGGTACTCAATGTGATACAGACAAAGTTTTCAGTGTTTCAAAACCGAACTCTGGGGCAACGCTAAAATTAAAAGTCTTGAAATAACCAAGCAGCTAAATCTATAAAAGAGAGGTCAATCAGTATCTCTGCAGATATAATTACTGATGAACTTATGGATATAGCTAAGTTGCTTGCTGGTCCAGACCGTCTTAAGTTTTAGCTTAAGGGGTAGAGCCCCGTCTTAAAACGAGCAAACTCATATAATGGAATTGTAACAGTTTTAATGTATGATTAGCAGAAATTAGGATGCTTTGCAATTTAGTCCAACCAATCGCTTTGTGTTTGCAGAAGACACACTTTTACATGAATTCTACACCATTTTTACGAGGTTATACCTTTTTTACAATACAATACAATACAACTTTATTTTTCAGAAAATAAGTACATGTACAAGTACACAATACAAATTAATGAAAAAGTGTCCGAAAAACGATATTTGGTATTAAACCTGATGAAACAAAAATAAAATAAAATTATAAACTTAAAGCGATATGTTTCTCATAAGAATTTTAGAGAGTATGGCTCTTTCTTACATAAGTAATCGTATAAACATTTTTTAAAGTTTTTAAAATTATTTTGGGATTTGATATCATTTGGCAGATGATTATAATATTTCATGGCAGCGTACGATGGTTCTTTTTCATACAAAGTTAACCGGTGAATTGGCAAAGCATAATTATTATATTATTTTACTCTTTAAACTACTAATTACAACATTGCTATTATTTTGACAACTGCAATTGTTTTACTTTTATCTTTTTCATGGCTATCTATTTTTTTAATTTATAATAAAACTTAAAATGACTATAACTCACTTTATTTTATAATAATCTATTAAATGAGGCCATAGCCAATTATGGTTTTCATTTAAAAATGTAAGATGGCGTCATATCTTCAAAAGTAATGTTGTAATAACCGAGATATATTGATTTTAAAAAATTGACACTTTTTACTTTTTTCAAAATATTAGTGATGCGCAGTGGCAATCGCAATGGGAATCTCAAAATATTTAGTTACCTTTGACTAAATCTAACAACAAAAATAAGAAATGCAAACGCTTAGTTTTAGACTCTTTTAAGAAATTAAGAAATTAATAAATTAGTGTTAAAAATAGATACATTGTTGCATTTAAGACATTCCAAAATTTTTGCATTTATTTATACACCATCTATGTACGTTATTGACATCGTTTTGCAGTTGTAAGTGATCAGAATTTGACGACACAAAACAATTTAAGATTAAGATTAATTACCGTTAATGAACAGTAAAAACAGAATTGGACCACAGCGGGAACCCTGCGGAACACCATATATCTTACGGGATAAGTAATTATTATTTTTTATGATTTGCGAACGTTGCAATAAAAAGCTACATTACCACTCTAAAACCAACTTATCAAACCCAACCCTCTCAAGTCTTTTAATCAAAATATTATGACAAACTCGATCAAACGATTTTCGAGAAATCCGTGTAAATAACATTAACTGGGCTGAAAGACCACTGGTCGATAGCCATGAAACAGAAGACCAATTATGTTAGAATTTATTTTATTTTATACATTACAAGTATTATATTTTATTTTCATTCTGTGAATAAAGATGTTTAGTAGTAGTAACATTAACTTGACTGTCAGAATAGTCAAAAAGCCATAAATTAAATTTCAAAAAGATATAATTTATGTCATAATAATATTAATAGTGGACTCTTTGACCATATTTTTTAATATTAAAATTTCTCTCCCATTAACCCTTTGGGTACATTTGACGAGTTAGACTCGTCATCTGCTTACTTGGGCGAAGTTACGGTGGACGAGTTTGACTCGTCATCTGAATTTAAGAGGCAGGCGTTGTTCGCAAACAATTGCCTGACATTTGTTTATGACACCTTACAATTGCAAATAGGGCAAATTATCCAATTATCTTTATCCCCCCTGTTTTTTGTGGTTTTCAGTAACTCTGGGTGAAATGAAAGAATATGTCTCATTATGTATTTATATTTTTTAAATCTAAATTAAGTCCATATTTGTGAAAAAGAAGTATAATACACCAATTTTTGCAGCCACTATGTCTCGTGATAGGTTTTCGGATATCTCAAGATTCCTTTATTTTACAGAGAACGAAAAGTTGGATAAAAAAGATACTATTAAGAAAATCAGAAATCAAGATTATTTGAATAATACATAGAAAATCTATACTTAAGAAAGCGCAGTATCACTAGATTCTTTCATGAAAGTCAACGGACGTTTGAATTATATTCAGTTTAATCCATTGAAAAGAGCGCGAATTGGAATAAAAATCTATAGACTTTGTGAGTCTTCATCAGATTATTGCATTTGTTTTTAAAACTAGGTTTGCGCAGATAAAATATCGGGGATTGATAAATCGGCGTCAGAGAGTGTTGTCTTAGAAGAAGAAGAGATGACTATCTACAATGTGTGGACAATTGGTATTAATCTCCACAATTATATTTAAAATTGCTATAAGAAGATACAAATGTAGTTGAAACTGCGCTAAAGAACAGAAAACAAATGCCAAAAGAGTTTGCTTGCCTTAAACTACAAAAAATGAGAGGTAAAAATGTTTCATCTCACGGTATTTGTTTTTAGCACTAAGATGTAAAGATAAGGAAGATGTTCATATGCTTAGCACAAAACGTACAAAAATTGATTTAGTTAATACAGGGAAGCTAAAAAGGGAAAGATGACAATTTTGATTTTTTTCCTTTCTTCTCTTCTGTTCTGTGATATCCTTTATTCTCTAATATTCTCTTTTGTTATCTGCTGTTCTCTGATATTATCCTTTGTTCTCTTCTATTCTCTAATATTCTCTGATCCATTCAGTTCTCTGATATTCTCTTCTGTTGTTTGCTGTTCTCCGTTGTTCTCTGTTGTTCTTTTGAGTTATCTGCTGTTCTCTTTTCTTCTCTTCTGTTTTCTTATATTATCTTATGTTCTTTTATACTGTCTTCTCTTCTCTTCTGTTATCTGCAATTCTTTGCTGTTCTCTAATAGTTTTTTTTGTTCGCTGATAGTTTTTTTTGTTCCTTGCTGGTTTTTGTTATGTGTTCTGTTTTCTTCTATTCTCTGTGTTTCTGTGCTGCTTTCTGCTATTTTCTGATGTTTTTTGCTGTCCTTTTTTTATGTTCTCTTTTGTTATTTTCTGTTCTCTAATGTTATTCTCTGTTCTCTTCTGTTCTATGATGTTCTATGATGTTTTCTTCCGTTCTTAATTGGTTTCTGCTGTTTATTCTGTTCTCTGATATTCACTGTGGTTCTGTGCTCTTCTCTTCTGTTCTCTTCTCTTCTGTTCTCTGATATTATGTGCCATTCTCTGACGTTCTCTTTTGTTTTCTGCTTTTCTATTCCAGTTATTTGATGTTCTATTTTGTTCTCTGAGATTTTCTTTTGTTCTATTCTGTTCTGTGATATTCTCTTTTGTTCTCTAATATTCTCTTTTGTTATCTACTGTTCTCTGATGCTCTCTTCTAATGTTCTCCTATATTCTGTTTTATGACGTTCTCTGCTATTTTCTGTTGTTCTCTGATGTTTACTTCTGTTCTTTGATATTATCTACTATTCTCTGATGTTTTCTTCTGTTCTGTAAAATTTTCTTCTGCTCTCTGATTTTCCCTTCTGTTTTCCCTTTGTTCATATAGCAACAAATTAAATTCGTTATATAGTCTAAAAACCAACAAATAATTCAGTACTTAAGGGGTTAATATTTTGATAATTACAGAATTACTTTATGCTGTTGTTTCATTTTGGTTTATCTCTGTAAAACTAATCATTACAATATTGCTATTATTATAAACAACTCCAATTGTTTTACTTTCATCTTTTTCATGGCTAGCCATTTTTTATTTATAATAAAACTTAAAATTACTATAACTCACTTATTTTTAGAAATAACTATGTCGTATGTCATATTGGATTAAAGAGAAAAAATTACCTTTTGAATGAGGCCATAGCCAACTATGGTTTCCGTTAAAAAAAATGTAAGTTTGCGTCATATCTCGGAAAATAATGGCGATAAAAATTTTCTGTTTATTTTTTATTAATCTACATCAAATTATCTAAAACTTTGTCCTCCACAATTTTTTTTATCTGTTATAATAACCGAGATATATTGATTTGAAAAAATTGACACTTTTTACTTTTTTCAAAATATCTAGTTACCCTTGACTTTTTTGAAAACTTTGAAAGTGGAATTTTATTCGTCTCGTAAATCTACACTTTTTTTCCCATTTAACCGTTTCTCTATCTCTTATAGTTTCCGAGATCCCCATAGAGAACATCGAAAAAAACTCACCCTGTATATATACAGGGTGTCCCGTTAATGCGGGGAAATGGCTAGACCATACATTCCTGAGGTCAAAATATGTGGATTTAACGCAACTTATCTATATCCAAAAAATTACGGTTAAGCCGGAATTTGGCTTTTCAAAAATTTGTATTTCTTTTGTTTATAACAATTGAACGCTTTATTTGATTTGAGTGAAATTTATTTTTAATAACTACCATAATATAATACATCATTTCAGTTATTATGACTATTATTCGTTAACAAGAAGTATAAGAAACAGTAGTACCACCACTTAAAAACTAAAATATTTTTTTATTGGTGGATCCAATAAAAACTAAAAAAAATACTACTTGAAAGACCATTTAATTTAAAAACTTTTTCATCTCTTAATAATATTTGATATCTTTTACGGTTTTCATCGAATCGAAGATAAATGTTTTTCGTGGCCGTCTTTGTTTAAAAAATGTAAATTATGTATAATTATTATTATTTAGTATCTTTTGATAATTACATTTTAACTTTATTATAGTTCATAAATATTCATATTTGGAACAAACAGATATCTCGTTTGTATTAGGATTTTGCAAAGAAAATTGTTTGAAAAGATGTTGTTTTGATTTATTTTATTAATTGATATTATTTAATTTTTATTCAATTGAGTAAGTTTATTTACTTATTAATGAGTGCATAATGTGTATACTATATTCATATTTTATTTTTTGTGCAAAAACCGTACAAGATATCAAAAACAAGTAAGAGTCAAAAAAGTTTTTATATCTAATGCCCTTTCAAGAAGATTTTTTTGAATTTTATTGGATGCACCAATAAAAAAATATTTTAGTTTTTAAGTGGTGGTACTACTGTGTCAATCATTAATGGCCAAAATAACTAAAATGATGTATGATATTATGGTACTTATTATTAATAAATTTCATTAAAATCAAATAAAGCGTTCAATTGTTATAAACAAAAGAAATAAAAAAAATTGAAACTTTGAAGCCAAATTCCGGCTTAACCTTAAATTTTTGGATATAGATAAGTTGCGTTAAATCGTCATATTTTGACCTCAGGAATCTATGGTCCAGCCATTTCCCCGCATTAACGGGACACCCTGTATAGGCTAAAAAAGTTAATATTTGAGCATTTTTTTAACCACAGCATGGCTTTGTGTACTTTTAACCGAAAATTATTCTTACCACTCTTTTTTGTAATAAAAATATTTAATTATTGGCATTACTTGTCCCATAGAACATTATACCATAGCGCAATATGGATTCAAAGTTTGCTTTATAGAACATAATTAATGTTTTTGTGTCAAAGGTTTTCTTCAATAGTCTTAATGAAAAACAAAGTGAACTTGTTATTGCGCAGTCTATTGTTTATGCATATTTCCAATATTTTAGTGTTTATACTATGTTGAAATGTTAATCCATTTACGTAATTTTCTTTTAATTGGATATTTTTATTTTTTGTTTGAAATAGAATTATTTAGTTTTTTCTTGATTTAATAAAATAATAATTTAAAACTCACAAGATATTGTATGTAATTATTCATTATTAATATACTCGTGTCATCAGCATATGTCACAATTTTCTCATGTATTAAATTTTTTAGTATTTTCTTGATAATTTATATAAAGTATTAAATACTTCCCTGATGTACCCCTAAGTTTGTGCATAGTGGAATGGAGTAGACGTTATCAACTTTTACTATATGTTTCCTATTTTCTAAATAATTTTTGATTAAGTCATAATATAACATAAGCTTCTGAAAGGGATCCGTAGTGATCCAATTTATTTAATGACACCTTATGGTTAATTGTATCAAATACTTTGGAGAGGTCAAGAAACATCCTCATAGGTATCTTCCCCCTCTTCAAGGCATCTGCAACCATGGATATATACTCGAATGTGGCGGCAACCATTGATCAATTTTTGAGAAAACCATGTTGAAATTATTAAAATAACGGGTGTCCAACAATTATTGCAGTCCCGGGTGGCGTTGGAATCAAAAACGTAGGTCGATTCTTACATGTGCCAAATAAATGAACTGACATTTTAATTGTCAAACATAACCTAAACGTGCATTTAAACAACACTTTAAATGCACATTTAGGTTATGTTTGACAATTAAAATGTCAGTCCATTTATTTGGCACATGTAAGAATCGACCTACGTTTTTGATTCCAACGCCACCCGGGACTGCAATAATTGTTGGACACCCGTTAATTAATTAAGCGTTTGGGTATGATTTTTTCAAGAATTTTTGAAAACACACTGAGTAGTGCAGTAGATTTGTAGTTAGTGAAGTTTTGTGAGTCTCCATTTTTGTATATAGGTCTTAATATTCTAATTTGAAGGCAGTCGGGAAATATTCCTATTTCCATAGTAAGATTAACTAAATAAGTTAATGGTGTAACGACATAGACTGTTGTAGCTGCAGTTATACATTCATCTCATCATAACCACAGGTTTATTTTTTATTTAACTCATTTATTATGTTGAAAACTTTTACATGGGTTGTAGGTGTTAAGTACATTGAATTGTTATTTATTTTTATAGAATTTGTGAACGTTAAATGCGGAAGATCATTTATTCGTTCTGCTGCATTGCAAAGGAATTTATTTAATTCATTAATGTGTTTTATTAACAGATTTTTTTTTAGACAAACTTTCGTTTGTTTTTCATAGATTAGTGTTTATCACCTTCCATGTGCTTTTCATGTTATTGTCATTATTAACAATTTGATCTTAGTCCACTAGAAAACCCATTACTTAAAATTATTCCTAGTATACATTTTCCCAAATCAGAACCTTTGAAAATACCCCGAAAAATTTAAACTGTTCACAAGGAAACAAAAAATAGCATTATCCTGTGAATTGGGATCCTTAAAAGATGAGTTAGTAAAAAGTATTCTAACATGTGGACTGCAGTGTGATAAAATGAGACGACTATTAGAGAAAAAAATGCAACCTTGGAAGAGGCTATCAAAGTCTTCAGAATGATGGAGAGTATAAAGGCCATCGCGACAGAAGTCGCAGAATCAACGAGGGGCGACACTGTGGATTTCATAAGGAATAAAAACGGCAATAATGAAAAGTGGCAATCCAGCAAACAAACAAGCTCAAAACAGGAAAGTAGAGAGTTTTCTACTTATCGGATCAATGGAGTTCGCGGAAAATGTTATAAGTGCTAGGATGTGCATCCTAAATATAAATGCCCGGCATATAACAAAAATTAATAAAAAAAATAATAATACTTTATTTAAGGGGTTAGGCCACTCTAGACTAGGAAAAAAAAGGTCATTTTCTAGATTTTTTTAAACAAAATCTAAAAGTCCTATTAAAATGTCCTAACAAAATAAAGAAAATGGAGGTCCCTCTCGGAGCGTAGGGCAAAACGGGCGAAAAGATCCTGGAAACAGCAATGGACCTGGTAGAAAAAAGTAAATGTTTTCTGAATCTCTGTATCCCTCGTATTTTTGTAGTATTTTTTATGTAAATTAAGGAATAAACAGATTTAGACTGATTGATTAATTCATATTTGAGATTTCTTTTCGCCCGATTTTAAAAACATAGTTTCGAGATAAACGCGATTAAAGTTTTGACTCATAGTTTTTCATAGAAATAATGCATTTATCTCTAGTCTGCAATACCTGCGCCATAAAATTGACCTTCCAGATTCATTTTCTCATCTTCCTGATCCTTTCTTGTTGATTTCTGCGCCATTCGGGCCTCTTTTGCAGCATCAGACAGCGCGCGCTCGGATAACTGGATGCGGCGCACGTCGCAAAAATCGTAGCAGTTTTGGTTGATTTTTATTCCCAGGACCTGCATAACTTTTATTATGCTAAATAAGCCATCGTTGAATACACACATGGCAATATTAGCTGCAATATCCACCACCACTTATCCACTGAAAGTTGATTTTGGAGCCATCGACCAAGCAACGGAATTGAAACCAACCGATAAGCGTTACCAAGCCGAAGAATGACGAAAAACCGCGTTTTCGCCACGATCCATCATCCGAGACAATAAATCCGTGATAATTTTTAGAAGATTGATTTTGCTCTCCTTTTTCTGCGCTTTTGAAAATGTTAACCTGTCAAATACTTCCGCGCGGCTTTAAAATAAATTTTCCCATATTCTTAAGACTCTCAACTATACTTTAAGTAAAAAAAAAATAAATATTTTTTTTCAAAATTCTAGAGTGGCCTAACCCCTTAATGCTAACTGCATTTACAAGATAATTATACAAAAAGTATTCATAAAGTACACAATATACGAGAAATAAGTATACTACAAACAAATAACACATAATAAATGACCAGTCATTCAATATGCTTTAACTGGGACTTGAAAGTTGAATAGGAGATCCCAACAACATCGAATGAAGAACCCGCGCTGTTGACGTTTCTTGCAATCCGCGTCATGGAACCATGCATGCCATAATTAGTCATGTGGTGATTCACGTGCAAGAAGTTGTTACATCGCAATTCACGGCTTGGTACATTGATAATGTCTAAGTTTAGTAGATGTTCCGAGTCAATTCGCCCATTCAGTAATTTGAACGTAAATGCGAGGTCCATTCTCTTTCTCCGAGTATTCAGTGAAGCGAGGCCAACGTATGCACTGGATTGCTGGGGTGTAAGGTATATTCCCGCAATACTAAGCTTGAATAATAAAACTTTAGCAAATTTGTTTTGTACTGCTTCCAATCTATCCACATGGGTTTTGTATACCGGTGACCATATGAGGCAACAATATTCTAGGTACAATCTTACCAACGCGTTGTATAAGATAATAAGGGCACATATGTTGCTAAAATCACTCGTACTCCGCTTGACCCTAGCATTTTATTGGCCTTGTTTATAGTGTGGTCAATGTGCAAGTTATATGTCAGCTTAGGGTCCAATAATACACCTAGATCCCTTATGTAATTCACCCTACTAAGTGGAACACCGTTCAAATTATAGTTGTGATTAACTGGTGATTTACTACGTGAGAAAGGCATAAACTGACATTTATTAATATTAAGTTTCATATTGTTAGACACGCACCAAGTGTGAATTAAAGCCAAATTATTCTGGATAATAGAACAATCATTCCACTGATTTTCAAAAATATCTTTAGATCGTCTGCAAATAGTAAATGCGGGCAGCTAAGTACTTCAGATAAGTCGTTAATAAAGATGGTAAATAGTAATGGTCCCAAATGGGAACCCTGGGGTACACCGGACGTTGCGTAAAATGTATCTGAGATAAAGTCGTTTATCTTAACAGACTGAGCCCTATCAGTTAAATATGACTTTATTCATTTCAGTAAAGGGTCTTCTATACCATAACCACGCAATTTTTGCAATAAGATAGAGTGACTTACGCAATCAAAAGCTTTGCTGAAGTCTGTGTAAATAGAATGCACTTCAGCTCTACTTTCGATAGCCTTGACAATATAATCAGTGAATACAAGAAGATTTATTTGTGTGAAACGACTCATAAAAAAACCATATTGGTTTTGGGTGGTAATATTGCGAAAAGCGTCAGCCAACTGATTATATAATAATTTCTCAAACACCTTGGGTATAACTGACAGTATAAAAATTGGTCTATAGTTACTAACGTTGGATTTTAAACCGGATTTGTGGATTGGTGTTACATATGATAATTTCCATTCATCAGGGAAGATACCGGACGTTAATGATAAAGAGAACAGTTTGTATAGTGGATTGTAAAGTGATCTACTACAATTACGAAGAAATATCGGAGGAATATTGTCAGGGCCAGGGCCAGAAGTAACCTTCAACCTTGACAGTTCAAATAATACTTGCTCGGGAGTTATATACAAGCTGTTTAAGTTTGTTGTTAAATTGGGAGTATAAGTTATTGGTGTTTCATCAGTGTCTGGATTGTAAACAGAGGAAAAGTACTTCGCAAATAGATTTGATATGTTATCACCTGCTGTAGCACTATCGTCATTATAGGTCATAATCAATGGGATGCCAGATGATTTATACTTACTATGAACAAAAGACCAAAAGGACTTAATGTTATGCGGAATGGAAAGTTCAATGTTATCCAAATACCGACTGTAGCACAACATAGTTTAAGTTTTACATTGCATTCTAATACACTTAAATAATTTGTAGTCAGCGGAATTTGAGGGTACTTTCCATTTTTTGTGAGCTTCTTTTTTAGATTTTATCATAACAATTAACTTTTCGAAAACCAGGCAGGGTAACAATCAAAATTTACAGGTTTTTTTGGCACATACAATTGCAAAATAAATTATATCATAGAGAATTTGACTAGCAGAATTAATATCGGAGCACTTATTTAAATAAGACCAATCCACACATGACAAGAAGTTATTTATGCTCAGATAATTGGCACGTTTAAAATCAGGTTTATATTTAATGCTATCAGCTAAAGTATCACATTCATCTATAATAATATTAATATTTAATGGTGGGTGATATCCATCAATTGGAATTATAGGAGCACAATTACTTACTGAGAAGCAATCATAATTTGAGAAACATAAATCCAATGTCCCTCTAAACGCATTCTTAATGCCATTAAATTGATTCATACCTAATGTGCTAAGACAGTCACAAAATAACATATCGAAAGTTGAACTTATATTCGTTGGAATTAATCCGCAGTTCTCATCATCGTTGATCCAAGTAATATTTGGTAAAGTCACCAATGATAATAAATTTATAATCAGGATAATCCGTCACAAGTTTATCAAACATAATGCAGTGATTTTCATATACAATTAATGCAGAATTTGGAGGAATATAGCAGCAGCATATTATAAGTTTAGCGGAACCTATATTAATTTTTATTGATATCAGTTCCAAAGTGTCGTCATTTTCTAATATAGCCGATTTTATGTTTTTCCTAATTGCAAGAAGGACACCGCCGCCTCTGTTTTTTGTACTCGTTTCAGCTGATCGGTCTTTGGGATATATATTAAAACGGCAATCAATTATCTCACTATCTATAATAGATACATGTAGCCAAGTTTTAGTAAGGGCTATTACAGTGTAATCCTCAGATAAACAGGAGTTAAAGAAGTCAACTAGTTTAGTCCGAAGACCTCTCACATTTTGATAGTACAACGATATACCATCTGCAGTAATATTAGATACATTGTTCAGATCTGTAGGTCGGCTGAGTTTCCTCGTGGAAAATTTCCAGTAGTATATTTATTACTGCGACGAGGAAAGAATTCTTTTACAGCCAATCCAGTTGGCCACAAAGATGGATTCAGTAAAGTCTTTATAAGTGACTCCTATTTTGTAGGAACAAATATTCACATTTTTAGTAAGTTCGAAGCATTTGGCGACCTTTATATCTAGGACGTTATGAAGATAATCCAGGACTGAGTTGACAGTCTATTCAGGACTGCATCTACCGACATAGATCCATTGACGCCTTTCGGCTGATGTAAAGTTAGAAGTAACGACATTGGGATCGGTATCAGAAATATTCCTATTACCAATGATGATTTTTTTGGAAGATTGGGTTGTCTTGGTAACAACCTGAGCATAGTCGGAGGACGAATTGGATCTAATTTTATTATTGCTGCCAGCACCATTTGATTTAACGAATGATTTTTTATCATTTTTATTCCCAGACACAGTCGGAGTTAATAACGTTTGCGTGACAGGTAATTGGTTACTTTCAGAATCATACAAATAAAATATAAAAATAAAAAAGTCAACAGATAAAATACGGATTGTAAAAATATAAGCAAATAGTAAAAACGGAATTATAGACGATATGAGAAACACATTAAAATTTTAAATATAAAAGACAAGCCATACGGGACGCGAACTCGTGATTTCTGACACACACGTTTAAGCAATAGTTGACAATTGCGATAAGTGTAGAAAAAAGGCCATTTTGTGGTTAAGTTTAGGCTGCATTGTGTGGTAATGGAAAACCACCCGGACTTTAATTTACTGCCTCACGGTTCAAAGAGTTTTCTAAATCTTGGAACTTCAAACATGTAGTATCAGGCCCTTACCGTAGCCAGTCAAACGGTTTAGCGGAACGAACATTACAAACTATAAAAAAAAACTATTCAAAAAAGCGATTGAAGATTAATCAATTCAAAAACAACAATGTATAACTTAAAACAAAAACAATTATTAAATAAAAAACACTATGATAAAGGAAGTTAACCTTTGCCTCCTTTAAAGAAAGGAGAGAGGGTGAATGTACAACAATAAAAAATATGGAATTCGGGAACGGTAGAAACATAGAAGATTTATTATTCCTAAAAATGATAATGTGATTACGATTAAAAATATTGCAGATAATGATTCAAGCTATATGAATGATTCCTTTGTATATAACCCTCTGGTAATGACTAGGAGCGGCAGAATCAATAACAACCGGATCGTTTTGTACCATAAAAATTGTGTGTGTTGAGAGGGTGAATGTACAACAATAAAAAATATGGAATTCGGGAACGGTAGAAACATAGAAGATATATTATTCCTAAAAATGATAATGTGATTACGATTAAAAATATTGCAGATAATGATTCAAGCTATATGAATGATTCCTTTGTATATAACCCTCTGGTAATGACTAGGAGCGGCAGAATCAATAACAACCGGATCGTTTTGTACCATAAAAATTGTTGTTTTGTAGATATTAAATTAATTAATTAATCCTTAATAAAAAATTGGGACGTGGTGGAAATGAATTTAGTTTTTTTTTTAGATTAATTAAGTTTGTTTTAAAAATATATTTTGTTCCAATATAATGGAATTTCACAATGTATCAGCCTCGTCAATTCAATATTTTGTTCAAGTTTGACAGTGAAAAAACGTACGCCAAAGCGAACACACGCATTTTCATTAAATCCCACATTGCACATCACTATTTAATGCAAAAATTAACATTAAAAAATAAAACATTTACATTTTTTAATCGCTGGATAGGGAGGATCGATAGAATGGCCAACAAGGTTATCTGATTCTACACCATTGGACTTATTTTATAGGGATATGTGAAGCGTATTATATATAAAAGTATACCACGTGATTTAGATGACTTAAACGAACGCATCACTAGTGATTAGGTCCCTGATATGTTAAATAAAGTTAGAAGTTAATGTAGTTACTTGAGTACGTGAAGGTTAAATATCACTTAATTAAAAACACAGTTATATTCCTTATAGTGCAGAAATGCTCATTAAAATAATATTTCATATTATTACTTTTATTATTAAAACCACTGCACTAATGAATTAATATTCTATTTAATTTACTTCATATATGTATTTGTTTGTAAATAAAATATTTTTTTATACATCATGCATATAACATTAAGTAAGCACAAACGTGACTTTAATCTAGAACATTATTTCCAATATCTTGACTAACTTACTAAATATATGTTAAGAAATGTTATTGTTAAAATATTCATATATTAATAATATTAATATAAATAGTTTAGCTTTTTTGATAACCATTAAATTGAACCAAAACAATAGCATAAGTGACAAATAAGTTAGCAAATGTGAAAACTAACGTATAGTCTATTGTAAAAAATCCAGCCGCGGAGATTTTTGGACGATGTATCACAACTTGCTGGGCGAAAATAATTAACTTATCTTTAAAATCACTTCGATTTTCCAAAAAGTAAAGAAGATCGAGAGTTTTTTCAGCACACTCACTACCTGTCTGCGATAATTTTTGACAAAACATGCACAAAACGATGGCGTTGATCTAAAAATCATTTTAAAGCTATATTAGGAGATACTTTCGTAAAAATATCTAAACTTACGATTCCATTTCCGGAAGCTATCATAAGAAACGCAATGTATGTCCAGCTATTACTTCTAGTCCTCAATAAGTAAGCGTTAATCGTTGCTAACACAATCATTAAATCATGAATAATTTTCATCAACAATACCCATCCGAAAGTGTTGTTGAATAAATCTACACATTTCCATAGATCCCTTGAAATTTTAATAATATCCTTTATTTTATAACTAATCCTCACCGATTTTATTGTTATATTAGAAGCTAGTAAGTTATCCATGATCAAATTTAATTCTTCATACCTTGAAGATATCATTTCAAGAATTAAAAATTGTGCTAGAGGTGCTGCTATTAGATACAGGTCTTGTATGTTGTTATTAATTTCTACCGCGTAATTAAGTATTTGAAACAAATTATAAAACCTTTGATTATGTATTATATGCAATAAGATACAAATAACCAGGATGCTAGTTAATAATTTACTTAGGTTTGTAAATTTAGTTGTACACATTTTAAAGCATGAACACAATTGGTTATCGATGTCATTAAAACGATCAAATATGAGTTGTATAGATTTTGTGTGTGAAATGACTACTGTATAAATAGTTAGGACGTTAACTATCATTGCCAATGTTCTAACTAAAGCACTAAAACTGAAATCGTTTTCTATTTTATATGTAATTTTCATCACTGTTGAGTATACGTTCACAGTTATTAAAAATACACTTATTATTAGGGCATGTAGTTTATTTGCTGAAAAATGTTGTGTTTTTGTATTATACATTGGTAAAGTAGCTAAAAAGCCGCTGATTTTTAAAAGGAAATTTATAGAAATACACATTTTATTGTTGATTCAACTAGTAAACTATTGGTGCGGTGCATTCAATTAATATTGATTGTCATTGAAAGTGCATTAATTTACACTAATGTATTTGTTGATGGATTATCTGGGTTTATTAAAGTAATGTGGTCGTTTAAGTTGTTTTCATTGTAAAAACAAATGTATCATTGTTTTTTTTTAATTATGAAATTAAAATAGTTTAAAATAAATATTGTTTAGATGAAGAAAAGGTATTTAACGATGCTTTAATAAATAAATATATATTTTAAATTAATTAAAAGCATTTTAGTGTCAATGAAAAGAGCCTTTATTGTAATAAAACATAAATGAGTAGTTTATTTTATTTTTAAAATCAACTTTGATGAAATGTGTAAAATAAAACCATATTTTTTATACTGTCGCAAATACAATTACAATTATTTAATAAATTAGAAGATTTTAGGATAAATGGATAAATAAAAAAGGTAAGGAGGTGAAGTAGTGGAAGAGGGATGGGAGATATTAAATTAATGCACAGGTAGGGAAGGCAAAAAACATACATTGAGTCACAGGGATCGATAGAGATTGATTATATAGTCATCACAAGCTTTTAAGTAAATAAGTGAAAAATAAGAATGTGTAGAATTGAAGCAGAAATGTGGAATATTCTAAAAAATGGGGATGGAAAAAAACGAATAGGAGTGTTATTATAAAAAATGGACGAAAATTCAAAGAAAACAGTGGACAGTGACGGGATAGGGGATTGAATTATAAGGGAAGGTCAATTGAGAATATGGTGTAAACGTAGCGGCTTGGGTGAACGAGAAAGGTAAGGAAGTGGAAATTCATGAAAGTCAGGGTTTTATTGAAAGAATTGGACATAATAACATGTTTAAAAGGTTGCAAGGTACTTGAATAAAAGTCAGCTCGGAATAGAGAAAAAGGTCAATATTGTAAGAGCTAGATGTCAAGGGAGAAAAAGTTGAATGGGAGAAAGTTATGGAAAATGTGTTTTATGGACTGAATGATTTAGGG
Source organism: Ontholestes murinus (assembly GCA_963969525.1). NCBI lineage: Eukaryota > Metazoa > Arthropoda > Insecta > Coleoptera > Staphylinidae > Ontholestes > Ontholestes murinus. The sequence goes on from OZ018397.1 coordinate 35,901,811, forward strand.
TACATGGTGCCGGGGTAAAGAAGGTGAAATTGGGGTGGGTGGACCACATCACAAACAATATGGTTTTAGAAAGAATGAACAAAGTGCTGAAAGTCCTATTCAGCATAAAAAAGAGGAAATTGCGAATTCCTTGGGCATATAGCTAGCAACTCAAAGTATGAAATTCTGCAGCTCATTACACAAGGCAAAATCGTGGGACGTAGAAGCATAAGTCGTCGCAGAATCTCATAGTTGTCATCCACTGAATTATTCCGCGCAGTCGTCTCTCAAGTAAAGATTACCATGTTGATCAGCATTCTCCGACGGAGACGCTGAATAGAAGAAGAAGAAAGGAATGAAGAAGGAAATTATTATAGATATTTTTATTGTATTATTCGTCTGTTTTTAATAAATTAGCTTTAATATTATTAAAACTATATAAGTGTTCGCGCCGATCAGTGCGCTATTGGAGAGTAATGGTTAGTTTCGTTAATTTACTTGTTTTCGCCCCAGAAATATCTCGAATTCAAATGTACATCGAGGATTTTCTCCCAAAAATCGATCAAATCGAGGATATTGCCGATGAATTGTCTACAGTGGATGTAGATATCATTGAAGAGGTGTACATATTTAAAACCAGATACATGGAGGTACTTCTATCAGTGACTTCAAGGCTCCCTCAAGTAAAAACTCCCACAAATGGATCTGTGGTATCACAAACCCCTGAAGAACGACTACCAGCGATTGAAATTCCAACATTTAGCTGAAACCATGACGGTTGGACGCGGTTTAGTGACTCGTTTGTATCACTCATTCATAACAACACCATATTAACAAATGTACAGAAGTTTCACTATTTGCAAGGGGCTCTAAAGGGAGAAGCTGCAGTTATTTTAAAGTGTATAAATAGCCTGGAATCGTCTGAAGAGTCGCTATCAAAACGAGCGATTCATATTCAAGAAACACATGCACGCATTATTGAACCTTCCACATATGAAAAAAAATGAACACGTATCACAGAGGCGTTTAATGGATATCTTGGCAACCAATATAGCGTCATTAAAGGCAATAAACCGGCCTACAAATTATTATGACGATTTTATAGTCGAATTGGTACCAGACAAATTGGATATAAATCTCCAGAAAGAGTGGGAAGGGCGTACGTGTGACCACATACCAACTATAGATGAACTTGAGACTTTCCTTTCTGCAAAGTGCAAACAATTGGAGGCGGTTAAAGACAATGTGTTTAGTGCTAACAACCCATCCACATCCCATAAAGCAAAAGTGTTACACATAAATACCGTGGATCGAAAATGCAGTGTGTGTAACGGCAACCACACAATTTATAAATGTGAAAATTTTACAAAAATGAGTGTAGCAGAAACCACTGGTGTTTTAATTGCCTTAGAAAAAATCATTTGACTCAAAAATGCGCATACAGTTCCTGTCGAATATGTAATAAGCCTCATCATACTATGTTACATATATCACAACAATCAAATTCAAACCAGTCGGAATCTGTCGCATCAACAACACCAGCTAGTTCAATTGGCCCATCTACATCCGCAGTAAATTTTGCATATATGCCATCTAAAGTGATATTATCAACGTGTAAAGTGATTATCCAAGACATTCATGGACACGAACAAGAAGTACGAGTTCTTTTGGACACTGTTTCGGAAGCGAACCTCATAACCCGGTCATGTGCTAAACGACTAGGACTGCGGCACATCAACACTAATGTTCTGATTATAGCAGTTGGTGGAAAAACAAAGACACTGAATTACGCTGTGAATACAAAAATCGCGTCGCGGGTGACTAGATTCAAGATGTCTCTCAGTGCTTTAGTTATTGAGAGGACAATCGATCGAATTCCTTCGGGTTTGATTCAATTAAATTCTTCCCATATACCTGGTGGTATCGAGTTAGCGGATACGAAATTGTACGAACCTCGCGAAATTGACTTATTAATCGGTAATGGACATTATTATGATATAGGGCGCGACGGTCGGTTAAAGATGAACTCATTTTCACTTTATAATACCCATTTCGGCTGGATAATTTATGGGCAGTACCGAGTGAACCGGAAGTTATACAACAAAATAATGACACTGTATCAATGGTACGATTAGAGGATATAGTGACAAAATTTTGGGAACTAGAGAGCTACAGAAACGAGACTCACACCTGCTGACGACAGATGTGAGGAATACTTTCAACGGAACTTCAGGAGAGTAGAAAGTGGCGCTTCCCTTTAAGGAGGATCCTTGTAGACTGGGCGACTCGAGTGAATCCGCAAAACGGAAGTACTTTTGCTCTCGATCGCCGGCTTGCCAAATCGCCTGACACCTATACTGCATATCGTGCATTCAAGGAGGAATATCTGAAAAGTTAGGACATATGAGGAAAGCCAATGGAGACAAAAAGGATGGCTATTATTTACCGCATCACTGCGTATTTAAACAAGATAGCCTAACTACTAAGCTGCGAGTTGTCTTCAATGGGTCAGCTCCCACCAGTACAGGAGTTTCACTTAACGACATTCTAATGGTCGCCCCCCAAATACAAAGTGATTTATTTTCCATTATGCTACGGATGCGCTGTTGAAAATATGTTGTCACCGCTGACGTCGCGAAGATGTATCGTCAGGTAAAGGCGAGACACGAAGATATTAAATACCAGCGACTCTGGTGGAGAAATAACCCAGGAGATTTGTTAACCACGTATGACTTAACTACGGTAACATACGGAACGTCAAGTGCTTCATTTCTCGCTATCCGTGCTCTTTGAGAACTGGCTCAAAATATGTGCGATGTTTATCCAATTGGAAGTCAGAGGTGTTTATCAGACTTTTACGTGGATGAGTTGATAACGGGTGCAGATGCTCTAAGTGATTTAAGAAAAGTGCGTGATCGAACAAATTCTCTTCTCGCCAGAGGAGGATTTGAGCTCAAGCGTTGGACAAGCAATAATACAGAACTATTTGCTGACTTTCAACCTAATTGTATTGATAATGTAGCTAGAGGAGATGTTAGCACCATCGACTCTGTTACTACGTTAGGAACAGTATGGGACACCGTGAGTGATACATTAAGTTACAAGTGTGATGTCTTACCAGCCAGAGCAAAAACGAAGAGGAGTATCTTGTCAGAAATATCTCGAGTGTATGATCCGCTGGGCTTAATTGGACCAATTATAATTACTGGCAAGATTCTCATTCAAGATTTATAGAGATCCAAGTGTGGATGGGACGATACACTGCCCGAAGTATACATTCAACGCTGGCTCGAGCATGCTGAAAATTTGAAGCAAGTGATACACTTTCTATTCCGAGAATGGTAACTTCGGCGACGGGGTGTCAGAGTGCAGTAAGGTCAACGGATATGCAGCCATTTTCTATATGCTAAATCCAGAGTGGCACTTGTCAAGACAACCAGCATCCCACGACTGGAACTTTATGCTGCTGTTCTATTAGCAGAACTATGTAAGCGAGTAAGAGAGTCACTATATCTTCAGCAATGTAAATGTTTTTACTACACTGATTCCACGATATCCACCCTATATAACAAACTAAATAGGGCAACAACGTTACTACCCATATCCTCTCTAAAAAAACAGTTACATGCAAATATGACTAGTTCTACCTTATCTTGTGTAATTAAGTAATTTTATTTTATTATTATTTGCAAATTGTTTACTTTAGGATAGTTTATTTTTTGTTTTGTTCTTTTCTGTCAAATTGTAATATTTTATGGGTTAAGGGGTAGACTAGCCTTAATGGCGAAACTTCGCCCATTTTTGTGAGCAAATAAAGACTATTATTATTATTATTAATATTGTGTTTTTGACTTTTTTCTTATTTATGTATTTACTGATATTTTTTTGTAATATTTGTTTGTATATCCTTAAGAAATAAATATTAATATTATTATTATTATAAAGTCTTTTACGTTATAGAAAATTAACTAATAAGTAGAAATTAAAATATAATAATATTATAATATAAGTAGTTTATTTCACAGAAATAAATACGTTTAAACTAGTGTTACTTTGATAGCTTTGCTTTTTGTAAACGCAAATTACTTTTGTATCATTCAATATTTGTCCAGCTATTAGCCAGAGAAGTAGTTGTATCAAAAAGTGATTTATTTTGTACTCTTAATGAGACTCATTGTTGTAGATTTGCGAAGTGTTTTTCTAATAATTAATAAATCTGGATATACTGGAGAAAGAAAACAGGATCACTTTGTTTTACCACTTTTTATTTAACAAATTATACGTGACTATAGTTTCGACTATCAACTAGTCATTATCAAACATAAAGTGTTTAACATTACGGAGTCTAACCTATTTATATTAAACAGTTGAATAGAGGCGTGTACATTAGGTCAACCTGGTGGTTAAGAAGGTAAATTCCCGGATTATTTTTAGCTGTAAAAATTTCCATGGCTTCTAGTAAATCCATTTTACGTCCTTTATCTGTTAAGTGGATTACCGAAAGAATGTCATTTTCAAAAGGGTGATTCGTTTCCAGTAAGTGATTTGCAAAAGTTGAATTATTATTTTGGTGAAAAAATAATTTTTTGTGTTCGTTTAATCTAATTCAAAAATTACAACCAGATTGGTCGATGTACATGCTTTTACAATGGGAACAAGTGAGCTTATAAATTCCTGATTTATTCATAATACCAATTTCAGTTTTACAATTAAAAATGGTTGAACTTAATTTACTATATTCAACTATTGCAAAACATTTACTGGAAACAAATCACCCTTTTGGAACACATGTGCTTTGATAGAGGACGTAAGATGGATTTACTAGAAGCGATTGAAATTTTTAAAGTCAAAACTAACTCAGAAATTCCCCTATTTAACGACCATTATTTGTCGTAATAGGTTAGGTTTCGTAATTTTAAAACACTTTATGTTTGATAATTTTAAATAAAGTGGTTGTAAAGTGATACGCCATCAACTTAGGGACGAGGACTCGTCATGGTGACACTGTTTCTTCTAACAACGTTTATTCACTAATCTCGTACATCAACTTAAGACTACTTACGACTAACTTAACTTAAAACTCAATCGTTCAGGCATTTATACTCCGGTAATATTGTTATCACAGCAATTCCGGACTGACACACATTCTATTTCCCAATCAGCAAACTCATGCATTCCATTACATACGATTTCTTAATATAAATTGCACATTATCAATTATTAATTACAACGTCGACAATTGTGTAATTTGTTCCATCCCACCTTTATTCTAATGAAATTCAAATTTAAATATTCTAGTGTTTAAATTTTAATATTATGTCACTTATACTATTCATTCTACCCTTTTTTCTCTAAAAATGTATTCATAATAAATTTTTACTCTATTTTTATGTACCGTTACAAGTTGGTTATTAATTTTTAACGTCACGTTTGCATTATCTTCTCCTACAACCTTAAATGGACCCTTATATACTTCATCAAATTTATCGCCTACTTCATTCCTTAATAATACCTTATCATTAAACTTATAACTAACATTTTTGGCTTGTACATCTAATTTATTTTTTCGTTTTAGTTTAGATTCAAGTAATTGTTCTCTTGCTTCGTCCCATGCTCATTTCAGTCTGTACTTTAATTCATTAGCATAATTATCAAAATTATAAATAGGTTGCCGTTTGCTAATATTACTTGTTAATATAAAACTTTTCCCACATACTAATTCATAAGGTGTATATATTGTTTCTGAATGAACACTGTTATTAACTGCGAAACACAAACATTATATGCTGTAGAGGTTAATTATGTAATCCCTATTAGCTTTGAAGTTTATTTAAAAATTTTCGCTAAGAATTTAGTTCCTTGATCAGTAACAATATCTTGGGGTATTCCAAACTTTAATATGAAGTTATTGACCAACGATCTTGCTACAGTTAAAGATTCTTTGTTTTTTAGCGGATAAAAATCAACGAACTTAGTTAATTCGCACTGAATTGTTAGAATATATCGATTATCTTCTTGATCTTGAGTTAATGGACCCACAAGGTTTAAATATTTTTTTTCAAACGCTGAAGAAGCGGTAGTGGTAACTGTTAAAGGTTCAGTGTGAGATCTCGAATGTTTGTACCTCTGACAGTCATCACATTTTTGAACAAATTTACTAACGTCTTCTTTTAGTCTCTCCCAAAAATAATATCGTTTTATATTTGCATACATACGATTTATACCTGCATGACCTCCTGTTGGAAGTAGATGAAAATCATTCAGTATCACTTGTCGCGTTTCCTTACATTCAATTCGTGTTGCTACGTTTATAACACATACTTTAATTTTTAATTCTCTTATCTTTTTAATTTGTTTTGACAATCGGGTTATTAATTGGTAATTTGCCGGACTTTTTACTATAAATAATTGCGCAATTTTATTTTCGTTACAAATTCTTTCTAAACTTCTCAACTCCACGTCTAGGGCTGGTGCTGATCGAAAGCCTAGATTAATATAGATTACCCTTAATCTTTTGTCATATATAATTTTTCCCGATTTTACATCTTGTTCGTTACCATAAGATTCTAACTTTCGTTTTAAGATATGTCTTAATTCAATTGAGTTTTTTGGTGCTTTAAGTAATTCGACAAGTCCCGGATGACCGGTCCCATCATTGCTAATTTCACTTACACCTTTTACTGATTCGTTATAATCATTTCTGTACTGTTTTGATCTAGTCACTACGTTTACATTGACGTTTTTTGCCATATCTTTAAGATCATTTAAATCAATTTTTATTCTTGATAAAGCATCTGCCGTTGTATTTTCCTTCCCTTTTACATACTCTACAGAAAAATCAAATTCCTCCAATATTAAGATAAGATAAGATAAGATAAGATAATTTTATTGTAGAGCACCAGTACGGCGATTACATAGTCAAAAATACAAAATATAAACATATAGTTTAGAATATTAAAAATAAAGTAAAATAACAAAAGGTTACAATGTTAAAACGTCATATTACTAAAGTCATATTAATTAATAATTGAATGAATTTCAAACCCATACAGTTGTATTAATATATTCTTGATAACTGTAGAATGATTTTGCAATTAGAAACTCCTTAAGTTTGCGTTTAAATAAAGGTTTACTTTTATTTAATAGTATGTGCTTTAGATGAGATGGTAAATTATTATAGGCCTTGATCGCGTTAAACGTTGGGCCTTTCTGAAATAACGCTCTTGAGTGCTGCGGTATACGAAAATCACTATTATTGCGTGTAGTCATATTAGTATAAACATCATTATTTTGAATAAAAGTTCCTTTATGTTTTATAAATAACATTATAAGTTTGTAAATGTACAGGCCAGGTAAGGTCATAATGTTTAATTTTGCAAATAGGTTCCTACATGGAGTGCCATATGGTGACTTTAGAATATACCTAATTATCTTTTTTTGTGCGATAAATACATTTTTTGAGAGGTGCGATGCACCCCAACACTCAACACCATAAGATAACCTGCTCTGCACATGCGCATAATAGTACATTTTCAGAATGTTAATATTCACTATTTGTGAGAGATTTCTAATACAATAACCTATCTTATTGAGTGCATTTAAAAGATTATTTATTTGTGATTCCCATGTTAAGGATCTGTCAATCCTGACTCCTAAAAATTTTTGATTTTCGTCTTCCGGAATAGACTTTTGATTGTGGCGAATATTTAAACATACTTTGGAAGTTGGTTGGGTATTAAAGTTGAGGATACCAGTCTTGGTCAAGTTTAAATTAAGGCTATTCCGTGCACACCATTCTGACATACCAGCGACTGTATTATTAGCTATGTTGACTAAAGATGGAATTGAAGATGAATTTATAATCAACGATGTGTCATCAGAAAACTGAAATACTGATACATTTGCTGCCTCAAGATGTTGGTTAAGGTCATTTATATATAAAAGAAATAGGAACGGCCCAAGAACAGAGCCCTGCGGTACACCTCTTCTTGAAATCGCGTCACTAGACATGGTTCTTAATAAGGTATTATTTTTTATATGTGTTATACAAGTTCGGTGCTTTCTGTTAGACAGATATGATTTTATACTATTAAGAGCAGTTCCTCGTATACCATAGCATTCCAGTTTGTGAATCAATAGACCATGATTAATTGTATCGAAGGCCTTTGACAAATCAAAATATATACCCGCTACTTTTTGCTTTTGGTCTAGATTTTCAATAATTGAATTAATAGAACTGTAAATAGCATCTTCGGTAGATCTGTTTGGTAAGAAGCCGAATTGATGTTTATTTATTATATTGTTTTTTGTTATAAATCTCAGTAAGCGGATATATAATAACTTCTCAAATACCTTTGTAAATGCTGGAAGGATAGATATGGGTCTATAGTTATCCAAAGAATTTCTGGGACCTTTTTTAAACACTGGGATAATTTTTGCATATTTCATTTTATTCGGGAAATTTCCTGATTCAAAACAATTGTTTATAATAACTGATAATGGTTCTGAAATAATAGAGGCAACATATTTAAGTAGACAGCACGGAATATCGTCCACTCCAGCAGATGATTTAGAGGAAATTTCAAGTAAGACAGCTTCAACTTCAGAGGGAGTAGTTGGTTCAAGAAATATAGTGTAAGGGATAACAGGAATTTGATAATTTTTCAATTTGAGATCACAACCACAAATATCATTAAAATATCTATTAAATTCGTCCACAATCTTGGTTGGTTCTGAAATATCCGTTGAACTGATTGAAATAGAACTTATTACATCTACTTTATTAACAGTTTTAGAGTGGGAATTCAAGATATTCCATATTTTTTTCGGTTTGTTTATCGATTTTTCAATAATATTTTCATAAAACTGTTTCTTTTTGTCTTCAACGTATTTTCTATGATTTTTTTTCTCTTCTTTGTACACATCTAGTAGCTGTTTAGAGTGTCGACTTAGATAAAATAGGTCTCTCAGTTCTGCAGATCGTCTCTTTATATCTGGTGTTACCCATGATGAATTACACGATTGAATGCATTGCTTTTTTAAAGGGAAACATGTGTACATATGGTATTGAAATGTTTCTACAAAATTATTGTACTGCATATTTGTATCTACCGATGAATTATCTATGATACTAAGCCAATTTTCATTTTGTAATTTTTCTTTAAAACTTGATATGTTTTCAGAATTATATGATCTAGTAAATTTAAAAATGTTATTACTTCGATTTAAATTTAAAGGAAATTGAACAATTTGATACGTGTGGTCTGAGAGTAATGAATCAGTGACATTACAAAAAATTGGGTCTATATTTGAAAACACGTTGTCGATACAAGTTGCTGAATTGTCTGTTATACGCGTAGGTGCATTAATACATTGCTTGAGCCCCAACGAACTGAATATACTTTTAATTCGACCACTACTTCGCGAATTTATTAATAGATCAACGTTCATATCACCACAAACAATGACACGTTGATTTCTGATGCATACGACTTCAAGTAGCTTTTCAAGGTTATCGCAAAATGTATTAACATTCCCCGCAGGTGATCTATAAACAGAAACAATGACAATAGACACACTTTTCGCTTTCAATTTTACACAACAGTACTCGAAATTCCTGTCAATATTAGGTATGTTTACAGTGAATAGTTCGTATTTTATATTATATTTAGTATATATGGAAACTCCTCCCCCTATCATATTAGTACGACAATAGTAGTTGGCTAAGTTGTATTTACAAATAATATATGATGTTATTTCATCTGTTTTCAGCCAGTGTTCATTTATACATAATATGTCGGGAAACTTAAGTTCGTTTAATAGGATTTGAAATTCATTCAACTTTGAGCGAAAGCTGCGAATATTTAAATTAAATACGGTCAAAATATTTGATGTAGTATTGCCTGGTTTATATATGGATCGGATTCCTGATGTAGACGTGGTGTTAACAGGAATACTTTTAATTATTGGATCGCTTTGATGTCCATTGTCGTCCGCTATTGAATTGGTTGCGTCTTCTTGGGTGATTGACTGTGTGTGGGCGCTTTGCTCGAAAAAATCTAACTTTAATTCCCTGCGGCCACTTTGTGGTGTCAAAGATATCTAAGTCGCTCATGTTCTCCGGAAAACCAATTTTGAACGAGGAATATTTATCCCCCGATTCCATGTCTTCTTTAGTATATTGAGTTATGGCGTAGTTACTGTCACCAAAATGTTCTATCAAATGAGAATTCAGCTCAGTTGTGTTGTAGCTAGATATAAATCTATCAACATACAGCCATTTTCTTTTTAAAGGAGCATAGGCCACGTTATTAATTCCTTGTCCAATGGCGGTTTTGGGTTGTATGTGCGTTGATTCAATTGGAGATGTAATTGATTCGGAAATGATACTAGTATTTTGATCAGGAATACTAATTTCAACAGCTGATTGATTTTTGTCACATATTTTTTTAATACGTTTAGGGGTTCTTTGTTTTTCATTGCATTTATTTTGTTTGAGAGGAATGGTTGGTGTATTATTTTTGTTAAAAATAGTATTCGATTCCAACACTAACTCCAAGAGCTCACAATGTTTTCTTTGAATTTCAGATTTTTCGGTCAGCTCTTTAATTATACGATCTTTGTGATCAAGTAGTGAGTTCAAATGTTCTATTTCAGATCTTAGTTCTGTTACTTGGTCGTCTAAATTTTTGTTAACGAGATCAGATGTAACTTCTGTTTCAATAGGCTGAGATAGTGGCATAGAATCACAACAAATAAATTTATTGTTATCAAGTCTTCTCATATGTTTACGCTTTTTGTTTTCGAAACAGCCTACATGAACTATTCGTGCACATTGTGTACACGTTAGTTTTTTGTTCTCATTGACAACTGCCGCTTTACAGAAATCGCATGCATGCTGGTCCATCATAATTAGAACCAGAATTACAATAAAATAAAAACTAAATTATATTTGATATCGAGATTATGAAATTGCCTGGAATATGTTTACACTCAAAATTCTTATTCGGCGTGTATCAATTTATTCCCGTCCGCTGATTTTCACGTTATATGCGCGCGCCGCACCGTTTTAGTATCGCACCTCGGATCGACTCCTCGGGAGGTTAAATACTCGCAGCGCTCACACGTGGACTATATATTAACGCGAATTTTAACTTACGTCTTTATTTTAAATAAGTCACTATTAGCTTACAGTAATCACTGATTATTCACTTCACTAACTTGCAACTCTTGTGAATTGAATGTCATTATTTACCCCGTTTTTCGATGTAAAACTGTTACTATATCACACACACTTTGAGGCACCAACCAGTTAATGATGGATTGTTCATCCCAAAGAGATAAATTAACGGTCTATGATCAGTAAGTACCCTAAATTTTCGTCCATATAAATACGGTCTGAAATGTTTTACGGCCCAAACGATAGCTAAGAGCTCTTTCTCTATAGTTGCATAATTTAATTCTGCCTTGTTCAAAGCTCTGCTAGCATACGCTACTGGTTTATTGTCTGAGTTTGATAACACCGCGCCTAACGCAAAACCTGAAGCATCTGTTGTTAAAATGAATTCGTTATCGTGTAAAAAATTAGGATATTGTAAAACTGGTAGACTGACTAAACAGTTTTGAAGGGTTTCAAATGATTTTTGGCAGTTTTCATCCCATTTAAATATTGTTGCCTTTTTGCTTAATTTATTTAGCGGATTTGCAATTTCAGCGAAATTTGAAATAAATTTTCGGTAGTAGTTTGCAAAAGTTACAAATCGTTTACATTCATGTGTATTTTGTGGAATAAGATAGTTAAGAATAGAACTAACTTTATTTGGATCTGGTGATATACCTTCAGCTGAAATCACATGACCTAAATATAATATTTCTTTTTTCAGAAATTGACATTTGGAATAATTTAATTTGAGATTTATGTTTCGAAGTCTGTTTAATACTTTTACTAAATTTTGGTAATGTCGCTGTAAGTTATTGCCGAATACAATTAAGTCATCAAGATATACAAAACATGCATCGTAGTTTAATCCTGACATTGCTATAGTCATTACTCTCGAAAAAGAACTAGGGGTGGTTTTTAACCCCATTGGTAACCTTGTCATTTGAAATTGGCCTTTCCTTTTAGTGAATGCTGTGCATTTTCTACTGATTTGATTTAATTCGACTTGATAGTAACCCTGTGATAAGTCTAATGAGAAAAGTAAACCGCTCCTGACAATCAACCTAAAATTTCCGTAACATTAGGTAAAGGAAATCGAACGTCTTCGATGTTTTTGTTCAATTGTGTATAATCAATTACTATTCTCCACTTATCATTACCTAGAACACCTTTCTTAGGAACAATTAATAAGGGCGAAGACCAATTTGATCTCGTTTCTTCAATTATACCATCTTTGAGCATTTTATTAATTTGATTGTCAATTTCGATTTGCTGAGATTGTGGTAGTCACATTCGCGATTATTATAACTCACTGTTTGTGTACTCACTAATTGTCTCGGACACTTACGTTGAGCAGCTCCTGGCTTCGGCTGATCTCCCTTGCTATTTTCTTGTCAATTCTTCTGTTGCATCGACGCCATATCCAATATACAACTACACCGCAGCATGCCAACAGGAACAGGACACCAACTATTTCCAAGATATTAATTGGAACCCCAAACGTACCATTGCTCGTTCCTCCACCATTTCCCGCTTGGGGAATTATAATTTCTTCTTCCTTTTTGGTCTGATAATTTCCCATGATGAATTAATTTACCGTAGTTCGCAGGGGAGAATCACCATGTAAAGTGATACGCCATGAACTTAGGGAGGAGGACTCGTCATGGAGGTACTGTTTCTTCTAACTACGTTTATTCACTAATCTCGTAAATCGGCTTAAGACTACTTACGACTAACTTAACTTAAAACACAATCGTTCAGGCATTTATACTCCGGTAATATTGTTATCACAGCAATTCCGGACTGACACACATTCTATTTCCCAATCAGGAAACTCATGCATTCCATTACATACTATTTCTTAATATAAATTGCACATTATCAATTATTAATTACAACGTCGACAATTGTGTAATTTGTTCCATCACAGGTAAAATAAAGTAATCGTGTCTCCTTCTTCATTTTATATTTGTTTTAAATTTTATTATATTGTTCTTAAATCTGAATTAAGTTTTAACTTTCCCTAGAATTGGACTTTTCTGGTGGGAAGAAATGTATAAATAAATAAATTAATAAATAAAACTTTTTCTCCATTTTCCAACATCAGATGAAATGCTATTGAATATGTTGAAAAAACTGTAAACAAGAAATATTTGAAATTGGTAAAAACAATGAATAAATTTAAAAATACGAAAACATTTCGTGAATCTACAACAATGAGTCTTACTAAGACTACAAAACAAATTAATTTGAAACAACTACTTCTCTAGCTAATACTTCGACAGACATTGAATAATACAAATTAATTTGCGTGTTACAAATAGTACAACTATCAAAGCAACACTAATTTGAATGAAATTATTTCTGTTGAACAAACTAATAAATGATAAAATGTACTTTAGATTGTTTAAATGTAACTATTACATGAAAAATTATGAAAATTCTACAACGAACTAAAGGATTTTAATACATTTTAAAAAACAATGAATTGTTTATTTGAAGGTTAACATTAAAAAATTAAAGCAATGAATATAATTATCGAAATATATATTTATATTTGGTCAAAAATTAAATTAGATAATTATTTTTCAATTTTAAAATATACTCTAAATGTTTTAAGATAAATAGTTTTAATGATAATGACAGCTGTGATTGTTACTACATGATAATTCATGATATAAACACTTAATTAAAAATCCCACTATTTCACTAAAGTTAAAACCAAGAAAAATATACTTATTTGTAATAATTAGTAAATTTCTTAAAGGATTACTCAACAAAATAATTTTTTAATTAACTTTTAACCATAAATTATTTATTATTAACAATTTTTTTATGAAATGTTTGTACACATCATTTACTTTCATGTAAATGAATTATAAGTATACTTGGATTATATTTTTATTTTACGTATTTTTGATAACATAATTATTTTAATTAATTAAAAACGTTGTTAATTATAATATAATTTGATATTATTATTTTCCTCGTATTTATATTTTAATGTATTGGAAGTCACGACCGAAATATACGTATTAAGGTCACCGGAATTCTTAGAAAAAACTTCACTGGGCAAAAAAACTATTCGTATTAATGCGATCATACGAACGTATCCCAGCGAGCAAAAAAAGCTTGCAGTGAACGCGCATTTGTTTCCACCTCTTCTTTAACTGCAACGCGTTACGCAGTACCAATTCGTCTCCTATTTGTATACGCGTGCTAGTTTTCTTAATTATTTAAACAATTAAAAGAAAACTTGTAAATTTGCCCCGTGTACGCGTAAATGATATCGGTTCTCTCCCAGTCGTGAAAGTGCTTTTATTTTCTTAAATAAATCCATCCCTGACGTAGAGGACGTTGTTTAAGGTATTGTATACGACGAGTAATAATAATCGACATAAAATAATTATAAATGAGATTTTAAGAAAGAAATTGTTTTCATTCAATTTTAAATCGATTTATTTTTATCATTGAATTTATGCATTCTTGTTTTTATATGTAATAGTTTGTTTTGGTAGTGGAATTGTATTATTTAATTTATTTTAATTAATAAAAGGCCTTTTATTTGTTAGTAGTGGTAGTTAGTTAGTAGTTTATATTTAGAAGGGTGTATTTGGTGTAGTGTATTGTATAATAATTTTCCCCATAGCATACATCCAAGGACGTCGAGATTGCAGCAATTCTAATTTTTTAAACCAAGTCTGCATAACTTTCTTTACAAACACATCAATTTCTTACTTAAAACCTCAATCGTATTTGCTTTAATAATATTTAAAATTAGTGTACAAACCTTAATAATATCTCCTACGACTCGTCGCTTGATTAAATCGTTTTTAAAATAAAATGTTCGTTTGTGTGTGCTTCAATTCGATGCCGCCGCTACCTGGATGTTGTGGATTTCAATGGATTTAGCTGGATGCAGATTCGTCGTAGTAATACGGTAGGTCCCATAAGATGAGCCCCAAGATGCCACTGTAAGTCGATCTTCTTTTCACTTTCTCGATTCAGGGTTTTCCTTTTCAGCTGCGCAGTAATTAGACACGCGTTTTTCTATAATATATGAAAGAAAAAATCGCGCGTCGCGTTCGGTTTCGTTGCATAGTTTTATTCCCACATCCACCGTTCTCCGTTTAAACAAACCCCAAACGCTCGTCCTAATTGGGCCACCACCGGGTGGTAGAGATGTTGGGGGTTTTCAGGGACGCTAGGTAGGGATTGATAACGAAGGTGGGGATTCTCATGAGTACAATAGGGCTGCAGGCGAAACTCTCATGTAAATCAAAAGTTAACGCATCGTTCAGGTGTAAATTTATTAACTAGTTTAATTAAATGATAACAATTTGTATTCCTTCTACGAAAATATGACAACATTATTATTACTTAATTTCTTAATATGTCTAAAGCAATATTATTAATATGTTACTTACGTTGCATCGTAATTTTCAATGAAATTATAATAATTTTATAACAATAAATTTTTGACAATAAAAAAGACATATTTAATCTTAGTATATACATTTAGTGTGTAAATAATGTTTGTAATTATATCTTTATTGTAAAAGGGGTTTGCCGTTATTAAATAAATAAATAAATTTAAAACTTTTAAAAACAATAATCAATAAGTTTTCTAATTATAGCAAAATGTTTATACATACGTATAACACATATCATTCGAATTCTAATATTAACATTGTAATGGCAGTTGTTACATTTTTTAAATGTTAATAAATTTACACTCGAAAGGCAGTACCTCCAATTAAATAGTTGGTCGCCAACTATTTGATTAAGGTGATGTGGAAAGCTGTCTAAATTTCTTTATATTTTAAACAAAAAGCAAAGATGTGAACATTATTTTATATAAAAATATTATTTTGAATTCTGATTACTAAAATTTATTATATTTATTTATTATACGCTTAATACCTACATTATTATATTTATAACGATGCAATCATATTAATTTCTTTGTAATTTACCCTTTATAATTTTTTAATTGCATTTCTACTGCAAAGCCAATTAAAAATACAAGATACCCCATTAATGTGGAGAAATTGATGAACCATAGAAGTTCATGTTCAAAATGATAACTTACACAATTTATTGATATCAAAAAGTAAGGCTTAAGTCGGAATAGTAAGATGCATTCTTGTAGATTTCCGAAATATTTAAAATTTTAAAATTAGTATTATATTATCCCTTTCAATTATGTCTCCTTACCCTAAAAGTATCTTAATAATACAATTTATTAAAAAACAATTATTTATTATGTGAGAAATCTCTATCATATGTCTTTATAACTTTACAATGCGCGATACTATAGTATAAGGTAATTCATTTTTGTTCTAATGCGTAGGTACAAATATAAGCAACATATATACAAGCACGTACACAAATACAGATACGCTATACTAAAGATATATTACGCAAAAATTATTTTCTGGATTCTACAAAGACATCCACAATGTAATATAAACTGTTAAAAAGCCTAAATATTGTATTCATAGGGTAGTTGTAATGTGTTAGTGAGCTGGCATAAGTTTGTTTGAATAGTTGACTATATCGTGTGCTTACTCTTGCTACACTATTTTATTTAATCACTAAATGTACATTTCGAATACTATGTGTCCTTTATCAACAGATAACTATTGATAATGGACACATAGTGTTCGAAATGTACATTTAGTGATTAAATAAAATAGTGAAGTAAGAAATATAACTGTGTTTATTTAATTAAATAATAAACTTCACATAACTCGCAAATACATATTTATACTCTTGCTATATGATTAAAGCATAAAAACAAGGTTTGGATAATTTATTAAGCTATGTATAAATATTATCATTGAATTTCATTTAATTTCAAACATAAAGAAGTTCATGATATGACATATTTAGTGATGGATATTAATTATACTTTTTAAAATATAGCAATTTGTGGATTTTTTTCTGAATTTTTTCAGTCCCTTTTATAAGTATATAATAATGTGATGACCAGATAATACAAGCGAATTTAAAATTAGAACGAATATATGCATAATACAATTTTTTCATGACCTCTATATTTTTAAAATCTTTGTATGCACGATGTATTAATCCTAACATTAGAGTGCTTTTATTACAAACATTATTAATATGCTCACAAAATGTCAGTTAAGTATCATAAATAACTCCTAAATTACGAATAGTATTGACTCTTTACTGTATCCAGAGCATAATCATATTTAAATAAATAATAAATACATAAATAAACGTTTATTCAATAAATGTGACACATTACAGTAACTTAAGCAGAACTAAAAAAGTACCAAAAATATTAAAGTAGTGAAATTAAAAAAAAATCATCAATTCGATTTAAACATAAAATAATACAATATTATCTTATAACTTATCGCTCAACTCCTTAATACTATATGGCTCGATATCTATTAGAAGTTCTTTTACGCGTAATATGAAAATACTAAAATTCTTTAATTCCTTAATTCTAGTTGGTAGCATGTTAAAAAAACGGACACATGAATAAAATGCACATTTTTCGCTTAAAGATAATTTATGAATCGGGAATAGAAGATTCAATCTGTGCCTAGATTCACTCCTACTAGTGGTCTCAAATTTGCTTTTATTTTTGTAAGTAAATTTTACACACTCAAAGAAATAAATAGCATAAAGCGTGAGTAGTTTATATTTTTAAAAAAATACTTCGACATGAATCAAACATTTTAGCGCCATGAATTATACGTACTGCCCTTTTCTGGATTACAAAAATGTCATTTACATATTTGGAGCATCCCCAGTGAATTATGCCATATCTTATTATTGATTCTATTGATGAGTGATAAGTACATAAGATAGCGTACGTACTTAAAGTTTTTTGTAATATTCGTAAAGCATATCACTGAGTGCTGACTTTATTACAAAGATCCTCTAGGTGAGTTTCCCATGATAAAGTGGTATCCAGATGCATTCCTAATAATTTGATATCTGATGAAAAATTTATTGATAGTTTGCTATTAATTATCAGTTTTTTGTCAATGGTTTTTCGGTAGTTTGATATAACATAAAGTTTATTTTTTGCGTATTTAAAACAAGTTTATTTTTTAAACATCAATCATTAATTGTGTCTAAAGCAGTGTTTATTTTAATTTTAAGAGAATCACTCTCTTTGGCCGATACTAAAACGTTTTGTGTCATCAGCGTAACTAGCTATAAAATAATTATAATACACACCCAGGATAAATATATCATTTAAAAATATTAAAAATAAGATAGGTCCTAAAACACTACCTTGAATAACACCAATTTTTAGCGTTACATTGTCTGACCTATAGATTTCACCATTTGAGTTAATTTCTACAAATTGTTCTCTTTGTGTTAAATAAGATTTAAACCAATAATTGGTTACACCCCTTATGGCATAATAATATAATTTATCTAATAGTATTGCCTGATCTATACAATCAAAGGCACAACTAAAATCAAGAAAAATACCACATGCTAATTTCCCATCTTCTAAACTTTCCATAACTTCTTTAATATAGTGGATGAGTGCTGTGTCTGTACCTTTACCTTGTTGATATCCGTGTTGATTTATATGTAGTAATTTGTGTTTATTAAAAAAATAACTAATCTATCGGCTACTATAATCTCTAATAGTTTTGAGAGAGATGATAAAAGGGTTATGGGTCGATAATTTTCCAAGCATCGAGGAACATCTTTTTTATACAAAAGTTTAATTAAACCAAATTTTAAAGATTTAGGAAACACGCCTATTTTAAATGATTCATTAATGAGATCGCCAAGAGGCTCCGCAATATAGTTTATAGTATGTTTTAATATATAATTTGAAATATTATCTACCCCACGACTCTTTTTGTTTGATAATATTTTTGATTTTGTTATAATTTCCTGTGGTGTGACGGGATCTAAATAAAACGAGTACTGATTAATTTCAATTGAATTAATGTAAGGTACATTTGGTCGGTTTCTTAGAATTTTTTCCGGCTTTTCTTTAAATTGCACATTAAATTTATTCGCTAAAAGTCGTGGATCTGAAGTTTCAATATGCAATGTATTCTTACTTTGGTTAGTTAAGTTCTCTTACAGGTTCCCACATAGCTTTTGTTTTATTTTTTGCACTAAGAATTTTATTTTCATAATATTTTTGTTTAGTTATTTTTTAAATTTTATCATATTCTATTTTATATTTTGTAAGAGGATGTTTATATTGTGGATTACGAACTGACATTATGTTTAAAATAGATACTTTGTTTTCTTAATTGCATTGTGCAATAAGAGAACCTTTTTATTTTTTTAAATTTTAACACATATGAATGCGCCATAAAAATGATTTAATATAATATTTTCCAATCTTGTTGTTTAATATTGTTACGAAATTTATTTAAATTATCGTCATTTATGAGAAACCTACTATGCAATGAGGGTATTTTGTGTGTAGTTTTAAGGCTCACAATTTATGCAGAATGATCTGAAATTCCAGCATGAATTACTTGCGATTTGCATTTGTTAGCGATATTTGTAATGAAATTATCTAAACAGCTCTCGCCATTCTATGCTATTATTGTAGGTTCTCTAATTAAAAGTGAACAGCCGTATTAATTAAGCAGGTTTTTTATTTGAGTCACCTCCTATAAAAAAGGCAAATGTGTATTATACAAGAATTCTAAAAGTAATGACAGGTTTAAGAAAAATTATCCAACACTGCATACGCACACTATTATAAAACTGTTCTTTCCTATTTTACATTTTCTAGCCGCACACTCCATAACCGACTCGACGGACATATTGACAATTTCATCAATTTCCGTAGCTTGGATACTATCATGGATGTAAATTGCAGCTCCTCCTCTCATCTTGTTTTTTCGACAAAATGCACTAATAAGTTTGTATCCTTGTATTGACGATGTATTCATGTTTATTCTCCCAATGTTCCGTTAAGAGAATAAATTTCACTTGATTTAATTCACTAACAAAATGTTCAATTTGATTTAATTTCGGTCTAAGCGATTGTACATTTTGATGAACTAGTTTAATATAATTTTCACTGTTAATATTTATCGTTGAATTTGACTAATTCCAGCTGATTGAAAATTTTCTTCTTGAAGTAGTGACTTCTTTGGAAAATAGTACTTGTCAACATAAGTATCTTTCGGCCAGTAATCTAAAGCCCGAAAAATATCTGGTTTTTGAATGGAACACCAATTTTAAAGGCGGTTCCCATTTTTTAAGACTTTAAATTCAATTTTTCGCAGATATAGTTTCCTTTCGGTTTCATTTAGGCACTCCAATATATCTTCGCATGTAACATCATTACTTAAATTGGCAATGAATATCCAACTTTTTTTGTCAACCACTTTTAACTTGAGTTTTGCGGAATTACATTGATTATTTTCGCCGATCGCAATTTTTTTCGTTTTTCTTGCAAATCCTCGTTTGTTTTGCACATCCCATGTATTATATTTCAATCTTAATTATTTCATTAAATTTATTTATCGATGCAATTTCAAGAAGTGCATGGTTTACTTGGCTTGTATTTGTTTTGTTAATTTTTTCCTTTTGTATCTCATTATACTGATTTTTATCGTTATTTCGATTTAGTGGAAACGTTTCGATTTTATTTTCGACTATGGAATTTCCGATTTGATTTAATGTGAGTTGTGATAATGGTTCTGTCGTCTCTATTGAATCCTCTGAATGTATTTGATTTTGAACTGGTTTGCGTCTTCGGGAACTTTTTTCTTGAAAATTTAACCTCTCTTCGAGATGATGTATTTTATCGATTAATAAAATATTATTATGTTTTAGAGTATTATTTTTGTCCTCCATTTCGGTAATAATAATTCGTAATAACTTATTCTCAATTTCATACCTGTTTATAGGGTCTTGTGACTTTTCTTCTGGTTTATCATCCACCATGCATACATGATTTGGTTGGGCGTCTCTTTTCCCTTTGGTGTAACAACCCGGATGGAAAAACGCACCACACTCAATGCACTTTAACTTGTACGTTATAATATTCTTCCGGCAATGTCTATATGAGGACAATATAACCACTGATTTATTATTAGCGTCTTTAACTATAGGACTAGACTTTTGCTCAGCCGCCATTTTTTCATTTTTCATATTTAATAATATTCTTCTTTCGTAAAATGAAGTAGGATGTAACAACCTCACTGAACTTCGCCTAATTTTCAATTGATTTTTTGTTTTGTACATATATATTTCATGAAATAAATACGATTTATTATTATTATTAAGTTTAATACTACTTTTTAAATAAGAAAATGTAAAAGTTAACACAAACTTTTTTTTTGGAATTGAAACTTTCAAGTCGCAACTTGAAAATTAATTAATCAAATTAATATTACTTATCAAATAATGTCACCCTTAAGCGCTATTATTATTTCGTTTAATTGTTTTTACAGTGTATGAGTTGGAATGCCTTTTTGTTATTATTGTTTCTAAAGATCGTATATTGATAATAATTGTCTCCATTCGCTTATTGTTATACTTTTGGTTCTATTATAATTCCTTCTTCTTCTATGTGTTTGTTATTTGCAATAATATGATCTTATATGGAATTATTAATGATTATAAGTGTTTTTATGCTTTTATGTTATTTTGTTTACTATTTTTGTTAGTTTGTTTTCGTGTATTTCATTCAGTCTCTTTTTCCTAATATTTTAATATGCATGTCATCTAATATGTTCGGATTTTTGGTTTCTTATATTGTGTTTTAAAACAAATTTGTTTCTATTTATGGTTATTTGGTGTGGCTTTTATATACAGGGTGAGATTATATTAAAATACTCGTATAGGTCGATTTTCGATCTTTATTACATTATCACTTTAGTAATTTTTGATTTATGACGTCAATATAATTTTTTAAAAGTAATTCCATTTATTTCAATTTTACAACTTTTGAAGAGCTATTAATTCTCATTATAGTCATATATTGTTTCATAATTAATAAATTCATATTTCTCTTTTCAACTATAAAAGATTGTTAAATTAAACAGTTTTTGGCAGTAATTAATGTGTTTTTGTAAAGTATTAATGGAGTTTTGTATGGTCATTTTTTATAATTCTCCTTGACATCTAATTAAGTTTAAACATGACTCTTAAGCATATGCTAAGTTTAAACAATCTAATGGGTAATGAGATATTTGAAAATTAACATCTTAATTGTTGAATTAAATTCAATAATAGTAATATTGGTGTGGTTGAATTTATTTTTTTAATTTTTAGTTAAGAAAATATCAATAATATGTAGTGAATTTTTAAAGGAGTCAACGTTTATTGTAGGCCGTAGAATAATAATAATAATAATTAACTTTATTCAAATATAGATATAGTACATGATACAATAATTTTAAAAAAATCTTCAGCTATTTGCATACGTCACAAAAAACAAAAAGTAAATCAATAATGAAATTATTTGCAAATAATATAATCTTCTACAGAATACCATTATTTTTCTGTGAGGAAATATTTTAATTCCTTTTTAAATGTAGATTCACTCCAGAACATCTTTAGTGCATCGTACATATGTAGGTAATGTTTCAAATAGCGAAAGTCGATGGAGTTGAAAACTGTAGTTATTAAAATTGCGTGTATCATATGTATGATTTGTTTAGTGGGAAATAAATTTTACTTGTATTTGAAGATGAAAAGTAATATTTCTTCTTTCTTAAATTTACCTTTACAGCTTTTATAAAATTTTAGATTCAATGTAATTCTGAATGCGCGTTTTTGAATGGTAAATAGAAGTTTTTGCATGCGTAGAAACGCCGTAATGACATATTTCATATCCTAGCAAGCTTTTAAAGTTCGCTTCCAGGTTTTATTTAGAACTAGCCAATTTAATATCGAGGAAAATAATTTAAGATAGAATGACTTTTTTTGATGATCGTTTCAAATAATACACTGAATTAGGAAGGTAATAGATTGATCGTTTGCCGTTTCCTATGAGTCGTTAGGCTATTTTAAAATGCAACCCTGCTTTCTTTTTCGAAGTGGCACAAATTTTACAATGTTATTTAATATGTCATATAATTCATCTCTGTGTGTTTAATGTATAATGTTTTTTTGTGAATTTTTAAAATTAATTTCATAATATACAGGGTGTCCCAAAAACCCTAAAAGTATCAACGTTATGTTTTTTTGTAATGGAACACCCTGTATTTTATTGCATTTTTGGATTTTTCGATCAAAATAAGTGTGTATTTTAATAATGTTTTTAATACCTAAACCTTAAGGTGTAAAAAAATGGAAATAAACAAATGTTTAGTTGGTACTATGTCCATATTATTTATTAATATATAATCAATGGACGTTTTAGAAATGTCATCTGAATTAGGAGGTTTTTGAATTCTTTTGCCATCCTTAATGCAGATTGTGAGCATTGATTAAACCTCTAAGCGAATTTGAAACTTTCTTGTTCTTTAACTCGTCAATATTTAAATGGTCACATAAAATAATAGTTTCAAATTATTTAGTTCAAATATCTAAAAGCTGATAGCATTGATTGAAAAACTACTTAATTATTTCATTGTCTGCACTCGAGGGTCTATAAATGCAGATAATGCAAATTGTTCATTGTTAGTGGTTTTTTTGGACCTAGGTAAGAACAAGCTGTTATTGTTGCTTTAAATAATCCTATTGTTTCCACTAGGAGCAGATAGTGTTTATATAAATTAGGTATCATAAAAATGTAAAATTTTATCAGAAATTAGAATTTTATGTATTGATTATTATTGATATTAATAATTGCACATCGTTATGAATGCGTATATAAATAAAATTTAATTTGATAAATAAGAGTTTAAACAGTTTACGGATTTGTAAGTACTACAATTTTTGGTGAATGCGCCGGGACCATTATTTGCAGTTATATAAAATAAAATGATTTTGATCCAATTTATATGATACGCTTATTTTATTATTTGTTTATTGATTATACATTATTTATTGAGTTGTTCTAATTTTTCCCAGTTAGTTTTGCGTTATATATCGTAAATAAAATGAAAAGTTTTTATTCCAAAAATTAATAGACATTTTATTTGGCTCATACTATATTTCAGATTTCTGATCGGTCGAAGCTGTGTATCTCAGTTATGACACTAATTTCCCTTCTCTAATACTTTAAGAAAAGTAAAACATAGGAAAAGAAAATTACCCGTTTATTAATTTATAATATGATTTCAAGTGATCAAAGTTCTGAAGAATTTAGCTGCTATTTTCATATGAATTAGACTGTCTATTATTGATTAACCTTTCAAAAGAAAAGCTAAATAAATATAAAAAGGTATTAGTTTTAAACAGTTCATCTTCTTCAGCGCTTCAATTAAAAAAGAATAAAGTTGGTAAACCAATTTCGTCTTAAATAAAAGTAACGTCGTTTCTTTACCAAAGAGAAGTGAATTAAACTACAAAGGTAAAAAATCAGTATCCTAAACCAAAGTATTTTACTGTATAGTTTATTCATACAGTTTTTGATAATATGTTCGATGCTTGAAGCCATAACTTTGTGATACATATTGAATCAGGAACTTTATCAAATGATAAATAAAACTTACTTTGTTAATTTGATAATAACCTTGACTACCAAACCCTTATAGAATGTGGCATATAAAAAGACATTATTTAGCAAACTATACTTTTATTATTATCAGAAATTGGTCTCTAAAACAATCATTTCACTGTATGAATAACCGGCGTAATTAGTTTTAAAATTTTATAAATGTTTTGCTATTTTTGTTTCCTGGAATAAAGAAAATACTTTGAATGTCTAATGTTATTAAGTAAACATCTTCTATATTAATAAACTAGATATCGCCTAACATACCAGAGATACGTGCTTGGGGGTCCTTCATTAATTTATTTTATATAAAGAACAAATTTCGTTATTTATTACAGCTGCACATTTACTTAATTAAAAATATTTAAAAAATCCAGTATTCATCTGCCTGATAAAGCCACTGTGTAGCGAAACATGTAGCAGTGTTCAACAATAAATGTGAAATCCTCCCAAATGTGTTGTTTTATTCGAAATAAAATCTTTTAACGCCACCAGTAATCGAAAAAGTTAATGGATATTTATCAGAATTGAAAAATAAGAAATTTTGTTTCTTTATGTGATATTTATATCTAGTACAACTGTGGGGATTATCTCATTATCATTATAAAAGCAATTACAATTCTGTTCCTGCATGCGAATACCGTTTATGGGGTATTAGGACTCGCACATAAAACCTCCACATGAAAACCAATTTCACTGCTGATACGAACCAATTATTGCAGTTGGAGTGCAGTTACTGGAATCATTTGCATAATTTACATCTTTGATGTTACGCGATTTGAATAATCCGTTTTGTAAAATTAGTCTTATGTTCCCTATTATGCAGATTTTTATTGATCCGTAGGATATGGGGTTTTATAAATGATTACTAATATCGAAAATATATATTTATAAAATACATTTTATTTAACTACACTATATGTTTGAAGTATCTACACATATGACACAAATGTAAAAAGAAATACAATAGATTAGTTCTTGTGGTACGAACAGGGTTTTAAAAACAGATGTCACGTCGAATTGTAATGTAATAAAATATGAAGTGGCGCAATTAAACCATCCACGCCACTCGGCTGACTCTCTCGTTATTAGTGGTGGTAGGAACGGAAAATCCTCCGATACCACCCACAATGCTAACCCCGATTCCAGTGGCGTGCGCGTCACTAGGCGGCCCGGGTCAGTCCGGATCATATTTGCAATCAATCCGCAATAGTGTTATAACGACGAACAATGTGATGATGGAGAGGCTCAGCTCGATTGCGGCCAGTATGAGTAAATCGTTCGCCTCGGCGAATTCGTCTTCGTAGATTTCCTCCTCGGGCGACGTCAGTGTTCGCATTGATTGGACCGCTAAAGCTGCCAGGAAAGAACACGCCGTCCCCCAGAGGATTGACAGTGGCAAAGCTATCTTTACCGATGGGCCCAAAAACCGAAGAGATGATCCGGGCATACAAGTTGACGTACGATAGCCGCCAAATCCCTTTGTCGTGTGGATACTTGCCGCTGAAAAGATAAAACATAATTAGATATATTTTATTCTACAAATATCGTTTGTATAATCATATTATATTAGCAAAATAGTGAAAGGATTACGGATATGTAAAGACGTATTATTGAGGATAAACATGTGACTTTATTTTCTTAGTTAATTAAACATAGTGGTAAATTTTATCCTAACGACTGCGCCAGTTATGTTTTAATTATGTTAGAAACCATTTATTTTTTGTATATATAGTAACTCTACATTTATCATTTAAAAATCAATTAGGTATAATCTGAACTTAAATAAATTGAAAATTGACTTCTTTTAAACAAAGGTCTGTCACATTTAACCAGTAGCGTTATGTTCTACATTATTACTTATCGCTAAAATTTCAGAATAGCGTCTAGACTGTTAGTATGCTCGGTTGCACAAAGTGCACCTGTTTGGGACAATGTTAAACGATCTCTTTACTTCTAATGCATGTTTGGCTGTTACAATATATTTGAATCTCCTTCTATTTACATTCTTACTCTCTAATGATTGCCCATTAAGAAACCATCATTATGACAAAAAAACTTTATTCAAACTTGTTGTTTTTAATTAACTAATTATAAAATAAACTCTTATATCCAAGTTATGAATATTTCAGCCTTTAATTTGGTTATTATTCTCCATCAAATAAAACGCAAATGTTCAATATCCTGGTGTAGGAAAATTACTGACTATAATTACATCGGCGAGGCGGTAACTGAATCACGCAGTTTATCGCCCGCCGGTTGTTTAATTGACTCAATTAAATTTAAAAGGCGGGTAAGAAGTGCAACGGATTATTTTAATAATCTTCGGTCTCGATTAAACACAGCCCCCTCCCTCCCGTGTGGACATAATTAGCAAAGTTTAATTTCAGTTCCAGGAAATTAGAGCGATTGTCCTTATAATTGAACGGCTCATGTCACACCATTGTTGTACTTTACATCTAATTAATATGTTTAACAGTTTAGGATAGAATAATGTGGGACTCAAGTTATAATTTGGGTTTGTGCGAAACTGGATAACAATAAATAGAATTTATTATCGCGGCACTTTGTTCGCCGAGGCGCCTTTGTGTAATTTGTACATTTCGAGCGTTTGTGATATTCACGTTGTGTTGATTGAATTTAAATTGCGAGTGGCATTTGACTGAAAATGTTGTTAATTACGGGAGGAGGCTTAAATGCTGCATAGTTTTACAAACAAATTAAAAAAGATCCATATAATTCTAACCACCCTTCGTCACATAAATTAGCGGCATACATCTCAATGATTTATCGAACCATTTCAATTCCACAACCCCCTAAAAATCAAGAATTAGAACTTAAAATTACTTAAAAAAATGGATAGCTGGTTAGCCTCTTTCAAAATCTAATTAATAAAAAGAGATATCAAAACACAATAACCAATATCTATCCAAAAATCCCAACCCCAAATACTAAATCATTCACTACTCTAACTTATTACGGTAAAACTACAGAAAACATTGTTCACAACCATCGAGTTGTATTAAGAGTCAGTTGTAAATTGTTAAACATTTTAATAAACCCTGCTGGTTAGCCTCTTTCAAAATCTAATTAATAAAAAGAGATATCAAAACACAATAACCAATATCTATCCAAAAATCCCAACCCCAAATACTAAATCATTCACTACTCTAACTTATTACGGTAAAACTACAGAAAACATTGTTCACAACCATCGAGTTGTATTAAGAGTCAGTTGTAAATTGTTAAACATTTTAATAAACCCAAAAGATAAAATCAGTCCCTAAACAAACTCGGGTGTTTATGAAATTCCGTGTTTCGAATGCTACTCTACTTATATAGGACAAACAGGTCGCAGCTTTGAAACTAGATTTTCTGAACACTTACGGGAATTTAGGTTAAATCAAACTTCTTTAGAATTTAATCATTGATTTCTCAAAATTAAAAATCTTGAATTAAAACAAAAAACCAAAGATACGAAGCCTAAACATCCCGAATCTGCTTAAATTTTCAAAAGCAAACAGATATAATGTTTTCAAATATCTCTAATCCGTTAACGATACTTAATCCCCTTCTTTTTACCTACCTGGACAATAATCCCCCCCAACTTCTACTCATTAGTATAAATAGAACTCTTTCATTACTCTGCTTCACTTGATAATGTAGTAGTAGTAGTAGTTTATTCATGTTGATACCAAATGGTTTACAAACGTCATGCACAGTGAAATAATAATATAGAATATCAGATAATATGACTAGTAAATACAACAAATAATTAAGCACAATATATACAAATTATAAAACTAGACAAAAATAAAAATTGGTGAGCATATATAAAAACAGACATTATATAGACAGAACAAACGTGTTAAAAGAGTATAAAGCTGACTAGAAATAAGGTGTAGATGTATAAAATTCTAAATGTATAAAACTTATAAATAAAAATTATAAACAAGACAAAATAAAAAACAGTAAAGCAATTGAAAAAACAATTATAATTTAGACGGAACAAAAGATTTAAAAAATGGATCATAGAATAAAATTAAGTGGGTCGAAGCTTAAGATCTAAAAATTGGTCTGAAATACAATAATCTATGCTGAAGAATGCATTAATTGTTAAGTATAACTTCACAGTATTTTTAAATTTTGCATAGGGGAGCGATTTTACTGCCTGTGGCAAAGAATTGAATATTTTAGGCCCATAAAAATGTATTCCATTTTTACATCTAGAGAGTATTGATCGCCCAGGATAAATTAGTTCGCGACTTCTAGTGTTGCGATCGTGAATCTGATCATGTGTAAAATAGGAGTCAACGTTTTTACGAACATGTAACAGGTATTCCAAAATAAATAGACCCGGTAATGTAAGTATTTGGAGGTTCTTAAAATATTCCTGACATTCGTTTCGATAGCCTATACAAGCCAGTATTCGAATGGCTCGGCGCTGCAAACTAAAAATTCTAGTAGTGATACTAGAATGACCCCGTGTGAGTATACAGTATTGTAAATGGGATTGGAAAAGAGCATGGTATGCAGCAATAAGTGCAGCTTTAGGTAGTGAATTGCTCAAGTGCCTGAGTAGATATGTGACCCGGCTGAGTTTTTGACTCAGTTCCTTTTCATGCTCTTTCCAGATTAGTTTAGTATCTAGGTTAATCCCCAGAAATTTGCAAAACCCATGCTCTTCATTATGAGATTTTAAAGAAAAAACTAGCCTTACAGTTTTTGTTATATTCAGAGAGAGTTTGTTTGAATTGAACCATTTCTGAATCTGATCTGATTTAAGATGCCTCTACGATGTAACACGTTTTGATAGTCATCATCTACATTGATTAATGTTGTATCATCTGCATACATAACTATTTTCCCATGTTCAATATATGCAGGTAGGTCGTACACATATACAAAAAAAAGTAGTGGCCCTAGAATAGAACCTTGTGGTATAGTTACGAACGAACTCAAGTCGTGTGTTTTTGTAATATATGTGTATATATATATATATATATATATATATATATATATATATATATATATATATATATAACCTAATTTTTAGTGGTAAAAACATAGTAAGTACGTTAGTTTAGTGTTTATTATGAATTACCACGTAGTAACAGTCGTCACCATTCTTATGATTAATATTAGTATATTGAAGTCACTACATATAATATAATGCTCAAAATTTATTATTTAGAGGATTATTTTAAATGACCAGGTAAAAAGTTATGTAACTTTGGGATTACAAATAAGAATGATTTTTCATAGAACGCTTTTTTAGTGAAGTGGGTATAAGAAAGTTGATTGTGTGCAAAACATCTAAAATTTTGATTTCTAGCTAGATTTACATATTTAGTCTTATTTTTATAAGAATAATAAAATGAAGCTACAGAGAGAACATAGTCTTTTAATATTGGCTTTCTTACATAATTCATCAGATGAAAATAATCTATAATTAAAAAAATTATTTTAAGTATAATTTTTATACTATTTCCACCATAGAAATATATTGAATTTTTTCAAGCAATTACACCATAACTTAAAAATGGTGATGTGGCCATCATAGTACTTTCCCTATATTTTTCTCGAAAACTATGAGGTTTACGCAAAAATGTTGTTCTTAATAATTTGTGCACTTTTGAATTCGCTACAATTATTTGTTATATGAATTTTATCTATCTCCAATAGTTTATTAGCAATTGGCAAAAAATCTCAAAATTTTCAATTTTTATTTTTTTTCTCAAAATTTAAGAATTTTATGAAAAATATATTCGAATAAAATTTATTCAGTTTTTTATTCCCTTTAACTTTTGTTTGAACCGTTTTTTAAAATTTTTCATATTTAGAAAAATATCACGTAAAAACAAAAAACGGCCTCGAGTAAACAACCACTTCCGGTCTATGAATGTTCACCAAAAGCTTTTCAGTTCCAGTTTTTAACGATAAAACCTTAAGTTTAAAGTTTCATCTCAATCGGATCATTCGTTTTTGAGATACAGCGCCCACAGACATTTTCTCGCACGAAAACAATACTTCCCCTATATATACTATATAGGGAAAGTAATATTGATTGAACAATACTTAAATATATAACAAACATTTGTTTTATAGTCATTATGTATTTTAGTTTTACAATAACATATATTAGCCCCCTAAGTTTATCTGCTATATAATTGGTATGTTGAAAACAGTTAAGATAGAAATCTATAATATTTACAAGGTACTTAGTAAAACACACTCTATTCACGACTTGACTACAGTTACAGTTTCTATTAGGCAGGGCACATATAGTATGATGTAGATTTAGTTTAGTCAATTTTCAGGTAGACCTGATTTATAAGGTCCAAATGTCATAAAAACTGTTTTATCCGTGCTTAGTATAAGGAGGTTATGGTCCAACCATTTTAATCATAAGGATTGTGGTGACGATAAACACTTAACTAACGCACTTACTATGTTTTAACCACTAAAAATTATGTAATATATATACATATATTATAAAAACGCACGACTTAAGTTTCGACGGTTTAATTTAACTTGATAATGACATTAAACCGTCGAAACTTTAGTCGTGCGTTTTTGTATATATATTACATAATTTTTAGTGGTTAAAACATAGTAAGTGCGTTTGTTAAGTGTCCAACCATTTTTTTATTTTTTTAAGAATATGTTTCATGTTGTAAGCAGTTTCCTCCCAAGTAGTTCCACGAACCATATCATATCATATGCTCTATCGTCTACGTAATTTAACACATTGATGTCATCCTGATTGGAGCATAACAAATCGTTTACATAAAATATGAAAAAAATAGGGCCTTAAACTGTACCTTGCGGCACACCATACTTAATTTTGCAACTGCTGCCACTAATAATAACCTTTTATTCTCTATCTAGTAAGTAGGTTTTAAATAAATGTAAAGCTAAACCTCTAATACCGCAAACAGATAACGTTTTTAAAAGTAATAAATTGTTCTCAGTATCAAAGGCCTTTGCAAGGTCTAAAAGATCCCCATTAATATATAGTAATTATCTATACCCTCGTAAATATTCTCGATAAGATTTGCAATAGCATGGTTAGTTAATCTGGTTTCTAAAAGCCCAAATTGAGAAAGTGAAAAAAATATGTTGTCTTTTAATCAGAATAATTTTATAAATAGAGCTAGTTAATGGCATGGGTTTATAATTGCTTGTTAATGCTTTATCTCCAGATTTATATAGAGGTTTAACAAAACACTCGTGGTCAAAGTCGCCGTAGAAAATCAAATATTTATAATATGGATTATTGGTTTTAAAATATGGCTTCGTACTAATTTTAATATTTCTGCTGTAATGTTATTTTTTCCTGGTGCTTTATTATTAGATAATGATATATCATTTTCAGAGACTAGATGAAAAAACAAATTTTGGGAGTAACGGAAGGTAAAAGTTATATCATTCGTTGGGTTAATTTTCTTTATTAGTGTTTCAGTAACGCTTCAAAAGCATTTGTTAAAGGAATTCCCCATTTTTTCGTCATTATAAATAATGTCTTCGCCCTCAATGACATGATCTTATATTACGGAATTTTTCAACATGTCGTCTAGTAAAGATGTGCCTAAAGATTTACAAAGCAAAAATGTGTGTTCCTGTAAAAGTGCAGCTCGATCAGGACCCAAATGTAGTATGTGTGATACTGTATACCACCCTTCGTGCATTGAAAGGAAGAAGGGCATCATATGGATTGACAAGGATTCAATTATTTGCTGTAAAGTAGAAGATGTAACACCTAACCCCACATCCTCCGAGGTTACAGAAAATGTGAGTAATATAATAATCAAAGATCTTGAATTGGCGTTTCTAAAAGAAACAATAAAAAACAAAAATATTCTTATTGAGGAGCTACGCGACGAAATTCGAATTATGAATAAAACTATTCAATTACTCGAAGAAAAAAATGTAAACATTGGATCTATAGTGAATGAGCAGGTTACAACTATAGGCAACACAAATTACCGCAAAATTGCCAAAAATAATGTAGCTATTAAAGCGGTTCCTGCATTAACACCTCAGCAGAATATAGTACGTTTGGGTTCGGCACCAAATATACCCAAAAACACCAAAACTTTATCTACCAACGAATTAAATTCTGACGGGAAGAAAAACCGCGACCCATCAGGAAAGGAGCGTAGGGACGTGAATTCATTTAATTTCCAGTCATCCAGCGCCGACGCCGTTAAACAAACCGCTGTTTCCCAAGAAAGAGAAAATATCGTTTTAAATGAAAATGACGCAATTAGAAATGATGGTTTTCAAATTATTAGTTACAATAAACGACAAAAACGTAAACGTACACAACCAATCTATGGAATTTCCGAGGAACCTTCTTCAATAAGGGCAGCGGTAAAATTCGGTTACGTACATGTCACCCGTCTGCACCCTAACACCACCATGGAAGATATAAAGGCATTATTAACAAAACAAAACTTTGATAAAATACAATGTGAAAAAATGGAGTCCAAAAATACCGCCGAATATTCGTCATTTAAGGTGGGAGTGCCAATTGAAGACTTACATAAAATTAAAGAACCAGCTACATGGCCTAGAGGAATACGAATCAATCCTTTTTTACCGTGGATTCAAAAGACACTCACAGTGAAATGAATAGTGGTAAAAATGTAATCAATTTCATGCATTTAAATATTCAATCAATGGGTAACTGTGTAAATGAACTAGAAGCATGTTTAAATGACTATAATATAGATATTGTTTGTCTGTCCGAACACTGGCAAAAATCTGAACAAATAAAATTTATTAAATTATTAAACTACAATTTAGTTTCAGATTTTTGTCGAGAAACAAATATTCACGGAGGAGTTGCAATTTACTCCGCCAAAAATATAATTTATTCAGCCCGCGCAGACATAAACCACATCGCCTCGGCAATGGTTTTTGAATGTGCAATCGATGTTGATTTCTTAGCCGAAAAAATAACGTTTGTGTCTGTGTACAGGCCTCCTAGCGGAGACATTAATGTATTTTTCAACAAATTGGAAATTTTGCTTTCAATCCTCATTTCTAATAATAACAAGTATTTTATTTCTGGAGATTTCAATATCGACATATCAAAAGAAACCAAAACAACAAGCGAATTTAAAACATTGATAGAGTCATATGGTAGTATCTTTTTAGTTAAGGAATATACTAGAGTATCTAGTAATAGTAGCTCCGGTATAGATAATATTATTACCAATTTTCGAAATGTTGAAGATTGTCGTGTAGTAAATACGGGCTTATCCGATCACTATGCTCAGATTATAAACTTCCCTGCGTCGTTTATAACTGAAAAATTAAAAATGAGAACAATGGTCATTTATTTATAAAAATAATGATGCAAATACACAATTTAACTTGTTTCTAGCAATATTCCTTAAACACTTTAATACTTGTTTTCCATTAAAATTAGTAAAAGTGCAAGATAAAAAAATCCCAATTCCTATGTCACAGGAAACGTTACAATATAAACAATTAGTAAATTTATATGAAATTGTTTCTAAAAATTTGCCAATATACACCCCTTTATTAAAATATTATAAACAACTGTAAAACCAGCATCTAAAACTAGATAAAACAAATTATTACGACAGAAAGATAACCATCAAAACTAAAGCATGCTGGGAAGTAATTAAAGAAGTAAGTGTCATTGATAAACATTCTTCTAAAAACGAGAGTTAGACATGGACCCAAATAAAGTGAATAATTATTTTATAAACATCGTAAACACTCAAATAAATACACAACCATTATACGATAATACAAATTTTCCAAAAAATTACTCTACTATGTTCTTGCGCCCGATAACACCCGAAGAAATAAAAACTATAATACAAAACATTGCAACAAAAAAAAGCAGTGGGTTCGATGGCGTCTCTTCATATATTTTGAAAAAATGTGTGGACTGCATTATTGATCAATTGTGATTTTTAATTAATGAATCGTTAAGGCAGGGAATTTTCCCAATACAATTAAAACTTATAAAAGTAATACCTATTCTTAAAAATGGAGA
Source organism: Ontholestes murinus (assembly GCA_963969525.1). Classification (NCBI taxonomy): domain Eukaryota; kingdom Metazoa; phylum Arthropoda; class Insecta; order Coleoptera; family Staphylinidae; genus Ontholestes; species Ontholestes murinus. Next base: position 35,936,581 of record OZ018397.1, read on the forward strand.
CCCCAATATCGAATCTAATTATAGGCCCATAAGTCTTATATACATTTTTTCAAAAAATATGAATATGCAATGATAAAACAAATGAAATCCTTTTTAAATAAACACACAACATCACAAAATCAACATGGATTTACAACAGGAAAAAATTGTAGCACAGCTCTTTACGATTTTACTAAATTTATATATTCCTCTATGGAGGATGACCAGTTGTCGTGTGGGGTGCTCCTTGATCTCTCCAAGGCATTTGATTGCATTGATCACGAATTGTTATTACAAAAATTAGAGTGGTATGGATTTAGGGGCGTGGTCCATCAATGGCTAAGATCCTACCTTACAGGAAGAACGCAGGTTGTAGAGATTAGAAAAAACAACGGTTTATATATGCACTCAGGAGGCTTGGAGATTATTAGAGGAGTGCCTCAGGGTAGTATTTTGGGACCCCTATTATTTAACATATATATTAATGACTTATTTTCGATAATTAACAATCCAAATGTAGCAATTATAAATTACGCTGATGACACAAATGTAGTAATAAAAGGTAGCGATAATACTCAATTAAGCAAAAATGGATTAGAAGTTTTAAAATCACTATTTGATTGGTTTCAAAATAATGGTTTACTTATAAACCAGTCCAAAACAAATTGTTTATTATTTAAAAAAAATGAAACTTCAATTAACGACTATGCGTTCTGCAAAATTTCTCGGGATAATTGTAGATGACAAACTAAAGTGGAGTCAACATATAACGTACATCTCAAATAAATTACGTAAGGTAAGCTACATGCTTCGTACATTAAAGAATAGCGTCCACTTTGAGATACTCAAACTGGCGTATTATGCAAATTTTGAGAGTATAATTAGATATGGAATCATCCACTGGGGTTCCACAGGACAGATTAACAATATATTTTTAATACAAAAGCGAACACTTAGAGTTATGTTGGGCCTAAAACAGTCAAAGTCATGTAGAACCTTATTCTCAGCGAATCGCATTCTTACTGGTTTCGCCTTATACATACTCGAATGTCTGCTATTTGTGTGGAAGCATAATAATTTATTTAGAAACAATAAAAATACACATTCTTACAACACACGGCATAAAATTAACTATACATATCCAGTTCATAAACACACGATAACAGAAAAAAGCTCAGAATACAGAAGCATGAAATTTTTTAACATTTTGCCTCATTATTTAAAAGAGGAAACTAATGTTAACATTTTTAAAACTAAATTAGTAGAAATCCTGTTAAAAATTGAACCGTATAATTTAGATGAATTTTTCATGTTTAAGTTTAAATAAATTATACTTATTTTGATGACGCCACTTTCTATATTATGTATATATTTGTATATTTGTAGAAATAAAGATGATTTATTATTATTATTATTACTCGATTTTTTTCACGATTTAAATTCACATTTTTTGAGTATTTCCATAAAAATGCAATGTCACCTTTGGAAGAAATAAATTTCTCTTTAAAATAATCCGCGTTACATTTTTATAATGGAATTTAATTTATTCCTATATTTATTATAGCCCTTTTTTCGTTGTTATTTTAAATTTTCATATATTGTTTGTACAGTATTTCTTTAGTTTTTATTGATTGTAAAACACCAGCAGTGATCCAAGGCTTTTTTCTTATATGTTTATTTTTAATACGTCTTATTTGCATTGCAGCCTCTATTTGAAAACTCAACTTACCAATGGAATTATGTACATCTTCATCAACTTCATATGATTCTTAAGTTTCATTCCACGATTCTAGTGTATTTATTTGTTCCTGGAGTTTTGGATAATTAACCTTTTTGATCGTGAAAGTTTTATTTCTGTCTGAGAATGTTTTTGTGTTATTTATTCCAATCGAAAGAATAACTGGGTTATGATCAGTTATGTTACTATGCAACACATATAATAAAATATTATATTTGCACATAACTGCTTAAGAAAAAAATGATCTAAACGTGAGTTTATTCTCGTTGGAATGTTAATACAAGACTGATATCCATAATTATGTAAAATATTTAAATATGTATTTGTATGTTCATTGATTGTATCTAATAAATTATAGTTTATATCTCCAGAAAATTTCTGTTGATAAATCAGAATTGCAACTTAAATACAAGTATGAATTTTTATCTTATTGAGGTAGATGATACATAGCACTCAGCCCAAACTGCTTATCACCAATAGAAAAGCTAATTCTAATAATACCTACATTTCCAATTTTAATGATAGAATGTACGAGGGGCTTTGAAAAGTTCGTGCAAATTTGAAACTACTAACGTGTTTGGGGTAAACTTTTTTTAGTTTTAAACATAGTCTCCTTTTAGGATAATACACTTTATCCAACTATGTTCTAGTTTGTTCATCTCTTCCGAATAATATGATTTGTCCATGTCTGCAAAATATCCATTACTGTCAATCACCTCCTCGTTTGAATAAAATCTTTGTCCCGCCAGCCATTTCTTCAAATTAGGGAACAAATATTAGTCCGAGGGAGCCAAGTGTAAAAAATAGAGGGGATGTAAAACGAGTTGCAACCCTATTTCCATTAATTTTGCGACCACAAGGTATGTGCTGGTGCGTTGTCGTGTTGGAGAAACAACTTTCTTGTATGCTAATCGCGGGCGTTTTTCTTGAGGCTCGGTTTTCAAACGGTCCAATAACGATAAATAATAATTATCTGTAATAGTTTTACCCTTTTCCTGATAGTCGATGAGGATTATCCCACTACAGGCCGTCCAGAACGTTCAGCGCCACTTGTGCCCATATGGCCAGTCCGAAAATTTTGAAACCATTTATAAACTGTTCTAATCGAAGGTGCAGAGTCGCCATAATGTTTATCAAGCTTCTCTTTAGTCTCATAAGGCGCTTTGTCTTTAATAAAGTAATGTTTAATCACCACACGAAATTCTTTTTAGACCATTTCTTGAAAATCACTCGAATTCCTTGAAATAGACCAATATGGCTGAAACTTGGTGTACGTTCATTCAAGAAATGCTACTAACTAATCATAACCTCGCACCGGTGGTGCCATCTCTCGGACTTTGCACGGACTTTTCAAAACACCCTCGTATATGTTGTTCTTTATTGGATATATATATTACCGTCTCATCATTCTTTGCAATTGTAGTAAATACTATAGCCTACAATTAGTAGGCTATAGTATTTACTACAAAATTTATAATAATCTTTTTTTTTTAATTTATAAAGTTTCTGTAAGTGTAATAATAATAAAATAACATTTGCAAACTTGCAAACAAGTCTCTAACGTTTAGAAGCTTTTATTTAAACGTTTGATATTTGTTTGAAAAGTATTGAGTATCATTTAAATTCTCAATAGTTTCAATTAAAGGAACATCAATTTCATTATTAATATTTAAAAATTATTATACTGATTTATTGCCTAATTTTATGTTGCTTAAATTATATATGTATACGCATAACTTGATTATTAATTTCGGCCATAATGTTACCGTTAACGACCCTTAATATGTTTTATGTACCATTAGAGTTTTTGTTTTATTCATTGATTCAACTCTACTTTTGGTTAAATCTTCTCTTATGACAATTGGAGTAGATTTTAATTTATTCTTATTGCCGAAAATTAAAGGTTTGCCCTGTTTCCGAAAAACTCAGCTCACTGAGATCTAATTGGAGTTTGTCCTTACATACTTGCAGCACAGACTCTTGACAATCTTCATGTAGTGTTTCTGGTATTTCATATATTCTAATATTGTTGTTTCTTGAGTGCTTCAATATTTTCTACAATTTTATCCATTTCAGTCTCTAGATCTTTAAACTTTATATTCAGTGAGCTCATCTCATTATTTATACCTTTGATTGCATCGGCCTTGCTCATTTTAATATCATCACTTATTATTGTCCATGATTTGTTTGTAAACGTTTCCAAAACTTTTTGAATCAATGATTTTATCACTGTTTGATGAATTTCTACGAAGTGGTCTTTGATCGTTGTTAGCCATTTTATTTAGAGTTTTAAATAAAGCACACGATTTCAAGTCCATTTAGTGAGAGCACATATTAAAATTACATACATTAAGTCTTAAGACTACAGACTTTAAAGTCATTAAATTTAACACAAATACATATAATTTGCACATAGAAATCTTGGGGAATATTTATATCATACCATAATTAGTTGGTATAGGTAACATTCACTGCATTCAGTTAGCCGCCACCTCTACAAGATGAACATCATCATTATAAGCAATGTACCCTGTTATAAAAATTTCAGAATCCTAAATAAATATTACCGTTTAACTAAGTTTCTACGACCACCTCACTAAAAACACTTGCTACCGCGTTTATCTTGCGTCGGGTTATTGTAAAACTTCAAACAGAATAATTTATTCAAATAAAACAACATAGATAATTTTTGAATACTGCAAATTTAATATTTTGTGCTATAATCCATTAATTAATGGATAAAATAGCTATTATAAATCCATAGACCTTAATCAAACTGCTGGCAGGGTTTAACTTCTCGAACCCACAATATCCCTGCAAAAAGCGTATCCCAGCCCGTGTCCATCACTAATTCCACTTTAATTACTATAATTTTAAGCGTCCATTACTCTTTTTTTATTATGCTTACATCAAAACAGCTGTTTTAATATACGTCAGTAAGTGATTTACTGATGTATAATTGTTACGACTGTCGACATACAAGAATTATTATGGCGAATTCCATAGGCCGAAAGGCTGTATTTCGGGAAATTGGACCCTCCACGATTTTATTGCATCAAACGGCATCCCGACGTCGATAAGCATTTTATTTTATCGAATTCCTTTCCCACGAACCAGAAATGCGAATGTTGAAGGATTAATTGGACCTTATTAGCTTAATAACTTGAAAGGGAATTTAATATAATACCATAATTACAAATTTATTATTGAATATGTCATCATATTCATTAAATGAAATTTTATATGAAAACTAAGTATTCTAGTTTATAAACTAATATTAGTTTAATAGTAATTAAAAAATATATCATTTTTTCACTGTGAACTATTAATTAATACTCTTCACGTACTCGAATATTTAATCAGAAATAATATTAGTTTATTAAAACAAAGAAAATATTATTCTTTTTACTGTGAGTTTTACAATCAAGTAATCAAAATGAATTACTTTCTTTATTTAAATAATTTAAAATGTACCACGCTGTAGTCGCCTACAAGATTTAACAATTGAAATAACTTTGATAGATGAGTAATTTAGATAATATGTTATTAGTATGTTGGTGCATTACCATAAGACGATGTTTGTGTGTGCTAAAATTTTAGGAATTTGGGATGGAAAGTAATAAACGCTCTAAGAACTAACCTGCGGCAAGTATTATGGTTGCTCCAGCTGGAATTCCTAGGCCCAAATTTAGTTCTCCCTTCTCCTCGATGAAGGCCACCGTGCCCATTATTAGAAATGTTATCCCGAAAACTATCTGTAAAATAAGGTTATTATTAAATATTACTTATGACAAGATAAGAGACAAATTAAATTACAATGCTTTAAATGTTTTAATACTTGTTTTATGATATTTATTTACTTGATTAATGCAACATGTAATAATTTAAATGTTAAAGAGCATACATGTGTAGTAGATAGATAAAGTGCATATTTTGTTTAATATATATTGTACGTATTTTAATTTATTATTAAATGACCACGCTTTGAAATCTAACGTTTGAGTATAATCTTATTCAGTTTGAATTATCTATAAAATAGAGGCCGTTTAAAATAAATTATCGATGTAATAATCTAGGGTAGAAGTTATTTATTTATATCGCATCTTAAACGTATCAATTTTTTATTAAATATTTATTAAATATTTATTAGATCTAACATCGTTTTAAGTTAAATTAGATATTTTATAATATATTTTATTTTCTGTATGGATTTTCCGTTAATAAATATTATTTTATTCATATTTATAACCGATGTTGTTTGCCTTCGTGTCGTAATTCTTTTCATGTATTCAATAGTTTGTTATCGTTTGGAGCTCAATCTTCCATTGTCACTTAAATTTTCCAATCACTTTGGTAAATTTTCGTAAATGAAATACGATAAAACTTTCAAATATTTATTTTTCCGTTCACGACAATTATGATAATATTAAGATTGTTGAGATGTATATTATAAAGTCAACCCTAAGCTACTATACTATATATGATATGGGATTTAGTCAAAGCGTGGTATAACACTTTTAAGCATTGTAAATCCAATATATTTCCTAAAAACTTAAGTGTATATGCTCTTTATCTTAGTTTTTTCACAAGGTGGTCTATGTATTTATTAGATTTCAAATTATTGTCAAAATATACACCTAGATACTTATATTCGATTCCAAGGAGTAATCTCATGAATATCCGAGCTGTCTGTGTAAGTTATTGAACTTAACGTTGTTTTGCTAGACTTGTTGATGTAGAAAGTTAGATAGTAGGTTTTTTCTATGTTAGCTGTTATTTTCTTGTAATCAAACCATTCTTTTAGAGCTTTCATGTCCCCTCGAATCTTTAACCCAGGAGTTTCCATCGCAGAATAACGCAATGTAATCGGCGAAGCTTGTTATTTCACTCACGGTTGGTACACTAAACATATTATTTATGTATATAATGAACAACAAGGGCCTCAGAATAGTACCTTGTGGAACACCATGGATAATTCTTTTGAATTTACTAAATGTGTCATTAATTTTTGTAGACTTTTTTCTATCAGTTAAATAGCTTTTAAAGAGATTTAAAGGGTCAAATATGGTTGAATTGGGATTTTTAAATTTAGGGTTTATACTAGGGTTTCTAGAAAGACAATATTGGGATAGTATATGGAAGTTGGAAGGATTTTTGGAGAATTTTTCTGATAGGAATCGAAGGTGTTCTAGGATAGGGATAACTTGAGGATGTCGGAGTTTGGTTAGGCTACGGAGGGATGCTCGCTCGCTAACTTCAATATTACGGGATGTTGGATTGCTGGGATTGGTATAGAGGGCACAACCATAGTCAAGTAGTGCAAGTTTTCTATTATTTTAATAATTTCAAATCTATTTGTATTATGCGCAATGTCGGCCCTTATCATTTTTATTGTGTAGTAATTTGTTTAACTGTTTTCTATAAATTTACACTATTTTAAATTTAGATTTGTTTTTTTGTAATAGCTTTAGTTAATTTGATTAATTGCGTTAATTTTTTTTTTACTTTGATATAAGTTTCTCTTAGATATGTGTTATGTGGATCTCTTTGTAGTTAAATATAAATTTTGTTTTTATTATTTATTGATTTTATTATACCTTGTGTTATGCATTCACTTCTCTTCTGGTCATTATGCTTATTTTTGATGTTACACATGTTTTCCTGTATTACATTTTAAAGATGGTAATAAAGTTTTCTGTTGCAGTTTCAAGATCATTTACATTAGTAATTGTATTCCATTAAACACATTGTATTTGTTCTTTTAATTTTTTATAATTAATGACAGTATCATAATTTTCCTTATTACAATTTTTTGTTCTGCTTAATTTTCTTAATAGAATTTGGTAAATGATAGTAAAGTGGTCAGTAATATTCGACTGTAAGATTAACGGTACTATATTTATTTCGGTATCCTCTTTGATTTTTATGACTAAGTGATCTATACAGTTCTTAGAAATGCCATGAATTCTAGTGAATTCATTTAAAGTAGGCCATTATGTTTATGTACTTCACAACATCGATGTCGATATTGAAATCTTCTACAAGTATATTATAATCTACTTTACTGTTGTATGTTTCATGGATATATAGTGAGTACTGTTCTAGAAACTCAGCAATTATTGTCGATGGTGATATATAAACAGCTGTTATTATAAACTGTGTTCTAAGTATTCTAGGTGGGTTTGGATTATGTTAAAGCATTTTTTTAAACAATCCCATTTGAACAATTTTTTAAAATGTTGATTATAGTTACGCAATTTTCATTAAGAATATCATCATTGTAGAATAACTAAGCACTTACTGTTCTGCTTGAACTAAATTGATTTAAAAGATTCACTTAGTACTTAAAAATTAACACAACTGCCGGACGGGCAACACATCACTCAATATATCACATCAAAAGTAATAAAACATTTCTTTCTTCCAATTTCTAAGATTAAGAATCACCTCTTTTAATTTAATAATATACTTCTCAAAAGATTTTTCCATCATGATTATATCGTCAAGATATACTAGACGGATTTTCCAGGATATTCCTTTTATGATTGCATTGCTAGAATTCTATTTCTAATGTAAATGCTTTTTTCTTTCTGTCCTTGGAGGCATAATATGAATTAATTAGTCCACTTCTCTCTGGAATTGATATTTCCAAAGAAAGGGTTACCCAAAATCTTTCAATTTGAAGTAAGACTTCTTCTTCATTTTCAAGATTACATTTTTGATGTTTAACTTGAAACCAAAGATTCATGACGTCGAGCATCAATTTTTTTCAATAACCGAAACTCTCATTTGGCTTTGAAATTATCTGTTAAATGTAATAGTTGTCTTTATTTCGATTTTGGCCATCAAAAGATTTGTATTCCGTAAATAGGACACTCCAGCCAGCATTACTTGCTTTTCTTTACAGATTATGGAATTTTTAAAGAAATATCGTATTTCTTGTATGTGCATTCTTCAATGTTTGAAATGAATTGTGTTATTCCTTGTTCCAATAAAACTTTTATTTTCTTTTGGTAAGGCGTGTTAGCCATTTAGCCATTTAGCGATACTAGACAATTCTACATTCATTGTATGTGTATAATCCAGGAAAATTTCAAAATTGATCAACATTTTCAGTCGATGCGATGTATTCTAGATGCTTTACTTTTTTTCTTCTTTCAGTACAATAATTCTTAATTGTTGAAACACTTTTTAATATTGTACTTGAAGGATCTTTCATCATGATGTAATCATCAAGATATACTGGAGAGATTTTCAAGAAGAGATATTTTAAGATTGATTGTGTCATCGGTATTCGGGAGCTATTCTCATTTCCAATGTTTGTTTTTAAGATTAAACGAATTAAACAGGTAGTGAGTATAATTTGTAGAGATTTCATCAATATCGATCCGTCCATTTGTCTACTGTCAAACACATCCTGGTATTTTATGATCACTCTTATAGAAAATCATATTCTGCCTTTTTTCGGCCCATAGACAACGGTAGCGAACAATACCTTTAGCCAGGAACTTTAAATGAAAATACACTTCGTTGATATCACACACAGGATTTATTACGTGACTATAGTTTCAACCTTTAAAAGGCCATTATCAAAAGAACTGTACATTTTCATTTAAAGTTCCTGATTCAAGATGTATCACAAAGTGATAGCTTCAAGCATTAAACATAATACCTTTAGCAGCTTTCCCGTCTGTAAATGTATAGAATAATATTATAGTTAGAGTTCATTATTCTAAGTAGTACTATTTTATAGTTATGAACAAAATGTTGGCTTAGGTTTTTAGTTTTATCCTATATCATTATCGACGATGAGTTCAAAGATCTTGATGGTCAATTTCAGTGATCAGATATGTTTTTTCCAAAAGCTGGAAAATCCTGAAACCGTTATTCCAATAAAAGATTATCCGAACTTTGTTAATTTTTTTCTCTAAAGTAGGCCTTCTTCCCCACTTACTCTCAAGATTCTATTTTCAGATTCTGGGTTCATTTGAAAGCCTTTGGTATTTATGATGTCGAGCATCGATTCATATTCTATATCAACCATTGTAATTGAATGATCTGTTTCTTAAGGTAATCGTAGATTTGAATTCGATTTTTGACCATCAAATGAAATAAATTAATTTTGTAAAAAGTATTATCATGTATTTAATTTAACTTTTCATCCTTCATTTGGATTTTTTGTTTCCTCTATTTCCTGCCTAATTTTATTACAGTTTTTTAAACAAAGCCTTATGGTTTCTAAAAATATTCAGTATTTTTTCTTAAGATTACTAATACTTTCCAGGGTTACTACACACATACACATTTTGACGGACTTTTTATACAACCCAATATAAGTGCTAGTATTCTTCCCTTCCTCTTTTTTGTCAGAATTGTTTACAATATTTTGCTTTTTTGTATTGCAATATACCTTTATCTATAATATAATCGCTCTCTATTATATATTACTGTCTTCTCGTTGTCTGTCAAACTTGTAGAACTTCATCGGCATTAATCTTATGTTGAACAGTATAAGTCCGTTATTTTTATTTTATGTCCTAATAAATATATAGTGAATTTAAAGCTCAATTACTTACTTATTGTATTTATATCAGGTCGGAATTTTTGACATTTAATTTAAAATAAATTTAAGTAATTTTTAGAATAATTATCTCCTACTTTGAATAAATGTTGTAATATTGTATTATTATTATATTTGAACACTAATGAAATATTTCTGTTTTCTATTGAATCAATTGGATAATTGAATTTTTTAAATATAATATAATTTTCACTGTTTGTAAAGCATATTCCGAGAAATACGCATTTACGTCCTTATTATTAGTTAAATATTTAAGTAAAAGTTTTTATTTAGACATCATTTAACCGGATATTATATTGGACGTTATTTGAAAAGTTTCATGTCAATGCAAATAATGGGCGAACAAAAAATATAGCGTATAGACTATACAAATAGTATATTTCATTACTAAGCTAAAGAAAAAGCTTTTGCCGAGTGGCGAGCGTCACAGACGCAATGCGAGAACTTTTTTTCTGACCTTTATTTTTCATTTTAAAAGTACTCTCAAACATAAAATTAAATGCATTGCAATGAGGTGTATAACCGTTCAAATGACTTATTTAACGTTACTGGTGGCGAATCATTAAAGATGATAAATAATCAAATAAATACTCCCCAGGGTACACTCTAGCTACCTTATATTTAATTGATTTGTTAATATATTATTTAATGCCAAATGAAATGTTTAACACATGTCACCAGTGATTTTGGTGGTACTTAAAGTTGTTTTAAGTATAAATGCTTAATTTTTCATGCTGTAAAGTAATTTTTTGTATATAAATAGTTATTTAAAGACTACGGTCGATGACCAAGAATATAACTGCTATGACGTATTATTCTAACACTATCTTCAATACATTTCTTTTTGGTTATTTAAGTGTTAGGGTATAAATTAATTTAAAAAAAATATTAGCAAAAGTTAATTAATTCGGCTGATTTTTATAAAATTATAATTATATAAAACTTTAAAACCCCAGTAATGATCGGTGAAATTTATAAAAAGAGTTCAAAAGTGTGTTAATATGATCTAACACTAATGGATACTATTAATAAGGCTTTTTTAAAATAGAAAATGTATCATTTTAAATAATTACAAACAAACCTGTTTTCAACACATTTAGGATATTGCGTCAATATTAAATTAATTTTAAATTTTTTTAAATTAATAACTTAATTTGCCAGTTAATTGAGGTCTAATATACAAAATTTAATGGTGGATTCATGATATAATAATTTTGACAATTAAATTAACATGTTTATGTAAACATTTTATATAAAATATAAATATGGCCTGAAATGGATTAATTGTCAAGGTTGCGTGTAACTTTCCAATTGAAGGATATATATAATTATTGAGTCCAACATTCTGAACATATATCGAGTCGTTCAAGCTTTTACAATATACGATGTGATTAAACACAAATCCCGATGGGATTTCAATTTTCAAATTGAAATGTTTAAATATTCTTTTGTGTGACGGCATCTTTCTATTTGATTTATTTGGTACAATTGTATTATAAAATCATCTGTAAATATTTGACAGTGTTAATTATTGTTAAACGGTAATATTTATAAAATGTTATAAATTGGTATAAGGGTAATTATTAATTATTAAATATAATGAATATTTATTGTAGAAAAATTGCAATTACATTATTGACCAGTCAAACAGAATAAATTAATCATATTAATATTTAATTAAAAGAATTATATAAATAAGTAGATCCATAAATATTAAAAATACATATATAATTAATTACATAAATAACCACCTAATCTTTAGTAAGTGTACGATTCCTAATAAAAATATTTGAAGTGTTTCTTTTTTAAATAAGTACAAATTAAATGTTTTTTAAATGTTTTTATGTAATTCAGATATAAGCAGACAAGGTAGGGTTAATGGTATATTCATATTTATTTAAGTAAAGTTTACGTAAATTTGTAGGTGTAATATTCGTCTTATATTCCTGCAGAATAAAAATTGATTGAATTGACTTTGAAGTACCTCAAAAAAACATAAACTATATATCAACTGCGATTGGAATGTGACAAAATAAAAGTCTTTAAGTCAACTAGAGGTTGTAATAGATCTTAATATTTGAATTTGATAACAGAACTTACAAAGCATTTAAACTAAAGTTTTTAATAAACTAATCTACCATTTTATTTTAGTAATATTACACCTACTGTCTAGATTTTTGTTTGGAGAGTAATAATTATGGATGTATTATCTGAGTACATAAATATATTATTTTATATCTAATTTAGAAGGTTATTTATGTGTATCATGAAAGGAATTGCACCCAGAATTGATCACTGTGGTACTTCTAATTTACTATACTCATCAGTAGATGTAAATGCGGTTTTATTTGGGCCATCTGTGTAAGTTAATTTAACAAGTTGTCATCTATTAGTTAAGTAAGACATGAACAAATCATTCACCACGACTCTGCGCATTCCATAATAATTCAGTTTTTATCTAGCAATATATTGTTATCAATACAATAAAATGTTCGACTTAAGTCAATAAATATTCCAAATGGATATTCCACGTTTTCGAGATAATCGATCAATTTGCTGTAAAAAAGGATGAAAAGCCGACAAACCAAGTGTAATTTAATTTAAACCTTCATCAGTAAAAGTACAAAATGTTTCACCAAGTGATGTTTTCTAAAACCGTGTAAAAATTATAAACGAAATTGTAATTAATTATTAAGGAGAAACGAGGGTAAGAGTGAAAAATCATTTTACATGTGAACTCTATCCCATTCGTATACGTTCTAAATTGTAATGTAAAATGTATTCCTTTAAATCAACTTGATGTATTGTGTAAGTATATTGAATGAAATAAAGTATATAACCTATAGAACTTATACAGATATATAAGAGAATACTGTATCTTAATAAATAAATAGTGTACTTTACGTAATTTCATGTAAATATATATGTAATGTAACATTTTAATTATTTCCCTGTAAAATGAGATTGGAAGATTTATCTTCGTATAGTGGGAAATTATTTTATATGTTCTACGAATATTATTAATATTATTAATTTGCTTACCCAAAATATATAGGATATAAGCTGATTTTTATGAAATACTAGTGAAAAATAGTAAAAATTTGACTATAAATGTATTATACATTACCCGGCGCATTCACCATATTGTATTGTCCGCTTGAATTTATTTGTATTATTTAATAATACATTTAATGACCAAGCAATACAATAAAATAAATAATAGAGGTTTAAAAATTTGAATTTTTAATACTGATAAGAATATTTTTAATAATTCAATATCGAAAATTTTCTCAAGCGAAACAAATTACGTATTTGATTATCACCGTATTACCGTTGTCACGAATATTCCCAGATTGATGGAAGAATAATCTTATTACACAAATTTTGGAGAATGGCTTAAAGAAAACTGTAAATAATTATTAAAGTGTACCGGTATAATCCACACTACCAAATTTTTAAAGGATAGGTCTACCACCACCAATCTAATATTTTTATAGTAGTAGTTGTAGAATATATTTATCCACTGTAATCGATGATAAAGGATCAGATATTGTCAAGGGTGGTGATTTCAATGTTGACTTCTCTAAAATAAATGATAATAATACTACTAATTTCATTAATTTAATGCAAATCTAACACTTGCAAGTCATAATAAAATCAAATACAAGAATCTCTAATACAAGCAGCGCTTGCATAGACAATATTATCACTAGCATTAACTATACAAGCACAGAAGTCAAATTTTAAAATTCAGATGTGATATATTAAAATCCTCCATAGTAACAAAAATTAAAATCGTAAACTCAATTAATTTAGATGCACTGAATAATGAGCTTGTAGATATATATTAGAAACATACTACAAATATTCTCTAACATATTTTAATTAATTTTATAAGATATTTATCTCAATTCTTAACAGTTGTCCAATTAAACACAGAAGTACAAATGATTTTAGAAAACAACAAAGCTGGTTTACAGAAAATATAAAAGAATTCCGAAATAAAGTAGACTAAACCTACGACAAGTACAGATATTGATGATGCACACATGCTATATATAACTTTCTTTTATACCACTATTTATTGTATAATATACACAAACCAAGTTTAAAATATATTATAAAGTTTTGAAACAACTATAGTTTTGTATTTTGCATGTCATTATCAAGTAGAGACTTCAATTAAACTTTTTATATCTGTCCCTGTCCTTGAAAATGAATATCAAGTTGTTGCTGGGTATATAGATTTTTCCAAAACTTTCGTTTGCGACGATCACAACATTATATTGGCAAATTTAAATTTCATTGGAATGGGAGGTAGTGTAATTAAATGGCTAGATATATACTAAAGGGTTAATTTTGGATATGTTTCCTCTTCAGAGATTGAAGTTAGTTATCTGGGATTCTTCAGAACTCATACTGGGGTCTAATTTCAATTTTTACTTTCCCTATATACAATATATAGGGAAAGTATTGTTTTCGTGAATGAGAATGTCTGTGGGCGCTGTATCTTAAAAACTAATGTTCTGTTTAAGATGAAGCTTTAAACTAAGGCTTTATTATTAAACAATAGAACTGAAAGGCTTTTGGTAAACATTCACAAACGGGAAGTTAATGTTTTATTTTTTATTCTTCCCAATACTTTCTAAATTTGAAAAATATTACATAGATTTTCAAACAAAAGCTAAAGGGAATGACAAACTGAACAAGTTTTATTAAAACATGGTTTTTGTAAAGTTCTTAATTTGGGAGAAAAAAATAAAAAAATTGAAATTTATATAACAAATAATTGTAAAGAATCCATTGACCAGATTATTAAGAATAGCCTGTTTGCATAAGCCTAATAGTTTTCGATAAAAATGTAAGGAAAATACTATGATGGCACCGTTTTACTAATTGGAGGGTGGAATAGAGAGCACCCACCCTACATATACATGAACAATACAATCTTGTATGCAATAAAAAATAAAGCATAATCAAAATTAAAGATTAAATATAAATGTCCTTCTATAGCTAATCCTATCTAATTTAGATTTGAAGTCTGCCTACCCATCATGCATAAATTTTTTATTAATTTACTCACTCAAAAATGTTAACTTTTGAATTTCTTTTTTATTCAAAAAGATTTGTAATTAAGTTTACTCCAAACCGCGAGACCATCAGTAATTGAAATTTATATGTATTTGTAGGGTGAGTGGGTGTGTTCTGTCTCACCCTCTAATTAGTAAAACGTCATCAAAAATTTTTTCATCCACCCTACATATACATGATAACTTTAATTGCTAATCGTTGATGATTTTGCTGCTAAAAACAGTCAAACCCTGTATGTAATAAAATAAAACAAACTCAAAATTTAAGTTTAAATATAAATGACTTTCTATAGCTAATATTATCTTATTTAGATTTAAAGTATGTCCATCCATCAGGCATTAAATTTTTATTAATTTACTCTCTCAAAAATGTTACATTTTTTAATTCCTTTTTTATTCAAATAGTTTTGTAATTAATTTCATTGAATACAGCATGAAGATAAGGGATTAAAGATTACATGTATATGTAGGGTAGGTGGGTCGCCTCGGCCCACCCTCCAATGAGTAAAACATCATCAAAAATTATTAAAAATTTTTTTTGACTAAAACGTTTAAATTTTGCAATAATATTATCTTCATTTATTTTTTACAACTTTTAATTAAACCCTTGCTTATCTCTTACTGATTGGAGGATGGGTAAGAGGACACCCACCCACCCTACATATACATAATTTCTTTAAATACTAATTGTTGATGATTTTGCTGCTTACAAACAATAAAACCTTCTACGTAATAGAAAATAAAGCATAATTCTAATTTAAGTTTAAATATAAATGATCTTCTATAGCTAATCTTATTTAAGCTTGATTTAAAGCCTGTCCACAAATCATGTATATAATTTTTATTAATTTACACAATCAAAAATTTTACTTTGCCAATTTTCTGATATTCAAAATTTGCAATTAAAATTATTGAAAACCGGAAGGCGTAATTAAAGTTAATATGTATATGTAGTATTGATGGGTTTCCCGTAACCCACCCTCCAATCAGTGAAACATAAGCAAGAGTTTTAATTAAACGTTGCAAAACATAAATATACATACCATTAATATTAAATAAAATAATTTGTAATAACTTTCTCCACAGTTTTTTCGTTTTAATTTTGAATTGGTGAAGTAAGCGGGGGTCAAATTAAACATTTGTACAATTTGTCAAATTTATGTTCGTTGTTAAGTACGTTAAGTAGTCTGCTGTATGATTTGTGGTTGTTATTTATAATGGTTCCAGTGTGGTGGTCTTGTTGATGGTTGGTATTTGGGTAGGTGTCTATTGATTAACTTATTGATGGTCTTGATGTTATAATTTAATCATGTTGCAATTTTTTAAATAAATTTTAGCTCTTTTCATCTATTTTCTTTTGTTAATAGTATGGTTAACGCTCTAAAAATCATGCTATTGAATGTTGACATTTTGTGTTTAAAAGGTGAGAAAGAGTCCCAATTAAATATGTGTGTTAGTTTTCGGTAAATATTGAAATTTAGGTTGTTGTTAATTTTTGTAAATTAAGATGTCTAAAAATGGTAATTCGTTATTATTTTCTAATTCAAAAGTAAAGTTAGGGCTATCGCATAGTCCGTTGAGTTGGCCTACAAACAAATTTACGTTTAGGTCTTCCTTTATTAAAAGTTATTTAATTTAATATTATATATCTCCACGTAGCTCACCAATTAATATTAAAAATAACATGATTGAAAAATTTAATAGATTTATTCAAACAAATTTTGAAATTTAAGAAATTTAGAAAAATAATACATAACTTTTCAAACAAAAGTTAAAGAGATTGGAAAAACTAAACAAAATTTATTCAAACATTTTTTCATATTGTTCTTAACTTAATAATTTTGACATTTTTTTCCTATTGCTAATAAATTATAGTAGTTAAATGAAATTAATATAATAATTAATTCTAAAAAAATTAAAATTGAGCTTGTTATTAAGAACAGCCTTTTTGCGTAAACCCCATAGTTTTCGAGAGAAATATTAGAAAGTATTATGACAGCCACAACACTATTTTATTGTGTATTAATGATATTTGCCAGTTTTAGTAAATCTAGAGTAAAATTGCTGTTTGCTAATATACATATATACATATTTTATATTATAAATTTTGTAATATTAAGTTAGAAAGGAGTACAAAGATATTAATAAATAATAATAAATAATATACTATATTTACTTAAGTAAATAAAAAACCGTTATCGTGACATGGTAGAGAACCCGTAAGGCTACAGTTTTAATGTACGTTAATAAATCCACAATCTTTTATCCCCGCATTAAGGGCTCATCCTGTATAGTATGTTATTATGAGGTTTATAACAATTATAATAAAAACAAGGTTTTATTGAAATATTTTCTAACGTAAACATCAGCACAATAAGCCTTATCAAGCTTCCAATGTGTTTCTCCTAGGTATGAAGATTTATTTACATGATATCTAGGTGAAACCGTTCACACTTTCATAAATTTTCTGAAATGTAATTCTAAAATTAAAAGTTAATACAATTTCAAATTAATCAGACAATCAAAATGTTAAAGTTTTACAACAACTTGTCAAGTAAATATAATCCTCATTCTTCTGACTTTGAGCCATTTTCTTAAAATGCAATTATGTTGATAAGTAATAGCCTCGTTAGTTCAATATATTTATTTTAATTTTACGTTTGAAACGGCAGTTTAGATTTAGGCTTTATACAAATACATTAGGTTTGAATTATTTATTCTTGGATTTTAAAGGCATTCACTTCATGGTACAAACGTTCTTATGAGACTGCATTGAAGATAGAGAGTTGGTACAAAATATTTGAAGCTATATTTGCAGTGATAATATTTTCATTCCTGAAGTGAAATCTGTTCTTTAAAATTAAATTAATATGTTTTGTAGTCTTAGTAAGACTCATTGTTGTAGATTCACGAAATGTTTTCGTATTATTTTTCAATTATTATTTAATTTTCTACAATGAACTAAAGGATTTTAATACATTTTGTTTAATTGATTTGTATTAATTTATGGACAAGGCGTTCACTTCGTATTACATTTTGAATATTTAAATAAAACACTTTCTTTGTTGATATCACATTATATTTTTTAAGTAAATTGAATACATTGATTTGTATTTAGTTAATGATAGATTTTATGATCAAGCAATGCAATGAAATGTACCTAAAAGTATAAAAATGTCAAATTTTCAACATGGCTAAGAACTTTTTTAAAAAAAATCAAGTTTTAAGAAACAACTGGTTTAGCAAGATATTTCGTCTTAATTTCAATTTCAAACGTCTTTTGGGTAAAAATAAAGTAAATATTACTCTTACTGGCCTTTTTAACTTGAAAGAGTCTTATACTGTTGAACATAATAGTATTTCCGTTAATTAACAAAAAAAAATTTCGAAACCAATTACTGATTAGTTCAACTGTTGTCAGGAATATTTCTAGATTGATAGAAAGATAGTTTTATTACACTAATTTTTAAGAATGGCTGAAAGGAAATCGTAAATAATAATCGAGGTATGTAGATATAATCTACACAAACTTCTAGGTCAATTGGTGTCAGATTACCTTATGTCGAGTTGTAAAAATTCTACAGCTGATCAGCAGCATGGCTTTTTTAGGATAGGTCTACCACCACTAATTTGACATTTTTTGTATATATATCTGTCCATGTTCTTAAAAATGAATATTATATTTTTATATTTTTTATTATTATATTTTATTTTTTTTGATTTCAATAAAGACATTTATTATTATTATTATTATTATAATTATTAATAACAAGTGGATGCTATGTATACAGATTTTTCCAAGACTTTCGACTGGGTCGATCATAACTCGAGAGCGGATTTATTGCTATTATTCTTATCCATGATATTTATAGTATCGAAAAAATTTTCAAACGTATATGAGTCTTGAAAAAATGTCATTACTTCGCGCTAAGAATGTAGTGCTTATTTTGCCTATTTTGAACTTGTGTGCTTGTTTTAATTTTTATGCTTTATTTAGATTATGATGCTTCTTAAGCTTTTAATTATTTTTTTATGAAAATTTTACTCTGAATGTCCTAATACAGGGAATTTTTATAAGAATTTGTATTCAGTTATTTATAGATTATATTTGTATGACACATTTTACTAGTGTCTTTTGGCAGTATACTTGTTTATGATTTGTAGCTGTTTATAATATGATACAATAATTATAGTTTTGTATCATATTACCGATTATTAGTATTAATGAATATTAGTATAAATTTACAATACAATACACCATAACGAATCTATTGATCGTTTATAAAGAAGTAGATATAATAGTCGCTTTCTATTATTTAGATTAAACAAAAACGTCTTTAGACCATGCCTAAATTAGGGTCGCAGTAAGTATTAAATGTAAACAAATTCAAGTGTTAGCCAATAATCAGGTATCAATATTCTACTCTCTCAATCTCAGCCTATTTTCATATTGAAACTCGTATTCATAAACCGTACTATTTATCAATAATTACTATATGCGTGTATCATATTGGCGTGGTGAATATTATATAATTACTTCTGTTGTGTCGTCGGTGTGTAAATCGTAAGTATGTACTGAACTTATAAACACATAATGCAAAAAGTGAAACCCACAATACAAGAATGGATTGGAGACTATCCAGAATTAAGAAGTGAAAATAATACGTTATGTTTAAAAACGATAAGTTTTATTTTAGTTCCTAACTACATACTAACAAGCCTTTTCATGAATCATGTATATAATAAAACATATATATAATATAATATAACCTACCACCAATCAATATAACATAAGCGAGGGTTTTAATTAAAAGTTGTAAAACGTAATTAAACATAACATTATTGCAAAATTCAATAGATTTATTCAAACAAATTTTGAAAAATAAGAAATAACTTTTCAAACAAAAAGAGAATGAAAAACTGAACAAGTTTTATTGAAACATGATTTTTTATTAAGTTAAAAACTATAACTTAATAATTTTCTCATCGTTTTGCCTATTGTTAATAACTGTAGGAGTTAAATTAAATTTATATAACAAGTAATTATAAATAATTCAAAATTGAGCAAATCATTAAGAATTGCCTTTTTGCGTAAATCTCATAGTTTTCGAGAAAAATATAGGGAAAGTATTATGATGGCTACATCACCACTTTTATTTGATATTTTCAAAAGAATTAAAGAAAATCAATAATAACATTATGTAAAATTCATAAACGATGCATTGACTAGCCTCCTTTTGTCGGAAGAAGTACCAACTTATAAAATTTTACTAATGCTGTCCAGCATGATAAATGAAGATTTTTACAAAACTTAATATATTGTACATGGATGCACTGGCCAAGAAATCAAATTAAAATCGGAAGAATTATTTTGCAAAAATGAAGGATTTTTAATGTAAAATAAAATAAAATAAATTTGATTTTGAATGACGACAATGTTCCTAATTTTCAAATGGATCCAGCTATAATAGCTAAATTTAAAAATGCGCCCATAAAAACTGTAGAAGTGGAGAGAAGCTTTTTCGCCTTGGAAAATTTATTGAGCGGTAGAAGGCATAATTTTACAATTGAACATCTAGAACAACATTTAGTGATCAACTGTTTTCGTGAATAGATTTGAGTTATTTTCAAATGTATACAAAATTACAATTTATTTTTTGAATATTCTTACATAATATTATATTTTCCGTAAAGAAAGTATGTTTATTTTAGTTTTAAGCAATTACTTGTAGAATTTCTATTGAAAACATATTTATAAACGTATTACATATTAAAAAATATAGTTTTCTTTAATGCCCTTTTCTCTGTTTTAATGCTTTTTTCTCTCTAAATTTAGTGCTTTTTCACATTTTGTAGCTTTTTTATCCGCACTCTTATTCTAACATTGTATTGCCAAATTAAAATTCATTAGAATGGGAGGTAGTGTAGCTAGATGGATATGTTTGCTCTTGAAGTTACATCTGGGGTTTCTCAGAGCTCATGCTTGCGTCCAATTTAATTTTTGTTTTTTATTAGTGATACTGGTTGGTTTTAGAGCAGAGTAAATTTCTTCTATTTGCTGATTATATACATTTTTACTTATATAAAAACAAATAAAGTTAACAATTATGTATTATTTTTAAATATAAAACAAGTGTTTTTATAAATCTTTCAAATACAATTATAAATTTGTATATGATACGCTATATTCATTCGCAAATTGGATTCTTAACTATGTGATTGGCGTTAAAGATTAGCGAATAGCGTTTATTTTAAAATTAAGTAGAATTGTTCAAATCAGAATAATATGCAGCAAATCCTTACAAATTCTCTGATTTATAGGCAGTTTGTCCACACTTCGATTGTTGTATATCTCTTAAATTAGACCTTGATTAGAGTATGCGTTCGGTATTTGGTCACCTTAAATACGTACACTTGCCACTGAACTAGAAGGAGCATAGGGTAAGTTCTTTCTTTTAGTTTCATGGAGACTAGAAAACACAAGAAATCAATTTAGTCACGTCCCAATGTTAGCGTTTTTAGAATTGAAGCCTTTGGAGAACAATAATTTTTTAGTGAGTTATGTTTTATTAGAATGAATGAATTGATTGCAAATAACTTGTAAATATGTTCATTTTTTATATCGATTAGATATTGAGAGGTTGCGAAACAGTTGTAATGAGTTATATAAAAATTTGATATTTGAAAATCAACCACTTATTATTAATTAGATATAATATGGATTTTCAACTAAGTGCCTCGTCAAATCAGTTTGGTTTTTATTTACCACACAGAGATGCTTCAAGATAAGAGGTCTAAGATATTACCATAAAAGTCCTATCTATAGTCATTGCACTAGATTATTATGAGTATTTCTATGAGTAAAACTCGATCCCTTGTATTCAAAAGCGCTACGCTAATGATATCCAAAATAGATCGAAACCGGTCCGTGTATGTTGTTGATAGGGAACAAAAATAAGAAGTCTAGGTCTTTCTCATACATTTGCATACAACTTCAAAGAGGTTTAAAGGCACCATATTGCCTTTAAACCTCTTTGAATAATAGCAAACATTTTACTTTATTTAAACTCATTATCATTCAGTGTACGCTGCATCTAAAGAATTAACATATCATCAAACATTAATTTGCGGTAATTTATTTGATACTATTCTGAAATATATTTATATGGACATTTACCTATATTTTAATTATTTCATTAATAATATATCAGATATAAAAAATACATACAATTCTATTCTAACTATAAATAATATTAATATCAATATATATTATAAATCAGTAATATCTTTTATATTGTTTAAATTAAGCAATCTCGAATATAATGTAAACTCAATTATTAAATTTAAAATCTGAATTGACGAGGTTGTTACTTGTTGCTACTCCATATCACTTCATAACATTTTATACTGACACATTATATGGCTTAAAATACGTTTTTGAAACTATATACTGGGTCAATATGAAGAACTATAAAATCATTTAAATATCTGCATTGTATAAAACGTATCGTTTATAATACATGCAAGAGTTAGAGGAAGAACGAAAAGTTCCGTAAACCTGTATTTCATACATTATTTACCTGCAGTTGAATCTGTCTTATTCTGCACCTTTAAATAATAAAAGTCCCCTACCTGCAGCACACGAAGTCGTAAAACTGTTGCGAAAGGGTAATAGTCTGTCGATGTTCCCAAATCCACGCTCGGATCAACGTCTGCCGGCGCAACCGACTCCTTCAATTTCGATAATGCAACCTGAAAATAAAGTAAATAGTAGTTAATGAATTTAACTTTTGTGTACTAAGTTTCTATCTTTATTTTAACATAAATGTTAAAGTAGAACATTTACAATGTTTTCTTAATATGTAGGATACAAAACAGTTTAGGAATAGGTAACTTCTTGATATCTTGCTGAAAGTGAATTCTGCAAAGTGTTCAATAAGCGCCATATTTAAAAAAATATGCGTTTGATGGGAGTATTTATTTATCCCAAGATAGTAGTTAGTCCTATTTTGTTGGTGAGCGTATATTGGCAATTGAATTATATTTCACACACTAGGACTATGAGCAAAAACTTTTCTTTGGAGGTGCCAGCAATACCCTAGACAATTTTAATTCCTCTGCTAGAGAATAATCGAATGGTATTTAGAACAGGCACCATTATTTTAGAGCTATAGACTCTAATATTAATGGAAGTGATAGATCATGAATTCTTGAAATGCTTTTGCATCGTTCTAATCCAGTATGCACGAACTGCAATATTTATGTAATTCACTTTCAAAGGGATGTTTCTAACCAATATAAATCGACCAAGAGTCATTCAGTCTTTTTTTAGTTTTTTTACTTTATAAATGGCAAATCCCTGGTCATATATTTTTTACTCAAACATTTTTTTTACTTAACAACTTATTCATTTTTAAACACTCAATTAATCGAATAAGAGTAAACTTTTCATAATTAACGAGGGTAGAAAACATGTTGCTTATGATATATTACGAGATTATACTAACCCTTGTAATGCCTAACAAAGTTTCTGAATAACCTACTTGTTAGATTAGGCAAACACTGTGATTTATTTGTACAGAACAGTTTTAACGCGATTACCTTATAATCCTTTTTAATGATATTTCTAAACATATACAAGATATGGTTGTAAAATATATATTAATTAACTCTATAATTTATATTATATTTCCGGAACAAAATAAGTACTTTTTATATTTGAAAAATTATCTCAAATTACTGTAAATTGCTGCAAAACAACTCCCTACGGATGAATAAACCCGGAAAGATAACGATAGTAATTATTACGTTCATAATAATTATACCTTTATTTTCCACCTGAGGCATAATGTAAGCAAACATGTTGCTGGATGTTATAATAATATGAAGGGGTATTAGTTTACGTCCAAAAATATATTAAGCATAATATTTGTACAGTAATAATTTCTCTTGAAATTGCATGATGCAATATATTTTTGTTTAAACATAATCGCTTGGGTTATTAAAATCATCATAAAAGTTTAGTTTTGTGATTACAGTTGTAATTATGAATTTCTTTTTTAATATAGGTTGCTTTAAACATCGTATATAGTTTTATTAGTATTAACACTAATAACATTGCGGCTAGATCGTAAAAATGCTCTAAAATGAGCCTGTGTTAAATACCCTCAAGTTATTGTTAATAATTTGTTAGGTCAGAAATAAAAGAAAAACTTTGTTTTTTCATATTTAATTTAGAGATATAATAAGCGCTAAGTAAGTTTTAAAAGTAAATTAATACAATTTTCGTCGAATGTAACTCTTGAGACCTTACAGTGGCTAGTGCCTTTCATGTTTGTAATAAAAGTTGGTCTTGTTTAAACATTTTTACACGCCACCGCGTTATTCAGTTGTACAGTAATTTGGTCTTAACATTTTTGTATGAAGCCTAGTGATTTAAGCACCGCGTATAATATTGTTAGTGTTCTTAACTTATATCACAACAACTATAATATTATAAGTAATAGTGGTAGTTCCATCATAATATCGCCTAGTTCCGAATAGGAGTAGGTATTTAAAACCCCTAAGAAACTCGACAATGAAGGTAACACAACAATCTAAAAGGCATCTCACATTATACAAAGACGTCTTCAAACATCCACAAACCCAGACTCAGTCACAGTAACAAAAACACAAAATAATAAACACACATTAATAACTCTCCGTCGTATAGCTGTATTGTTAAGCCTGTATAATTGGAAATAAATGATACAAACATAAGCGAATATTTAAACTGCAAATATCGTACCGATATTGCAACGTATTATTAAGAAAACAAAATTAAACATTCTCGGACCCAGATAAGCAAAGCTCCTTTGTCCAAAACCTATGTGATATATATCTGGTGTTGCAGGGATTATTTTTATATTTTAGATGTTTGTTTTTAAATTGATATAATACCGAGTGTAAAAAAAGGCTTGCCTATCATAAAGTTTTGTTTCTTTAAAAAAATCGTCTGTTGAATACGTATATGATTTATTAAATATAATTTTTATTATTCTGCATTGAATGATGTTAAGATTTTGTAGATGTATTTTAAAAATTCCTCCCCGTGCTATGATACCATATATTAAATGCGACTCTACTAAAGCGTGGTATAGTATTTTCAAACATGACATATCTAATGCATTCTTCAGAAATTTAAAAGTATATGCTACAGTCCTTAACTTTTTAACAAGGTACGATATATGTTAATTCCATCTCATATTTTCATCAAAATATATTCCTAAATATTTGTAGCTAGTAAGGGGTAATCACATAGTTATCGGAGTAATCTACGAATGCAAATGAATCAAATGTAATTTTAGTGAATTTATTTATACAGAATGGTTGGTAATGTGTTTTCTTCATAATTTTTTCTTGTCACACCAAAGTTTAAATACCCGTATATCTGTCTGAATATTTGTTTTTACCTCATCTCAAGATTTTCCTTTGCAAAATAAAACTGTTATCTCGCTTTTTGTTGATAATAAATAGTATCGGTCCAATGACTGTACCTTGAGGGACACCACATGTAATATTTTTGTATTTACTAAAAGTGTTATTTATTTTTACACATTGCTCTCGATCTCTTTGGTAACTTTGAAATAACTTCAGAGGAGTTGGTCTCATACCTACATCTTCAAGGTTCTGTAGTAGCAACTCGTGGTTAACGGTATTAAATGCCTTTGCGAGATCGATAAAAAGACATAGGCATGGATTTCTGTTATCTAACGAATGATATATACTATTAGAAATTTTAAAAATAGCATCTTGGGTAGATTTTCCCTCTTGAAATCCAATTTGCTTGTCTGATATTAATTTATATTTTTGCAAGTAGCTAATCAATCTGTTTTTAATACCATTTTGAAAACTTTAGCTAGATTTGAAATTAAAGATATAGGTCGATAATTAATGACGTCTTCGGTATTTCCATTTTTATAAATTGGTACAATTATAATTTTTTTAAATGATTTTGGGCATACACCAGATTTAAAATTTTTATTGATAAGGCTTTCTAATGGTTCAGCTATTTGTGTAGATAGTTGTTTTAATGTCTAAATTTATATGCCATCGCAGCCAACAGATTTTTTATTATTTAGATGTATAATTTTAATTATTTCAGCCCCATCCGTATTGTGTAGGAAGAACGAATTTCCCTGAGACTGCCTCTTTGTAATATTTTCCGTTTTAGCCTTGATCTTATCAGCCATAAACGTAATGTTTATTAAATGTTTCCACAATTTCGTGTGGATCAGTACTAATTTGGCCCATATCGTTTTTAATTTTATCTACTTTTGTTTTGTGTAGTGATTGTTTATTGAATTGTCTTATTGTTTTCCATAAGTTAACGTTATTATTTTTACTTTTATAAATTTGTTTTCTATAATAATCGGCTTTAGATGTCTTTATTAGTTCGCTCAGCTTGTTTTTTAGTTTTTTTATAATTACCTTTTAATTCAATGTTTTGTGGATCCGTTTTTAACTGGGCGTGTATTTTGTTTTTGTTGTTAACTGATTTTATTAATGCTTGCGTTATCCACGGATTTCTTTTCTGTTCGCTGTGTTTTATTTTGATTTTGCACATATTTTCTCGTGTGCTTGTTTTTATTATATCGATCAAATTATCTGTTGCAGTTTCAACATTATTTTTATTTAGCACTGAATCAAATTAGATGTTCCTTATGTGCGTTTTTAATTTTTTATAAGAGGAGAATCCGAAAAAAACAGCCATATTAGGGTTTTTCAAATAAAAATAATTTAAAATGTTTTTTTTTTCAGAACCGGCGGAGTGTAACCTACCGTTATTGTGAATTTATTTTAATTTTATAGTTATCTATAATTTTCTCAATCAATTCAACAATTTACCGATCTTTGTAATCATTGTTATTAATTATTTCATCTAAAATGAAGGCGTGTTACGCTCGTCCTTCTCTTCGTATCATGTAGTTTTTGATTATATAAGGAATTATAACATAGGAAACAGAAAGGAGAGTGTGCCTATTCTCCACTGGTTGTGGGTAAAATGTTGAGGTCACCCTTTTAATTATCCGACATTTTGCCAAGTTTCGAGATTTGGACAGTTTTTCGTTTATCGTATAAACATGGTAAAGAATATCCCGGCGCGTTTATAAATTTGAAGCACATACAATTGTTAATTGTTCTAGTGGCCACCCTTTTAGTTGATCACATATAAGAAATTTCAATAACAATATCGTTACAAATTGGCTGTCCTAAGTTAAAAACTGTCTTGCGCTTCGTCGCCTCGTTACCCAATTTCCTCTCAGGGTCTCCTTCCTTTTTAGGGCCGCCCTCGCGAAATAGTTTACTGTCCGCCAGCACACCTCTTCCTCAATCATCTGAGAAACGATGTCTTCGCACAGTAACTAGTCACTCGCAGTGGCCCACATGCATCCTAGGCTTGACAGTTTTCCTATCAGGCACAGGTATTCCACAAAAATACGCGTGTCCGGACAAGAGGTGAGTCGGATGATAATCTACCTACTCGTGCTTTCTGTCTGTCCACGGATTTATGGCTGGTATTAGCTTGTGCATTCATCACCCTTCTACCAGCACTTACTCAGCTGCTTCCTAGACTCTCTTCTGGTCTCGCCTTTTGTCCCTTTCTTCGTACATAAGAGTCCTGTTCTAAAGATAACTTCTCCATATGAAACAGATACTTACCACGCTTCCATTATTACCGGCCAAGGTATAGTTACGACGATGCAGTGCTTCCTCTGCCTGACCGGTATTCCGTTGGTCTCGTTCGCGAGGGACTTCACCCGTAGGAGCGCTTCCTCAGTTGAATACCGCGTACCCTTGACTTAGCCAATAAATTATTCCTCCTTCTGTTCAGGACCGCCCCGCGAAAACTTTTACCGTCCGCTAACACATCTGAGGACGATGTCTTCTTACCACGCCCAAGAGGAGTCTCCTGCTAGCTTCCCTAGCCTCCCTGCCGTTGGCGAAGCAGTCTCCTCTCCCAGACCGGTCTCTTGTTGCCGTCGTTCGTGAGGGACATCACTCGCAGCAGCGCATCCTCAGTTGACACACCCCACCTTAGTCCCGCGTACCCTTGACTTAGGCCAATAAATTATTCTTCCTTTCTTAATTAGAAGGTTAATTAAATACGAAACTAGTCGGAGAAATATAAAAATAGTGAAACAAAACCAACATTTTAATTAACTTTTCAATTGAGCAAATTTATTAATGCATTCTTATCTGAATATGTCACTCTTAACAGCTTCAAACTTTGTTCTTACTTACTAACATCAGGTGTGCCACAAGGTTCAATTGTAAGACCTTTGTTGTTCAATATTTGTATTAATTATCTCTCTGAAAAATTGGTTTGTGATCATCTTTTTTATGCAGATGGTGTTAAAATTTATTCTGAAGTCAAGAACATGAATGATTGTCAACTTTTACAAAATAATTTAAATAAAATTTCTGATTGATGTCGGAATTCGTCAAATCTTCAAAATCTAATTATATTGAAAACCATGTATCATGCATATGTGCGTTCCAAGAAAGAATATGCTGCATTGATATGGTATCCACAAAATAAACAACAACTTCTGGAAAGTGTTCAATGCAAATTTTAAAATTTTTGTATTTCAAGTTATTATCCAATTAGAGGTTTTGATCATTGAAATTATTTAATGTTAAATCGCTTGGTACCGTTGACTAAAGGCAGGCATTGGTTTCTTTTTAAATTACTACATGGTATAATTAACGCTCCCAATATTCTGAACAAAATGTGACTGCATGTACCTTCCTTCAGTAGTGGACAAAGGCCAACGTTTAATGTGATTTCTCATAGAACTAATTATCGTCTCAAATCTCCGTTTAACATTATTTGTAGTATCTTCAATAATGCAGCACAAAATAATAATCTACCTTCTCGTGCTTTCTTTCTGTCCAAGACTTTAAAGACTTTATGGCTGGTATTAGCTTGTGCACCTATCACCCCTTGTTGCTGGTGGATCACTTCTCCTGCGAACAAGGGGGCCAATACCAATACCTCGATCGTATCCATCGATACCGTCCTATACCCCCTAATCACTCACAGTACCCTCAGCGACTCCGCATTTCTCCTGGATCTGAGGGCGTCATTTCACACCGGAACTGTATATAGCAGCTTCCCTAGTACGTTGTATAGCAGCCTCCCTGTGGCAAGATCAACGAAGGAATTCTTTCCTTTTCCCCTTAGTACTACCTGTCCTCGGTCTTGACAGCCAGGTCATCACAGTCTTCGTAGCCGCCACGATAATACCTCTCTTACCCAGCCAATCGGCCACTAGCAATTCTGCCTTGGCCGCGGTTCTCTTTAGTTTTCTTTCTCGTTACGATATTTCTACTTCCTCCGGAAGTGGCAGCCAGAACATTTCCTGTGATACCCCTGTGGCGTACCCTCGAGAAATGTACAGGCGAGAGCGCGGCAAACAAGGAGCTCCAGGCAAACAAGGAGCTCCAGGCATCAGGGAGGCGGACGAAAAGCCATGGAAACAAAAAATAAATAATTTAGATCGATAGAGATTTTTGGTTTGATGTAAAAACGTTAGTTTACATTTTCCTTGAATTAGAATAAAGAAATAATCTCTATTCCTTGAGTAATTAATAATTAAACCTGCATCGGTAAATTAGTAGAGGTTTGTCGAGGCAACACAAACCCTACACCCCTGTTAACCTTATCGCCGTGGTTTTGCTCTTTTCTTCGTACACCCGAGTTCGGTTTGAAAGGTAACTCCTCACCATACAAAGCAAGTATTCCTCCTTTCTATCAGTTCTTCCATTATTACCGGCCACGTCATAACGTTGAATGCATTTTTGGCATCTCAGTTGTTGACCTCGCCGGAATTCTGCGTACTCTTGACTAAATTATTCATAGTCCTAGCACACTTTTGACCTAGTCTGTTTGATTCATTCATTACCGTAACGTACGCTTGACCTACCCCAATAAATCAATCTCAATAAATACTTATTAATGCCTCGTCGTTCTGTTAAGATAGGCTTATAGGCGTACCTTTGATATATCGCACTGTAATCACCTAGACTAATAAATTATTCAAGCGTACTCTTGACATATCCTAAATTATTATTTATTACCCTTGCGTACTCTTAGCATATTCCAATAAATTAACCTTGCATTAGCGTACTCTTGACTTAGACCAATTAATTATTTATTGCTCTAACGTACTCTTGATCTACCCTTATAAAATATTGTTTTGGTATATTCTTCATCTAGGACAAAAAATTATTCATTGCCTTAGCATACTCTTGAACTAACCAAATAAATATACCATAACTTTAGTGTACTCTTGACCAAGAGGAATGATTTATGCATTATTCTAGCCTACTCTTGACTTACTCCAATATGTTATTTATTGCTCTAGCGTACTATTAACCTGTATCAATAAATTTTACTAAAAAAATAAATTGTCCAAAATAGTTTTGTAAAAAAAAAATTAAAAAGACCAAAAGAATTGTTGGTTATTTCAGAGGTTTTAAATAAGCTCAAGTGAGAACACAGCGGTATGAATATCGAAATATATTGTAACTATGTTTTTTTTTATAAAAGCAACAACTATCATTCGTTATACAAATCGGGCGTTACTTGATAAATACAACTAATGTCGGTGCTCGAGATTTAGATAACGCGTATTTTCCAACACTTCCCCTCGAGAGCTCCGGCATCGACATGTTAACCTTCCGTTAATCCTAGCAGCTCGATGCACTTCACGTGCTTATGCCTGGCTAACGATTTCGTCAAAACATCAGCTGGCATGTCTTCAGATGATACGTGGTTCAAATTTATAGCTCCCGACATGACGATCTCGCGAATGAAATGGTGCCTTATATCTATGTGCTTAGTCCGGGAGTGGTAGACCGGATTTGAAACTAGCTTCTGCGCACCCAGGTTTTCGTTCGATAAATTTATCATGTCGCTGTCTTCGCCCAACTCCTGCATAAGACGACGAAGATACACGGCCTTTTTTGCAGCTTCGCTAAGTGCCATATACTCAGCCTCTGTTGAAAGCGCCACGGTCCTCTGCTTCCTTGAGTCCCATGATATGCAGCCTCCATTCATGGTGAAAACGAAACCGGTGAAAGACCTTCTGTCATCTATAGACCCAGCCCAATCAGCGTCCACAAAACCTTGAATAGAATCTCCGTCGTGCATGAAAGAGATTCCCAGGTTAATAGTCCCTTTCAGGTAGCGCACGACTCTCTTCGCAGCAATCCAATGGGCCTTCCCGTAACATTCATTGAATTGGCTCAATAAGCTAGCAGCGTGAGCCACGTCTCGACGTGTTGCAACAGCAAGATAGAGCAATTTCACAAATATATGTCCTCTGACACAGTCTGATGTCTTCCTTCCTCTCGAAATCGATACCAAGACATCTTTTTACTTCGCCTAGATTCTTCACACCAAAACTTTTACCTAATGTAACTCCGAAACGTTCTATTTCTTCGATATTGTTTGACATAACGAGAATATCGTCAACATAAATGACGATTAACATCTGATTGTTGTTATTCCCATTGAGGTATAGACATGGATCACTTTTAGATGGAATTGCTCCTAGTTTTTGTATTTCTTCATCCAAGCGCTTGTGCCAAACGCGCCCCGCTTGTTTCAATCCGTAGAGTGCTTTCTTCATCCGGCACACCTTGTCGCCGCTCTTCAAACTATTCAGCATATTCTTTGCTTCATGTGTAGTGCGACGATCCAGTCCTCTCCTTTTAACCATGAAATTCAATATTTTATCCATCATCTCTGGAACTTCCATATACATTTCATCCTCTAGAACACCATTGAGGTAGGCGGTGGTTATGTCATATTGCTTGATATGCATCTTCTTACGTGCTGCGAGGGCAACTGACAATCTGATAGTTCTCAAACGAGCCACTGGAGCGTACGTATCCAGAAAATCTCTACCTGGAATTTGAGAAAAACCTCTTGCTACAATCCTGGCCTTCCGTTTCTCGAAAATTCCATCAACGCCATATTTATTTTTAAGGATAAAACGACTACCAATAAAGTGATTTTCTGTTGGTCTGTTCACGAGTTCCCATGTATTATTTAATAAAACAGATCCAACCTCGCTCGCCATCGCTTGCAGCCATTCTTCTGATTCTGGACTTGATATAGCCTCCGTCAACGAAATCTCAGTAATGAGTGCCATGTCCTGTTCATCGTTGGCATACTGGACAATGCTATACTTTTTAGTTGGTCGTCCTTGTCGTCCTGTCCGAATCTTTTGTGGTCTACCAGAGCCACGTCCAGCAGTAACTTCTGCATTTGCAGGCGGAATTCAAAGTACATTTGTAAATTCCTCTTCTTGACTGTTTCTATTTCTGTCGTCGTTGTTTTGTGTATTTGATTCTTTTCCAATTAGGTGAATCTTGGCGCATTCATCGTTTTTCTCTGCATAATCGGAATGCCGTTCCTCAGGGAAACAGTCAGTGTATTTTTCACTGATCTGCACCGAAACTTTATCCAAAAATTTTACGTCGCGTGACGTTTCGATTTTTCGCTCGTTTGGAATCCAAACCCTCAAACCTTTTGATTGCTCGCTATATCCAACGAAAATCCCCTTCTTTGATCTCGGTGCCAATTTGCTTCGATTCGGAGTTGTATTTAAAATATGTACTTCACATCCGAAACGTTTAAAAACAACCAACATCAAGAGGCAGGTAACCCCGATTCAATGAGAAGACATCTCGCCGTCTCCATCAGGGTTCTGTTTCGCCTTTCGGCGACTCCGTTTTGTTCCGGGTTGTATGGCACAGTCAGTCGCCGCGTAATTCCATGCTGTCTAAGAAGATCGTTGAATTGTTTATTCACGTACTCCAGGCCATTGTCCGTTTGAAGTACCTTGATTCTCTTTCCTCTTTGAGTTTCAACAAATGCCCTATAATCCTCGAATTGTTTGATAGCATCACTTCTATGTGCGATGAACCTTACTTCACTCCATCCAGAATAGTCGTCGATGAAAGTAATGACATATCGACTATTTCCATTCAACGTCACTTTCATGGGACCGCAAATGTCTGAATGAATGATATCTCCAAGATTTGATCTCCTTTCGGACTTTTTAGGGAATGGTAATCGTGACATCTTCCCCTCGATGCATACCTCGCATGTGAACTCCTTATTTACGTCTTCAACTCGTAATCCTTTGATGGTCCCTTTCTTGATCGCTTCGCGCAGCGTATGCAGGTTGAGATGTCCTAGACGTGCATGCCAATCCTCCAATGAGCTTACCCTCGATGGTTTGGTAAAGTTCGACTCATTTACCATCTTACACTTTTCACTGGCGCCACCATGAAAATAGTACAACCCATTCGTTCGCTCCGCGACAAGTACAATTTTTCCTGTCGCGTCGATAACCTCAGCCTTTTCTCGGTTGAAAATTACCATATAACCCTTGTCCGTTATCTTGCCAACGGAAACAAGATTCGTGCGAAGTTCCGGCACGCATAGCGTGTCTCTCAATGTCAATATCTTCTCACACCCATCTACTTTTGTTAAGATTGGTACACTTCATTTTGCTTTGATATCGACGCATGAATTATTTGCGAGGTTCAACTTCCCGCGTCCGTGACAAAACACTTCTGAGAATGCGTCAGTATCTTTGCACATATGTGCAGTGCATCCGCTGTCCATACACCAAACGCTGTTACCTGTAGTTTCTTCCGCACGGAGAACTTCGTCGCATTCACGTACATCTGATACCGCTGCATACATACTTAAATTGTCGGCACGGCCCGCGATTTCATCTCTCGACTGATTTCCTTCATATTTTCTGCTCGATCGACACTCTTTGGCAAAATGACCAGGCTATTGACATTTGAAGCACTTAAAATCTTTTTTTGGAAAATGTCTTTTATATTTTGCTTCATCTCTGTCATTTTTACTCTTGGATTTTGAATTTCCATATTTCCGTGCAAGCATTGCACTTTGAGATAAATTACTTCGATCACTATCCTTTCGGGCCTCACATTCTTCTAATATTTTAACGCGCAATGTTTCAGGCGTTGGAAGTTCATCTCGCGTTGTGATTGCGCACCGAAAGTTGTCAAATGAATTCGGCAGACTTCGCAAAAGCATCACTGTCAGTAGATCGCTATTTATTTCAATGTCCATCTCGGTTAATTTGTCGACGATATTAAGAAAGTCTTGTGTGCTTCGTCGAGCATCTTCACCGTTCTGCATTTTATGAGAAATCAACTGGTTTAGTAACGCAGCCTTTCGCATGGGTCCCATCGATTGATGAATCTCCTCTAACTTGATCCAGATCTCTCGCGCTGTGTTGCATCCCTTCACCGGTTTAATTTCTGAAGGGCTTATTGACAGAATAATGTCCGATTGAGCTTTGAGATCTCCCTCGGTCCAACGTCGCGCAGCCTCAACTGAAACTGCATCACCTGCGATGATTCTGGGTTCTACCGACGCACCGCTGACATATGTCCAAGCGTCATTTTTTATTAGTATCGTGCGCATTTGGATTTTCCAGGTATCGAAGTTTTCCTTATTCAATTGCTCAAATCTTACGACACCACTCGTATTCATTCTTAACACTCGATGAAAACAATGTTCAAAAAAAAAAAAAAATTCGATCAGTCGAAAGAGTTCTGGGAATTCTGGTAAGAATCACTATCACTTATAACGTCGCGCAACCCTATGTGCCTGGGGCCATCACCTGTTGGTTATTTCAGAGGTTTTAAATAAGCTCAAGTGAGAACACAGCGGTATGAATATCGAAATATATTGTAACTATGTTTTTTTTATAAAATCAACAACTATCATTCGTTATACAAATCGGGCGTTACTTGATAAATACAACTATGTGTGATGTCGGTGCTCGAGATTTAGATAACGCGTATTTTCCAACATATATAAAACCAAATAATTATTATTCTGCAAAAAAATTTAAAAGAAATAATTTGAAAAATATCAAGCGATTGGGATTGATGCAGGGAAATTAAAAAATTAATGAATTAACGTAATTAGTTTAAAAATAAATTAACAATTCACCAAATTGCAATCTACAATTTCAAACTGTTAAAATGATATGAAAATGGTGGCGACTAATTAATTTCTCCGAACATTTCTGCACCATTATCTTATACAAGAACCAACAGCTAATTATTAAAACAACTTCTCGTCGTACTAAAGCCCCGTCAGGTATTGGATTACATAACTAGTTTCTCATGGCTTGAATCACAATAAGTACCAAGTTACGTATTTTGTGCTGATATCGTTTTTTTGTTTAGACACGTTACGAAATTATTACGTAAGGCAATCTCCAGACACGTGTTTCGCTGTATATCTTATATCTTATTTGTTAGCTGTACTATATGCAATTTAAATCCAGGTATATTTTGCCGACGAATGGTTTCAAAGAGATGTGTAATATAACTTCACAAGGCGATCAACATTAATTGAAGAATATATAGTATATTGTACTCGACGATGAATCTATTGAAGTGAACGTTTCATATACAGCAACAAAGGAAGTGATTTAATACTCGCTGCTTCCTGTATAATAACCCCCCGTATTATAAAGTCTGAGACTATCAGTATTAAAATCACCTGTATTTGAATAAACTGATGTAACTGCTTTTGGTACACGAAAGATTATATAATAACGGTAATTAATATTTTAAAAGTAGCTTGTAGTCATATTTAAACGTAGATAAATATATAAAATTACACTTTATATGTTAATGAAAGTGATGGTGGCGACTGTTAAAAACGTAGAAAATATTTGCATTTACACCCTATATGTTGTTATGTGTGGGTTTATACCGGAAATATATTTTTAAATAAAATTAATTAGGGCCTTACTACGCTAGGCATAGAAAAATAATAGGAAAGTAGCATAATAAAAAAAAAACTATTGTTAAATCGCGAGTAATAAAGTATAATCCGCTTTGTGAATGCGACTGGATGTACACAAAGGAATGTTCTTTTTTATTGCAAAATGTCCCTTGCAATTTTCTATTGTCCTATTTCACCAGAATTAATAGTGTTATTTCCAAAATAAAAACAAACTAAATAGCATATATACAAAAAATAAAGAGGGCACCAGCATGTGCCTTAATTTGATTAAAATAAAATTCGAATATAATAGATATAATTTATTGTTACGATTAATTAACTTCTTTTATTAATTTATTGTTGCCGTTAAGTAATTATTAGCAGTCATATTTAAAATTAAGCATTTAATTTTATAAGTTAGTTGATATATATGTTGTAATACATGCTGATACAAAATGTTTACACCTAATACACAGTATTGATTACACGTACCATTATTGAATTTATTAAGGAATTGAATTGTATTTGCTTTGAGGTGAATTGATTTAGATATCAAAACGATTTAATTGTTTCCCTCGTTAGTGAAATTAATGATAAGAATGTCTCTCTGTCTCTTGAGTAATTTATATACAAATGCATTATATTTTAAGTATAACAATAGAAATCAAATATGCAAAAGCGCGAACGTGCTAGAAAATAGAAGTGATGAAATTCTAATTAACTTTAAGATAAATGTTTAAATTCTTACCGCAGTGTAATTTTAATTACTCGTAATTAATCTTTATTTAAGAAAATAACAAATCATGTTTTATAGTGTAAATAATATAATGATAAAATGAGTAAATTAAATAGTCCATAAGATTTTTTGTCCTGATCTAAGTTCCTGAAATAGCAATCAAAATGTAAATTGTTAGTTATTCGATTTAAGAACACAGACTGAACACAGTACTTTTCATCTGTAAATAATTGAATGTCCAGAGGAGTGGAATAAATAGCTAAAGCGAGTACGGATCTATTTTGTTCTCAGAAGTTCATCAAATAAAAGATGAAATGTAACATCCATTAAATTAATAAAATTAGTAAACAGAAAATACGTATAAAAACTAATAAAATCCAATTAATATGTAAAAACCATATATTCAAATTTCAAATTCGATATTAAAAGAATTCTACTTAAAATGCATGACATGATACAATTAAAAAGGAAACTTTAAACTCGCTGCATTAATTTGAAAACTGAAATATTGCACAGGAAAATTGCTACCATATGCATTAAACTGGAAAATGAATGTAATATATTTGAAGATTCAACAATTAAGGAGAAATTAATATAAGTATATAGTAATCTACCGAGACCTTTAATAAATATAAAAATGTTGTTTGTAATATAATAATAACATTTATTACGTGCTGATACATAAAATGTTTACACATGTCAAAAATAATTACGTACGTTCAATGCGCTAATATACAATATTAGCAGACAGGCACACATTTAAATGTGAAAATTTATTAATATACAACAAAATAAAAAATAAAGTATAAAATTTGAACAAAAGACACATGCTAAAAGATGCTGAATAAAATTAACACAAAAAACGACAATATATTATAAATAACATTAAAATATTATGAGTATAAAATTAGATGAATAGCATAAATATATAAAATGGAATAGAATAAACAGGTACATTAAAATATATAATACAATTAAATAAATTCAGTGTAGAAATAAAATTAAATAAATAGGTAACAATACAATAAATATATTAAAAAACAATAACAAGCATAAATACCATAATAAATACGTATGATAAAATAAATTTACAGTTAAAATTTATGATCAATACCTTATATAATTAAATTTAAAAAAATAATGAAATAAGTAAACCATTTTCACAGTTTAATAAAATATTGAACATTAATCAAATGTACAAAATAATGATTATTAATCAAATACTAGAGAGCTTGATAGAAAATAATCAGTGGTATAAAATTAATTACGGGGCAGATATTATCATATTTTAGATTTAAAAACATTACATTGAAGATTTTGAATCATCCTTGGTAACATGTAAAATTTTATACCAAATTATCTTGTGCCAGTACATGATTTGGAAAGTCTAAATGACCTTATACGCAACTAATTATTTCCTCGTGTATGGTGATGGAAAGACGTATTCTGGCTGTATTTGTTAATGTTACGTTTAACACACATTAAAAATTCCAGGATGTATTTACATCGAACAGTCACTATATTCAGCTTTTTAAAATACTCTTTGCACCACCACTCTAATTACTCTCCGTTGCATACGAAATATGTCACCTAAAATTGACGAATGTCCTCAAATAAGGATATCATAATAAATATGCGAATGTACCAACGCAAAGTATGCATACTGAATTGACGAGGCAAAGTATGTAGAGCGAACCGTATTTATTGTCATCGATCTTTCCAAATTTATAAGAATAAAGATATTTTTTGATAACTTCTTAGCTAGAAGTTTCCCATGTGTTTGTGAGGTCAGTTGTGAACCAATTGTTAACCCCAGAAACTTTACAGACTGGATGGTGGATGGTTTTAGTAGCTTCAAAGTTAACATCATTTCAGTTGTTTCGGTAATACTTAATTTTAGTTTATTACTATTAAACCATATTTCGACAGCTGCTTTGTCGGTATTTAATTTATCCTCAGCTATGGGAAGGTAGTTGCCACGAGCAACAAGAGTAGTATCGTCAGCATAAAGTATAGGAGATGTATTTGAGATATTGGTAGAAAGATCATTGATATAAATCAAACCCAAGAATCGAGCCTTGTGGAACACCTTGCTTAATAGGAAGCAACTTTGATTTAACCCCGTCATGACTAACAATAACCTGCTCTCTATTTAAAAGATATGACGCAATCATTCGCACTTCACCTGGGCCAAAGTTGTTAAAATAAAGTTTCCTACTTAAAATATCATGTGTCATGCAATCAAATGCTTTACTTAAGTCTAAGAAGTTGCAAAGAACAACTTCTTCATTCTCAAAAGCATCAACGCAGAAACTAACAAACTCATTTATCGCCAAATTAGTTGATTTTCCCCAACAGAAACTAAACTTAGATGGATTCAGTAGATTATATTTTTCTAAAAATACTGTAATTTGCTCAGTTAAGATATATTCCATTTTTTTAGATAAAACAGGTAAAATCGATATTGGCCTATAATTATTTGGATCAGAATAGTCCCCCTTTTTATAGACCAGAATACATATCGCTACTTCTAATTAATGCGTTTAGTTAATGGTTCAATAATTATATCTACAACGGATGCTATTATACATATGTTTAAACCAAAATAATCACAAGTAATACCATAAGTGATGGCAATTTACTCGAATAAATTTTGTTTTTGCATGAAAGTTTGTTGCTTAGCGATTTTAATGAGAGCAACTGTCGCGAAAAAATCACGAGCCGCTAGGCGAGTGATTTTTTCTATCAGTTGCTCGAATAAAAATCGCGATTAAGCAACAAACTTGAATGCGCTGAAAACAAAATTTATTCCGATTTAATTGTCATCACGAATGGTATTTGGAAAGACTATTCCACGACTTGAAACGAATATCGGTGAATGGTTCAATGTTTATATTAAAATTTTTATGATATATCTCCTGCAGTATTTTGGTCGAAAAATTCGACATTGATTAAATAACACCTCCCTTATAATCATTTGCATTTACCTTCTTTATATTATACGCCCAGTCATCATAATCGCGGCAAGAGTTTCCATTAAAGTTTTGCTAACAACTGGTAGTCTTTATCGGCGCAGATTTCTTCAAATCGTTTCCAAACACACGATCTCGTTTAAGTTTGATTTTTTGGTGCAGAACTTGTCGCGTCGCATTTATTATGGATGATGAAGTGTTACCAAACCTTTTGATTTTATAACCTACTTGCAACTGACATACGTAAAAACAACGTTTTTCGCCTTTTTATCAAGGCTAATTCAATTCATTTGTCGGGAAATAGCTAACTTCAGGTTATTCAGGTGAATAAACAGCAACTTGGTGTTTATTCACTTATAAATTGACATGATTGGCTAAAAAATATCACGTGCCTCATTTTCATTGGCTACATGCAATAGGAGTGGAATAGTCTTTACTATTTTTTGATTTTAATTATTTTATACTGTCTCTTACTTTGACACAAGATTTGTAAACTTAAAATATTCATGAGATTGTACATTCTGGAGAGAATTTGCCATTATATATATGGGATCTATGTTTATATCTGGTATACGTTTAAGAATATTCTCAGCAATTAATGTAAAATGTAAATTAAAAACATGAGGCGATATTCCACATTTATTATTTGAGGATTTTTGATATTTGCTATTTATTATTGCCCATATAGCCTTGTTATAGTTAGGAGACTTGTTTATAAATCTATCATGAGCTAATTTCTGTTCATGATTTATAGCCGCTTTGTATTCGTTCCTATACTCTTTATATAATTTAGTAATTTCTGAATTATTTTTATTTTTTCTTAGTGCTTCACGGACTAGTTGTAAATTCGAACTCATATGTGACAATGTCGATGTGAACCATTTCACATGAAATTTTTTATTGTTAGTATAGCGCTCAGGAAACGCATAATGCATGTTATCAATTAATGTAATTGATATTGAAGATGGCACAGTAAAAACGTCCGCGAGTCTTTATTTAACGAACTAAACAAGTTCAAGAAGCAAGAATTAATTAATATAATTATTAATAAAGAATTACCTACACTATCTGGTGATTCGCAAGTGAGTGATACTTTAATCAAGCTGATTGATGGTGATTTATGTGAAAAGTCGCAAAAGGATAACTCTAACCTATCTAAGAATGTAAGTCCATACATAACCGAAATTAAATATTTAAAAAAGGAAATGGAGTTAACAAATACATTAGTGGATCAAATGAAAAACAATATAAAGGATCAAGTAAAGATAATTATGTTGTTGGAACAAACTCAAAATGTAAGTATGGATAAACATAAAAAACAATGTAAACAAATCGAACAGCACCGCAACAAAACAACGGAAGTTTTCTAAGACCACGTTTGAGGATAGGCAACCAATTTCGCATGGTAAAAATTATCCACCGAAAATAATTTGGAAAGTGCAAGTCAACGGCCTTTTGAGACGGAAGAAAATGTTGCAGAATCAGCTTCCTGAACGTCAACCGAATATAATCAATGGGAGTTCAACAAAGGTGATCGGTTTTAAAGGGGCAAAAATATACATTTTTACTTAAGTGGATTAGATGTTGATGTAAATATAGAATCTGTACATTCATATCTTGAATCCATTAATATTCAAGGAGCTAAATTAGAACGTATGACTTCCAATAGACCTGACGAATATACATCAATGAAGCTATCAGTTCCAGAAAATTATGCAGATGTAGTAACTAATCCTGAAACCTGAAACCTGGCCAGTTGGTGTTAAAATAAATCGTTTTTTATTTTACCTGAACAAAAGAAACAAAAAAAATTCAATAAAATAAAAAAGCATACTGATATAAGCAGCGCATATTGTTACCAAAATGTAAGACATGATTTGTTATTAGTAAATGTTAGTTCATTAAGTGAAAATAAAATTGTTCAAATGTTTATTGACTACTCCAAACTTGATTTAAAAATATTGTGTTTAACTGAAACGTGGGTTAAAAAAAATCATTTGGCTGTATTATACATTTCTTCCTATGTTTTAGGGGCAACTTACAGCAGACAAGGTAGAGAAGGTGGTGTAATGATTTGGATAAAAAATGGCTTTAATTTTAAAACTCTGGATATATCAAGTTATTGTCGAGATTCGATATTAGAGGCATGTGCAGTAGAATGGATTATCAGCGAAAATAATACGGTAATAATTATCAATTGCTACAAACCACCAACTATAATATACCATTTAAATCTCTGTCAAGAAACATGGGAGGGATTATATTTTGAAATTTCTTTAGATGACAAGTTTGAACGTTTCCACACAATACTACTTACTTACTTTCATAAGCACTTTCCACTAAAATTGAAAACAAAAGAACAAACAAAAAAGTCATGGGTAAATGAAAATATTCCGGTATCAAGTAGCAACTTACGAGATTTGTATATTAAAAAAAAGCAATTTCCTGCCTTAAATAACATCTATGCAGACGCTAAAGTAAAACATAAACCTCTAGTTAAACTAACAAAGAAAGAATACTACCAAAATAAAATATTAACTTCAAGTAACCTATGCAAAACTACATGGAAGATAGTTAAAGATGTATGTAATTAGTAATAAATGCACTAAGAATATTAGACTAAATATTAATGGGGAATTAATCGATAATCCCAATCATGTTGTTGAAAAATTCAATAATATTTTCAAACAAATTCCTTTAGATATTTAAATAAAATCCCATATACACCTTTTAAAACTGACGTACCACTTAATATTTCTTCTATATTTTTAACACTAACAACAGAAAGTGAAATCAGTAGTTATATCAAAAAAATTAAAAATAAGTTCTCTGTGGGTTCAGATGATATACCGGACTTAATTATAAAACTGGTATTAAATTATATTATAGCCCCATTATCATATTTAATCAATTTATCATTTGAAGTAGGATATTTTCCTCGTAATCTAAAGCAATATATAGTCACTCCAATATTTAAGAAAGTCCAAGAAGTGGAAATAACGAATTATAGGCCTGTTATGCAAATTATGGCAATTGCAAAAATATTTGAATATAGTTTGCTTAAAAAAATTGTTACATTTATTGATAAACATAAATTTTTAACAGATAGTCAACATGGTTTTCGGGAAGGAAAATCAACAAAAACTGCTATAAACGAGTTCTATAAATTGATTATAGAATATCTGGATGGAGGAGAGTATCCAGTAGCAGTATTTAATGGATAAATTATATAACTATGGAATCCGCAGCGTGGCGCATAATTGGCTCTTAACTTATTTCAAAGGATGCAAGCAAAGAGTAAAACTAATTACGGGGCAATTTCAAGAATATTTTTATATATTTAATGAAGTAATATTAGATATTGATGTCCCACAAGGATCTATTTTAGGTCCTTTTCTATTCTTATTATACATAAAAGACTTGCATAACTCAATTCCATATCACCTCTTAACTTATGCTGATGACACATCCATAATCAAATAAATTGTCTGAATAAAAATCAATACACGCCGGTGGTGGCGCATCGGTTAAGGCCCCGAACTGACGTGCAGCAACGTTGATTCGGGTCAGTAGTCGGATGGGTGACCGGTACCATTCACCATTGGGATACAATTAATGGTGCTTTAGAGTGACGGGGGCGATCCTTTAAAGTAACAAGCTCATTTACACAGACACAAATACACAAATGACACATGGCGGAAGGACCACGTGGTCGATAGCCTAACACTACTACTACTACTACTACTACTACTAAAAATCAATTATTTATAAATAAAAATAATACAGCTGGTACCACTTTTCTCGGAATAAAATTTGATCATAATCTTAGTTGGCGTAATCAGTGCGAAGATATTAAAAATATGATAAAAAATACTGCTATTCGATTAGATGTTTAAAAGATACTCTTGATAGATAACAGATAATTATAATATGTTCTAACGGGTGTCCAACAATTATTGCAGTCCCGGGTGGCGTTGGAATCAAAAACGTAGGTCAATTCTTTCATGGTAATTGTCAAACATAACCTAAATGTGCATTAAAAATGTCAGTTTATTTATTTGCAACATGTAAGAATCGACCTACGTTTTTTATTCCAACGCCACCCGGGACTGCAATAATTGTTGGACACCCGTTATTAAGTGTATTATCGAATCTCGACTAAGATATAGTATATGTCAGTTGGGACCATTGAATTTGATGAGTGAATTATTTATTCTGCAAAAAAGAGTGATTCGCTGTATTCTAGGAGTCTCCAGTAGGACCTCAGTAGGTAATTCGTTTTGTACATTAAATATTATGACTCTGCCTTGTCTATATATTTATAAAATTAGCCTGCATATATTTAGTAATAAAAATCATTTTAGTACCACAAGCGATATTCATGAT
Organism: Ontholestes murinus; assembly: GCA_963969525.1. Classification (NCBI taxonomy): domain Eukaryota; kingdom Metazoa; phylum Arthropoda; class Insecta; order Coleoptera; family Staphylinidae; genus Ontholestes; species Ontholestes murinus. The sequence continues at coordinate 35,980,908 of OZ018397.1, forward strand.
TACAAAACAAGAAATCGTAATACTCTAAATAGACAAAATAGACGTCTTGATTTATTTTATTACTCACCTAATATTTACGGAATCAAAATTTTTAACAAACTTCAAATAAATATTAAAGAGAGTAAAAATAAACATATGTTCAAAAGTAAACTTAAATATCATTTAAATCAGAAATCATACTCTTATGTAAATGAATATTAAGCATTTTATAGTCTTAATTATTATTATTTTTATACTAATAGGAATATATTTGTATTGTGACTTACCCTATGTACATACTGTGTATAGTTTGGACCAATAAAGGTTTATTATTATTATTATGTTATTTTTCTCAAACATTTTTTTATTTGGGTTATATTTTATGGTTATGTATGTTTAAGAATTTCATGGCTATACTACATGTGTTAATAATTATAGATTTCTGTATTTGTGTGATTATGCGTTCTGGTAATTGTAAGGTCTTTATGTTTTCAATTATATATTTGGGTATGATTCCTGTGACTGATATTATAATTGGTATTATTTTGACTTGTCGTTGTTTCCACAATCTTCTTATTTCTTCGGCTAGCGGTAAGTATTTTTCTTGTTTTACATTATTATTATTATATTTTGAATTATTTTTCAAGCAATGTTTACATCTGAAATATTATTGAAAATTTCCCAATTAAAACTTTTTAGCATATCAAAAAATATTAACTTACCCTCCTGTGTTATTGGTCTGATTAATTTTTTACATGTTCATGCATATTGCTATTATTATTTTGTAAACTAACTTGAATGTTCGTGTGATCTGATTCACCTACATTAACTATTTTTAGATTATTATTTAATTGACTGTTAGTAAAAATATTGTCAATACATGCCTCATAACCACTAGCTTCGTTAGTTAAGAGCAGCAGGCCATAACTAGGAAGAATATTACATAGTTCCAAACATTTTGTATCACCCCCGTTAAAATTGACATTAAAATCTTCATAAAGATATATTGTATGAGCGAAAGGATTTATTTATTTATTATAATTATAATCAGTATAGCTCCCGTTAGGCGATCTATAAATGCAGATAATTATAACTTTTTTGTTTTCCAGGAAAATGTCTGACATCTCACATGATTTTTCAACTGAAAGTTCGAGAAGAAATTAAAGATTCTTAAATATTGAATTTCTTTGTACCACGAAAAGCGAATGAAACCTTATAATTATTTACAATACAAGCTTGGGATTCTAATTCAGACAACCAATGTTCACTTCTAGCAATAATAGAAATATTTGTATCAATTGTGAGGCAAATACATAGTGCTTCTATCTTATGTCGTAAACATTGGATGTTAATGTAGAGAAGTGACGTATTAGCATATTTTTCTAATTTTGGTTTATTATTGGCTCCGGTCTTGGCGTTTCCAGTTTCTCTTTTCGCAAATTAAAAAAAAATATTGATGCGTACATTCTCTAGCTACATGTCCGTTTTTTTCAACTCCTCAAATTGATCAGCTATTATCCCTACTTTAAAACTAGAGTATTCCTCTGGATGCTTTGATTTCAACTGCTCAACTATGTTATTTGTGTTATTGAGTTTAAATATTCTCTTTTCTAGATGACTGTAACTGATCTTCCAGATAACAGATTTTATCTTTAAGCAAAGCATTTTTTTCTATGAGAATTTTATTTTTCTGTTCTTCTCTTCTAAAATAATTTTTAAAAAGTTATTTTCTGTAGTAAGTACGTCATATGATACATAGTTTATCGCAAATTAATAATGAATTTGATGGTTTATTTTCATTTTGACTGTGACTTCCTTGACTGCTTGTGGTTCGCAAATATGGTTTTTGATACAATCATTGCATGAATTTCTTCGACCGACATTTTTTCGGCAAGTTCCTGCACAAATTAATCCGTCACCAGCTATTGGAATCTAAATCTTGGTTTTTATATTTTTAAGGAAATGATCAACACAGGTAACAATTAATTTGATGAGGACATTGGCTTCACGCCACATGGCCTGTTGTGGCGATTTTTAGAACAAGACAGTGAATGCCACGGAAATGGAATCGAGTTGAGATTTATTAATTAATTCTAGATAATAACTATATTTTGTATGTTATTAAAAGTAGGGTTTAGGAAATTATTTAATAAAGGGTGTCCCAAGATTTGAATTTGTCGCCATTTGCGCAGTAGATTACCCTGAAACAAAAACCATTTGAGCCAAGAGTTTAGAGTTACTAAAAATGGAGCATTACACGATACAACAACGTGTTTTCATTATTGAACAATATTTTAAAAATAATTAAAGTTTGTCGGCCACAGTTCGAAAATTTCAAACAAAATATGATCGGAATACTGTTTTCAATTCTTCAACTGTGAAAATATTGATTGTAAAGTTTAGGGAGACTGGCTCAACTGGAGATGCTAAACATATCGGTCGTCCAAAGACAAGCTTTTCAAATGTCACTATCGAAACAGTGCGTAAGAGTTTTGGTGAAAATTCCAGAAAATCAATTCGGCGTCGTGGTCAAGGATTGCAAACTTCAAGAAGCTCTCAACAGCGCATACTCACAAAATATCTGTGTCTCTATGCTTACAAAATTCAGTTAACATAACAACTGAAGCCTAATGACCATGCACAGCGAAAAGAGGTCGTTGAATGGATCATTGAAAAGCAAAAAGAGGATGATAATTTTTCGAGCAAAATAAACCTAAGCGATGAAGCACATTTTAATCTCGATGCTTTGTTGTTGATGTTAGGGTTTCAGAGAATACACATGTGATTATCGAAAAACAAGTGCATCCACAACGCGTTACTGTTTGGTGCGGTTTTTGGACCATACTTTTTTGAAAATACGGCTGGTCAAGTAGTGACTATCACTGGTGCTCGATATCGCAACACGCACACACAGTTCTTTCTATCGAAATTGGATCATATTGATATGGCCAATATGGGGTTTCAACAAGACGGCGCCATGTGTCATACAGCTCGTGAAACAATTCAATTACTAATGGGTGTCCAACAATTATTGCAGTCCCGGGTGGCGTTGGAATCAAAAACGTAGGTCAATTCTTTCATGTGCCAAATAAATGAACTGACATTTTAATTGTCAAACATAACTTAAATGTGCACTAAAAATGTCATTTCATTTATTTGCAACATGTAAGAATCGACCTACGTTTTTTATTGCAACGCCACCCGGGACTGCAATAATTGTTGGACACCCGTTACATGAGACATTTCCTGGACGTGTACTGTCGCTATTCGGTGATCAGAATTGGCCCCCTAGATCGTGTGATTAAATACCACTAGATTTCTTTCTATGAGGTTATTTGAAGTCAAAGCTCTATATCAACAAGCCCATTACCACCCGTACATTATAGGAGGAAATTAAACGCTGCATCAATGAAATTTAGCTAAATTTTTGCAGAATGGTCATGGAAAATTTCGATAAAAGAGTGCGTATGTGCCAGCAAAGCCAAGGAGGACATTTGCCCGATGTGTTATTTCATAAATAACCTTATTCTATATACTTCATTAATCAATAAAAAACTCACAATTTAAAGATTAAATCTGTGTTTTTTATTTAATTTAAATCTTGCTTTCATTTTGGGACACCCTTCATATTGTATTTATTGTTAAATGAAAAAAGAAATAGAAAATTATAGGACGACACAAATTTGATCTCGAATCAAAACCGCGCACTTAACAACTCATTTAGTGCCTGTTAAATTAAACAGTTTTACTAAGACTGCTTAAATATAGGTAAATATAGACAATAGAAATGAAGTAAAATTTACGTACAACTAGGTTAACAGTGATATTACTTTTTCAATTGATACTCACAAACACAACATAGTTAAGTGCACATAACTATAGACACTATTATTATATCTATATAACACTGTACATTACGATTAATAATACTAATATGATTTTCACATAAAATTTCAAGAATGAAAACTAACGATCCGCCATCGACGTACAATGATAACAATGACAGTTAAAAGCACAACCATTCAGTTTATAATGGATGGTTTTAATATAGACATCAGCAGAATTTAAATTTATCAGTATAAATAAAACTGTACTTTGTTAATATCACCCACTGAATTTATTTAGCTACTATCATTGTCACTGTATACCGCTTTTAATCCGTCCTGTAAAAATACCGCCTGAGTTTATTATGTACTTTACTATTTGAGTTTGATAATGTCTTTATAGGCTGAAACTATAGTCGCTGAATAAATCCCGTGTGTGATATTAACAAATTACAGTTTTATTTATCATTTAATAAAGTTTGGTAAACGTAATGGTTAATGTATAAATGTATATGGAATAGACAATTTTTAAAACTTCCATCCATGTAATGATTTCTTAATTACGTAATTACACTTTTTTGCAATACGCATTAAATATTATATTCAAGGCCACGGAGTTTACAAGTTAACTTGATATATAAATTATATTAATAAATATAGTATAGAAATTAATATACAATACAACAAACATAAGAGATTAGACAATTTGATTAAAATGTATGAAATGATGCTGGTTTAATGCGAATGTACTAAAATCGACTTTCGATGTTTTTTGTCTAAAAATAACAATACATATAAATAAAAATAAATCACAAATCAATAAAGTAAATACTTTTCAAGAAATTATTTCTTTCGGACATTTATTAAATAAATAAATAATATTTACCAAGGACAGAAGTGATGAAAAAATTGTAAACAAGAGGTATAACGATTTACTAATCGAATATAAACAAATAACAATTTGTAAAGCGGCAGTATATGAGAATTATTATGACTATTGTAAATAATTATTAAGGAAAAATAAGTAGCAGTCAAAAATAAATAAACTTTGCTTTCACTTATCTATTTATTTAATTTATTTATTTATTTAAATCAACCGATTGAAGTCCAATTACAGATTGGAAAATTCATAAAAAGTTACATAGGAACTAAACAAAAATACTCATAATGCATGTGTAAGAAATGAAATAATATATTATGTAAATTGATTTGTTGTAGTCAATCAGAATAGTCAATTTAATTATGTAGTATCTTAAACAATAATGTTATCAGCAGAGCCTTCCGGTGACTTTCTAAAGAATGCAAGTCGAAAAGTTTTAATAACTTATTGTAGTTATAGTTAAAGTCCGGTTAGTGCCCAAATTGCTTAAAATATAAATATTTCACAAACCGCTTCTTTATAGATTCTAACATCGTCAAATATTTGATATAGTATGGGTTCCAGATACATACTCTAGTTTTGACTGTATAAGTGCAAAATATAATGTTTTTAAAGCACAAATGTTCTTTAATAGCTTACAGTTGCGTATTACAAAACCCTGTAAGCGATTTGCAACTGATGATGGGTCAAGATGCGAAACCCCCGATGGAGCAAAATACTAACATGACTGGTATCCTTTATAATCGACGAAAAATGATCGGTAAGATAAACTACAAAGACTAGGCGAAAAACCAAAAAACTTAAGTTTATTTACAAGTATACCATGACCAATCTTATCGAATTCTTTTGATATGTCAGTGTAAATAACCTGAGTTCGTTTGCTACATTATTATATAAATACTGTATTTGTAGTAGCATATTAGATATTTTTTGGTTCTAAAACTATGTTGTTTGAACAAAGATTATTATTACCAAAAGGAGTACGTGGACCACGTGGTCCTTCCGCCGTGTGATTTATGTATGTGTGTGTGTAAATGAGCTTGTTTCTTTAAAGGATCGCCCCCGTCACTTTAAAGCACCATTAATTGTATCCCAATCGTGAATGGTACCGGTCACCCATCCAATTACTGGCCCAACCAATGTTGCAGCACGTTAGTTCGGGCCGCAACCGGATCTGCCACCACCGGCGTGTTAACAAAAGGATTTATGAATGTGCAAATGCTTATTTTAAAACATTTAGCGATGTTTGAATTAATAGCAACGGGTCGATAATTAGGGACGTGCGGTCTTCAGCATGAGGGAGATTTGGACTCAATTTGTCAGGCATAAGTTGAAGATATGTATGCATAAGGAGTAGTTGAACAATTTCTACAGTTTACTACTCACTACTCTTTAAGAATGAGTGCCGGTACACCATCGGGACCAGCACTTAATTTATTGCTTTGTTTATTAAGAGCGTTAATGACAGTATCTTCTTTAAGTTCAGATATGTTAAGGTAATGTTCAGAATTATTAAAATTTTCATCCACTTTCTCGAAATTAAGTTTAGATGACTGAAAAATTAGTTACAAAAGTATTTAAGACTTCAACCGAAAAGATAGCTTATTTTCCTCGTATATCATACATGAAGGAATTGATGATTTGTTACGTCTAGTGTTTCCTGGGTTCTTTCTTTAACTGTTCTTCACTATTTTTTGTATAAGTATTAAAATCATCTTCAAATAATAATTTTACCCCTTGGCGGATATTTGTATACTTTGTTTTAAAAAACTGAGAGAGTGGATGTTTATATTTCAGCTTAAGGTATTTAGTCTTCTCTCTAACTTTTTTATTGAGCTTATACGAAAACCAGATCGGATATTTACACTGTTTTCGACAAACAAACGGACAATCGCATGACGGACATAAGACCAATCTAATAATGATAATATTTCACCAAGTGAAAAATGAGAATCAAATACAAGATATACCAATCTAATACTGTGATTGAACGGTACATATTTAAGAAATTTGCCTTCTTAAAATTAAAAGATAGATTAGATGTTTCATTTTGAAATAGTGTTGATAAGTTTTGATTGTTTAAAGTTACATGTAAGATGATACTTAACTCAAGTGCAGGATGATGTTTATCTTCGAGGACAAGTGGATTTTTACAATGACATTCAGTACAATAGATCGTACTAAAAATTAAGTCGAGTATACGATTGAATGAGTTTTTAGTAAAATTAAATTTTTCAACCAGAAATTGAATGGTGTCATGTAAGCAAGTAGATGAGGGATTAATTGTGGGATTAAATATATATTCATTTACTATAATTGTATTACTATCAAACAAGAATGGCGAAATTTCCAATATTCTAGAGAAGGTTTGGAGCTGCTTAAAATTCACAGGTGGACAAAAATAAACATTATTAGTATAAGCTTTAACACTTCCAACAACTACTTTTATAATTAATTACTCAATTCGATTTGTAGATAATACTTGATGGTTAATCGGTATGTCAGAAGCATTTAATATGGAATCAAATGCTATTAATACAGTCGGGATTGTATTTTATCTAAGAAGAAATGTGGTTGAGAATTTCTTCTTATCATAGATTTAATATAATCCCGATCACTACAAAAACATTATAATTATTATCAAACAGTTCATGACTGGACATTTTCATTAAGCCATGTTTCACGGAGTGCAATTATTGAAAAAAATCACTAACAACACTATTTTGATAAATATTATTACAAATTAAATATTAAATTTATCTCACTATTAATTTTCATTAAATATTATTACATTTTAAATTTAGACTACGAACATTTCAGTAGTAAATATCTATTATATTATTTTTGAAAATTATTTCTTTTGCCACATTACGAGTAGCATAGCGCTTTCTTGATAAAATATTAGAAACGACGATATTCGAAGGGTTTTGTGATGTGCCATTCGATTGGATTGGAGGGGATAGCCTTTGAGATGATACTGGTACTTCAACACCACGAGATCTAAGATGCTGATTCCGAGAAAAATCGGGGTTATAATCTATATCTTCCATGGTATGAATTTTATCGCCAACTTTTAAACTATATCCAATTATGTTTACACGTTGTTCAGTCTGTGCTTGTGAAGTATAATTTAATAAATCTAACACTTATTCCAGATACTGAATACATGTATCACCAATATCAAAGAAAATTTATAATAAGCTTCCAAAAATAAACAAATTATACTCTATGTAAGCTCTGAATTATTGAAAAGAGACATGTTCTCCATGGCTCAAATTGTCGAAAACCCGCTTGTTGTAAACATCAAAGAAGACTCTAACGCTATTTCAGTGTCCTTAGCGTGCTTGTCTCTGCGTATTACGGGTACTCATACCATATTAGGCACCGCCCAGGCACAGATTTTAAGCTCATCTGGGCATTGGTACTTTTGTCGTGTGGTACTTGACTCAGGAAGTCAAGTCAACTGTATCACTGCATCGCTTGCTAATCGTTTTAATTTGCTTATTTCCAACTACGATCTTAAAGGGGTAGGTTACGCCTCTTTAAGAAAACCACAAGAACTTGTTAATTGCAACAGCGCTCCAATTACCTCAAGCAATTGTCATCTTACCTAGTATAACTTCAGATCTACCTACTGTTCCACTCTCGCAGGACAAATTTTCGTCATTGGCAGACCCTGATTTTGTCAACTTGCACCGCTAGATATATTGCTCGGTGTAAGTAGTGTGGCAGCCCACAATTTTAGGCTGGGTCATTAAGAGCTTACTTTCTAGTAGCAGTCTACAAGCGCTAGTTACTTTAAACGCACGCATTGATTCTGAAATTCTCCCGAAAGACATACTCCGTTCATTTTAGGAAACGAAAGAAGTTGCTTTCTGTTCGTCATTTTGGTCCGAAGGTCGTTACATGGCTCGATTATCCGAAAAGGCCCTCGATCGATTCCGTAAAATAGACCATCGCTTTGAACAAGATCCTGAATATTTCAAGTTATATGCCGAGAATAATCAAAATTACATATCTCAAGAACATCTCATACCTGTTCTTCGTTCATCTCAATATATTCTTACACATCATAGAGTTGTTAAGTAGAGTTCTAACTCTACTACGGTTAGAGTCGTCTTTAATCCTGCTGAATACAATAGGAATGGGTTCAGGCTGATAAATATTGAAAGTCCATCTTTATTTTTATATAAATAAAACTATATAATCACTTTTAAATATATATTGTATAAAGCTATAATTGTTTCGCCACACACTTTGCCTAAAGAAGCCATAGTGTGGCGAAACAATTGTAGCTTTATACAATATTCGTTTCAAAGTGATTACTCTCTTAAGTGGTCAAAAATTGCAATCCGTCATTGGACAAATTATCACACGTTTAGTTCACCCATCTGATCGTATATATCAGCTTATATTATGGCAGTCTTTTCTCAACAATCTCGTATTGGAGTTGAAACACACTCGTTTAATATTAATATATGTACTATCTACTAGTAGTCCGTTTCTCGAACAGCGTACCTTACAGCAATTGGTCTTAGATGAAGGCTCTCACTTTCTTTTCGCAGCGGAAGCCTTGAAAAACTCAATTTATTTTGTGTGGAGCAGAATCAGAAACAGTCGCTCAAGAATTGAATTTCAAATTAATTACACTGTTAAAATTAGGAGTATTCGAACTTGATAAATGTGCGAGTTCACACGACAGCATTATTGGCACTCAATATTTGAAACTTTAAGAGCTGCGTACGTCTAACGGTGCCATTAAACTCTTATGGTTATCTTAAGATTTTAGACTTGACACAATTTGTTATTTAACTTGACATCCTGATGAAATAGCTACTAAAAGAGGGGTTCTCTCCTGTATTGCTCGAATATATGACACACATGGTTATTTCGGTCCTTTCGTTCGCTCAAAGTCTTATTACTAAGGCTATGGTTCCTTAAAGTTGATTGGGAAGATTCACCTACTGCTGGTATTTTTTTGCAGTGGACACGAACTATTAACGAAATGTATCTGATAGGACAGATTTCTCTTCCTCGTTGCATTACGCAGATTAATTACACTCATCCCAGTTTTATTGGATTTTCAGATGCAAGTACTTTGAGAATGGCAACAGTCATTTATTGAGGATTGGAAATAAATAGATCAGTACTCGTCAATTTAGTTGTTGGTAAGCCACGAGTTGCTCCATTAAAACATGAACTATACTACGCTTGGAACTTGGTGGTGCTTATTTGTTGTCCTACAGTTACATGTTTCTCGATTTTACATTTGAACTCACTCATTTGTTTTACGGATTCCAAAACTTCAACGTATTCTTGCTTATGTTTCGCTCTTGATTTTATAGCTAAAATGCAATCTCTACCTGAATGGAATCTCGGGTCAATTTTAGCCCAAGAATATACTGGTATTTATTTTGCTATAAAGGTTACGCAGTACCAACATTTCAGAGAACTTAATTCACTAACCAAGGACATATTATGCTCTAAACGTTTAAGGAATTTATCACCCTATTTTGGCACTCAGGGACTTCTGACAACGGAGATCAATTAAAAATGACAAGGCTGTCAGAACATTCTAATTAGTAGATCATTATCATTTATATACGGGCCATGAATGACCAATGATTGTACAATCTCTACTTTAGTTTGTTATCGATTCATTTTGAATTTGCCGACTTGCCAGCATATCGTTTGCAGCCAAGAATATGTTTCATTCACACTGGGATAGACTTTGCTGGTTCATTCTTTATCAAAGCATCTCTGTTAAATAATAATTAATTATATCGATATATATTTGGATACAATTAATTATTCCTGCCCCATTCTACGCGCAATCATTTCCTTTTGTCTTTAATATTCCCTACCTACAGTCAGTCGTTTTTTTTAACCACAAGAGAATCGTTCAAAAACCTAGCAACGGAAAGAACACTACATCTAAACTCGTCCAACGTTACATTCACCATTGTCATCATTGTCGATTGTTTTGTGCTTCCCAGGAAGGAGAAGGATGCCGAGGTACCATCACTACAGATTAGTCGGCCGATTTTTCCTTTTCCCCTTAGTCCAGCTTTAAGTGTATACACTTTGATCGTTACATGCAGTCGGTAATTCTCCCGTTAAATAGTTTACAGCCCACTATTGCTACCGAGGCCACACCATCCAACAAACACATAAACAATAATAAAGGGATGTACGATGAATAATAATAATAATAATAATTTGACAGTGACAACATGTCATTAAAATATGTCTTATAAAAGACCAAAATATGCTTAATTCAAGCATAAAAAACAGAAATAGATACTGCAGAAGGTATACTAAGAAGCATTGATGGTGTACAATCATGGGTTTGAGTGGAAGATCTTTTGAAGAAGAGAACTCCGCCCGTTCTCCTTTCGACTAAAATTGTGTGTATATTTTCATTTATTATAATATAAATTTTGTATTATTTTGTGAGAAAGGAGTACAAAGATATTAATAAAATAAATAATAAAATAAATAAAAGGAAAGCCACTGGATGTGTGCTAACATGTTTAGATGTATTTCACCTGTCTGTTTTGTAATGTAGATTAGCATTTGTTTACAAATCTCAAGAACTATTTGGCAGAAAAAACATATTACGTATCTCAGTATATTGACGGCGGAGAAATAAGAATATTACGACAAATGTTTAAATTTGAGAGGTGATATGTACACATAAAACGTTAATATTTGTTTATATATATTTATATTAATTTTGTTTTTACCCAAATAGGGACTACTTAGTATGGTAAACCACGTCTCTACAATTTAGCACGCCTTCTTAAAGTCTGCAGTAATTCAAGCGATAGTGCTCAGTTAATACTTAAGCTAGCTATAAAACTAAGAAAATCGCCTGAACGTCTGATCTATCTCCATATAAATCTAACCACAAGAAAAACATTTAACAAGAATTTCAAGACCGCTCAGAGTTAAGTGAAGACATCTATGTTAGGTACCAACAAGGATAATTGCATATTCTAACAAGAAAAAAAAAACGTGTAGATGTCCAATAGTCCCCAAATTGCACAGAACTAACTCTGAGTTTTAGTTAATATTATCAAAATTCTCACGGACGTTGTACTTATCACCGAAACCTAGGCCTCGAATTCATAACCTTTAATTATTCTATGATAACTAATCAGTCTACAGATGAGATTCAATTTCTAAACTCAACTATCCAAAAATTTGCGGTTAAGCTGGAATTTGTCTTCAAAGTTCCAAAATTGTTTATTTCTTTTGTTTATAGCAATGAATGATTTATCCGAATTGAATGAAATTTATTATTAATAACTACCAAAATATAATACATCATTTCAGTTATTATGACCATTAGTGACTGACAGTAAGTATCAAAACTAGTAATATCACCAATTAAAAACTAAAATATTTTTTATTGCTTGTAATAGGATTAAGCGAAGGAAATTGTTTGAAAAGTGTTAGGTGTTGTTTTGATTTATTTTACCAATTGAAATGATTTTATTTTTAGCAACGAGTGCATAATGAGCATACTATCCTTATATTTTATTTTTTTGTGGGAAAACCGTACAAGATATTAAATATTATTAAAAGACAGAAACGTTTTTAAATTAAATGCTCTTTCAAGTAATATTTTTTAGCTTTTATTGGGTGCACAATAAACAATATATTTTAATTTTTAATCGGATAAAGCGTTCAATTGTTATAAATATGTATTAACAACGAACAGGTACACTCTATTACGAGATGGTTTAATATTAGCAGTAAAAATGGTGATGTGGCCATCATAGTACTTTTCCTATATTTTACTCGAAAACTATGCGGTTTATGCAAAAAAGTTATTCCTAATAATTTATTCAATTTTGAATTCTCTACAATTATTTGTTAAATAACTTTCATGTTGCTTCAATAGTTTATTAGCAATTGGCAAGAAAATGTCAAAAATTTCAATTTTTTTTTTTTCAAAAGTTAGTAATTTTATGAAAAATATATTTTAACAAAATTTGTTCAGTTTCTCATTCTCTTTAACTTGTGTTTGAAAAGTTTTGTAATATTTTTCATATTAAAAAAAAATATCGGATAAAAACAAAAAACGCCTCGAGTAAACACCCACTTCCGGTTTATGAATGTTTACCAAAAGCTTTTCAGTTCCAGTTTTTAACGATAAAACCTTACGTTTAAAGTTTCAGCTCAATTGGATCAGTCGTTTTTGAGATACAGCACCCACGGACAGACAGACAGACACACACACAGACACAAACATTTTTTTCCAGAAATTAGTTTAATGGACTCAGGGGACCTCAAAACGGATATTTCCGCAAAAAAAATTTTTCAAAAAAAATCACGATCACAATACTTCCCCTATATATACTTCGTATATAGGGAAAGTAATAAGCATAGACTTATCTATACATCAAATTTTATAAACATAAATTATTATAAGTATCGAATTTTCTAAACAAAGAAGTTTCTATATATCGAATTTTCTATACATCGAATTTTCTAAACAAAGATACTGTACAACCAATTTTGTATAAATCGAATTTTCTAAATTAAGAATTTTCTATACATCGAATCTTTTAAAGAGAGAATTTTCTAATCAAAGAATTTTCTGTACATCGAATTTTCTAAACAAAGAATTTTCTAAACATAAATTATTATAAGTATCGAATTTTCTAAACAAAAAAGTTTCTATACATCGAATTTTCTATACATCAAATTTTCTATACATCGAATTCGCTAAACAAATAATTTTCTGTACAACAAATTTTCTAAAGAGAGAATTTTCTAAACAAATAATTTTCTGTACATCGAACTTTCTAAACATAGAATTTTCTGTACATCGAATTTTCTAAACAAAGAATTTTCCGTACATCGAATTTTCTATTCATCGAATTTTCTAAACAAAGAATTTTCTATACATCGAATTTTCTAAAAAAATAACTTTCTATATATCGAATTTTCTAAACAAAGAATTTTCCGTACTTCGAATTTTCTAAACAAAGATGTTTCTATACATCGAATTTTCGAAACAAAGAATTTTCTAAACATACATTTTTTGAAAATTGAATTTTCTTAACAAAGAATTTTCTAAACAAATAATTTTCTGTACGTCGAATTTTCTAAACAGAGAATTTTTTAAACATAGATTTTTTAGTATTAAATTTTCTTAACAAAGTATTTTCTATTTATCGAATTTTCTAATAGAAGCATTTAAACTAAAAAACAATTAAAAATCTACAAAAAATATTAATATATCAGAAAAAAACTTTTGAATATTTTATTAATTGAATTTTCCGCACAATAAATTTTCTAAGCATTGAATTTTCTATACATCATATTTTCTCAACATAAATTATTATAAGTATCGAATTTTCAAAACAAAGAATTTTACGTACATCCAATTTTCTAAACAAGGAAGTTTCTATATATCGAATTTTCTATACATCAAATTTTCTATACATCGAATTATCCCAACAAAGAATTTTCTGTACAACGAATTTTGTATACATCGAATTTTCTAAATAAAGAATTTTCTATACATCGAATTTTCTAAAGAGAGAATTTTCTAAACAAAGAATTTTCTATACATCGAATTTTCTAAACAAAGAATTTTCTGTACAACGAATTTTGTATACATCGAATTTTCTAATTAAAGAATTTTCTATACATCGAATTTTCTTAACAGAGAATTTTCTATATATCGAATTTTCTAAACAAAGAATTTTCTGTACAACAAATTTTCTATACATCGAATTTTCTTAACAGAGAATTTTCTATATATTGAATTTTCTAAACAAAGAATATTCTGTACAACAAATTTTCTATACATCGAATTTTCTAAACATCGAATTTGCTAAACAAAGAATTTTCTGTACATCGAATTTTCCATACATCAAAAATTCTATACATCGAAATTTCTAAACAAAGAATTTTCTGTACAACGAATTTTCTATACATCGAAATTTCTAAATAAAAAATTTTCTAAACAAAGAATTTTCTATACATCGAATTTTCTAAACAAAGACTTTTCTATACATCGAATTTTCTAAACAAAGAATTTTCTATATATCGAATTTTCTAAACAAAGAAGTTTCTATACATCGAATTTTCTATACATCAAATTTTCTATCCATCGAAATTTCTAAACAAAGAATTTTCTATACATCGAATTTTCTAAACAAAGAATTTTCTATCCATCGAATTTTCTAAACAAAGAATTTTCTATACATCGAATTTTCTAAACAAAGAATTTTCTATCCATCAAATTTTCTAAACAAAGAATTCTCTATACATCGAATTTTCTAAACAAAGAATTTTCTATACATCGAATTTTCTAAACAAAGAATTTTCTATACATCAAATTTTCTAAACAAAGAATTTTCTGTATAACAAATTTTCTATACATCGAATTTTCTTAACAGTGAATTTTCTATATATCGAATTTTCTAAACAAAGAATTTTCTATACATCGAATTTTCCAAATAAAGAATTTTCTATACATCAAATTTTCTAAACAAAGAATTTTTTGTACATCGAATTTTCTAAACAAAATGGTTTCTATAAATCGAATTTTCTAAACAAAGAATTTTCTATGCATCGAATTTTCTAAATATAATAAATTTTGAGAAATTTCTAAACAGATAATATTTAAAGTATGAAGAATATTCTAATTTTTAATAAAAGCAATTAAAAATCTACAAAAAATATTAATACATTAAAAAGGAAACTTTTGAATATTTTAATAATTGAATTTTTCACAATAAAAAATGCAATAAAAAAATATCTATGAAAATTCACTTATAACAATTAAATTTAAAAAATAAAAACAAATGAAATCTGTAATAAAACAGTTGTTAACTTTGTAAACATAAATTGAAAAATCTCTTACCACAATTAAAAATTTACAAAAAGTGTATAAACAATTGAAATCTAATAAAAGAAGGTATAGATTTTCTAAAAAATATGATGAAAATTTACAAAAAAATGAATTTAAATTTACTGAAAAAAACAATTGAAAATTGAAAATTTAATGAAAAGAAAACGTTAAACATTTTAGAAGGAAATAAAGAACAATTTAAATCTATGTTGTGAGTTTCCAAAACCAAAATATTTAAAAATCAAAAAAATTACGAAAAATCTAACAGGATTATAAAAATGTGTTTAATCCACAATATAGCATTTGTAGATTTTCTAAAAAAAATACATCGAATTTTCTAAATATTATTTTTAGTTATAAATTTTTGAAAATTGAATTTTCTATACATCGAATTTTTTGGGTATTGAATTTTCTAAACACAGAATTTTCCTTACATCGAATTTACTGTACATATTTTTTTTTAGCGTCTAGTTTTTGTTATTTTATTGTCTGCACATTGAATATTGTAAATATAATTCTAGCTGAAAATTTTCTATAGTTTGAATTGAGTATTGAATAGAATCGATTTTTTTTGGGTACAAAATTTTCTACAGAGAATTTTCTGTACATCGAATTTTCTAAACGTCAACTTTTTACTTTCCCTATACACGTAGTATATAGGGGGAGTATTGTTTTCTTTCGTGATGTTTTTTGAAAAAAATTTTTTTGCGGAAATATCCGTTTTGGGGTACCCTGAACCCAAAACACTAATTTCTGAAAAAAAAAAAATTATGATGTGGCCATTACAATACTTTCCCTATATTTTTCTCGAAAACTATGAGGTTTACGCAAAAAGGCTGTTCTTAATCACTTGTTCACTTTTAAATTTTCTACAACTATTTGTAATACAAGTTTTATGTAACTCTAATAGTTTGTTAGCAATTGGCAAAAAATGTCAAAATTTTCAATTTTTTTTTCTTTTCTCAAAACGTAAGAATTTTATGAAAAATATGTTTTTATAAAACTTGTTCAGTTTTTCATTCTCTTTAACTTTTGTTTGAACCATTTTTTAATTTTTTTATATTTAGAAAAATATTACGAAAAACCAAAAAAACGCCTCGAGTAAACATCTATTTCCGGTTTATGAATGTTCACCAAAAGCTTTTCAGTTCCAGTTTTTAACGATAAAACCTTAAGTTTGAAGTTTCATCTCAAACCGATAATTCGTTTTTGAGATACAGCGTCCACCGACAGACAGACAGACAGACAGACACACACACAGACACAATTTTTGTTTTCCAGAAATTAGTGTAATGGACTCAGGAGACCTCAAAACGGATATTTCCGCAAAAAAAAAAAATTCAAAAAAAAAAATCACGATCACAATACTTCCCCTATATTTCATATAGGGAAAGTAAAAAGCATCAAACTTCGTCTTTCATTTGTCCCTTATTTCATTCCAGCCATGCCGGTGACATACGTGTGTTGTAAACGCTCCAGAAATATTCCAATGTTTAATAGTTCTTTTGAATTAACGTTATTTATTATAGTAGCTTCTTACCTCACCAATCAACTCATATCCAACCAACATGACCTTGTTTCAGGTAAATCCAAAACTACTAACCCACTTGGTTTCGTAGATATAATTGCTGGAGCATTAGATCGAAAATTCAAGTCGATGTTATATACGCCAAGGTGTTCGATTAGGTCCTCCGCGATATTTAACTGCGAAAGATGCATAGTTTTTGACTAAGTTCAAATTTATTAGAATTATTTAATTCTTAGTAACATATATTTATTGACAAATTCTGTACATATTTACATTAAAATTATGATTAATGAATGATGTGTTAATGTATTAATCTGTCAAAAGGCTATCGACCAGAGGTCTTTCTGCCTTGTCTTGTCCAGTCATATGGCGTCAGTCGTTAGTGAGTAGATGCATGAAATGATGAAATAAAATCAAAAATGGTAGAATGTGGGTTTTTAAATTTAGGGATTATGTTTGGGTTTCCAGGAAGACAGTATAGGGATAATATGTGAAAGTTAAAAGGATTTTTGGCGAATTTTTCTGCTAGGAATCGAAGACGTTCTAGGATGGGGATAACTAAAGTAGTATCATAGAGGAGCTGATTGGAGGGATTGTGTAGAGGGTTAAGAGGATGACGGAGTTTTGTTAGGGTACGAAGGGATGCTCGCTCGCTAACTTCAATATTACGGGAGGTTGGATTGCTGGGGTTGGGATAGAGGGCACAACCATAGTCAAGTAGTGGGCGGCAGATCATCTTGTAAATTTTTACGGCGGTTCTGGTATTAATACCATTGTTTTGTAAGTTAAACTTCTAAAGCATTTTGCCCTAGAAGTAATTTTGCTTTTTGTTATGGCTGTATGTTTTTTAAAATTAATTTTTTGATCTATGGTTATGCCGAAGTACTTAATGGAAACTGAGGGAGGGATCGCAGTTTGGGAAATATGGACTTTATGAGGTGAATTATTGCTGCGGTGATAAGGGATTAGGAGGTGTGATTTGTAGGGATTGATTTTAATGCGCCATTTTGCAAACCATCTTTGAAGGGAGTCAATAAGCTCTTGGAAGAATTCGAGGGCTTTTGGTAGTGTGGGAGCATGTGTGATTAGGGCAGTGTCATCTGCAAATTTCAGGAGGTATTTGGATGGATTAAAGTAGAGAGGATCAGGGTTGTAGATATCAGCACAAAAAATGTTAAAAAATGTTATATAACAGAGGTGAGAGAGGAGAGCCTTGAGGGAGTACTTGTTCGGGAGTAAATGGAGAGGAGAATGAATTATGGATTTTGACTTTTAGGGATCTATTACAGAGGAATTGTTTAATAATGAAAATGATATGAGGAGGGATATTTAGGAGGTGGCACTTGTATAGTAAGCCTTGATGCCAGACAGAGTCAAAAGCTTTCTGGACATCCAAAAATAGAGCTGTTGAGGCTTTGCCTTCGAGGTGGGATGTTTTTAATTCTTATTTAACCTCATATTTAAACTATGTTGAACTACATGGCTTTAAATCTAGTAATTATATATCAGCGGTGTTCTTTAAGGATCTGTTCCTGGACCATAAACACAAGGGATAGACTGCCACCTATTAACATGATTTGCTTTGCTTAAAAAGTAGCCATAAATATATCAGTATGATTCTGGACAAGACTTTAACTTGTAAAAAGCATAATAAGTATATTTCATCGAAAAGTGCAAACGGAATTAATATTCTAAAGACTTTAAATAAAGTATGGTAGGGTTCCGATACAAGAGCTTCATTCTTGTTTTACAAATCATATATCAGATCCGTTCTTGATTTTGGATGTATTTTTAATGATAGTGCATGTATGAAAACATTCACGAATCTTACTTAAAAAAAAAAATACGTGTATCATACCAACATTTGGAGAGATAAAGGCTGAAAATTTAATCATATTTAACCAAATTCAATCCTCATTCAGAAATGCAATTACAATTTACACCGATGGTTCAAAAAACCTAATTCAATCTAGTTTCATTAATTACATTTCATCCCTTATCATTTAAAATACCGCATCCATATTCACCTTAAAAACCACCGCAATTATTAAAACATTACAATGGTGTTTATAAAATTTCATCTTCTTAGACTCATTTTCTGTAATAAACGTTTTAAAACTAAGTAATTTTAAAATCCCTGTAATTGGAGATATTAATAAATAAAATAAATTATGTTATGAGGTTGCTTTCGTCTAGATTAACTCCCACTCGCTTATTCTTGGCAATGACATAGATTGGCAAAATCTGCTATAGAAAAGGAAGAGTCAAAGATACCATATTCAGATTTATTAGGCATTTGCAAAGAAAAATTAAGATGATAATATGGAAACCTTATTATGAAGATTACGCTAAATAATCACAGACTCAATATTGTATCATACACCCTACATTATGAAATAATATGCTGGCAAAGAATACTCTTAGCAGATTCTTTAGATCTTCAATAGTTCGACTTAAATTATACCCTGGATGAAATTTGAGTGCTTAACAGCAAAAAGTGTGAATACGGGGCGAATTATATAATAACGAGAGACTCATTTTAATGTATAACTTAGCAAAGGTAAACATATTCCCGCCATTAAATATAATACATTTCTAGCTTCAAATAATATTCAGATATTAGGAAATATAGTTGATTTCCTAGCAGAATCTAAAGTAAAGATATACATACGGATCCCATAGTTTTGTGTCTAACCTAATATTGAACCCTAACTTATTGTGAAGTGTCCCTGCCCTTTTTAAACCACCTAGAGCTGACCATATGGACTCGCATCCTAGGCAAAAAAATGTTTTTGAACATCCAAAAAGCTTTCGACACGGTTTGGCATATTAGGCATTTGTATAAATGTTATGTTTTAAAATATCTTTGTCATTTAATTATCCGAATACACAACTTTCACTCTAATAGATCCTATCAAGTAAGAACCCGACAAAATACTTTCTAATTTCTTCCCAATGTTATAGAGCATCTCTCAGGGCTCTTCCTTATCTCTTCTCTTTTATAACATATTTTGTCGTGACATATATAATCCCGATCCCATGTACTGTAATCCATCATAATATTTTTATTTATACCCTTCAAATTACTTAACGATCACTCCAATCCTCATTTGACTTCATAAAAGCTTGGTGTTTAAAATGACAAATAAAATAAATCCCTGTAAATCCATTTAAATCATTCGACTAAATCATACTACAGTCCCCTACAATTGTAATCTATAATATCGCTATTCACCCCAGGTATACCTGCAAGTAACTAGGCATCCTGTTCAACACAAAATTCTCCTTCAAACTCCATAACCATATAAGAAAGAAGGCATATGCATAAAAATAAATACACACATACATATATACATCGATATGCCGGCCCTTGTTAGATTATGGTTCAATCCTCTTTACCCACTCCGTCCATCCATCCTACACCACATCCAGAAATATTAGCCCTAAGAATCCTAACCAAACTTCGACACTAATATCATGTTTTTGCGGAGAATGACCTAAAGAAGTATTAACATTTTTTTGTTCGGTAAATAACCTATAAAAGTATTAACATTTGAATGTAGATCAAAAGGTAAATGAAACCTAAGGATATTTTGCATATCCTTACCCGTTAAATAAAGATGCCAACTAATTGACATCTGGGCATTTGTTATCATAATAAATGGTTATATCTAAAATTAAAGATATTGAAGAATACAAAAAGGAAATTATTTTACACTGTATTATGTTCACTATCGCATTTTGTAACAAAAGGAACTATAAACACTACTCGTTAACGTACACACCACGGAGTACATAAAGTTTGGTGGTGCTTTGATCATTACGGCTACTCTCTAAACTAACGTCGAAAACTACATCATTATCAGTTCAACACAAACGTAACAATGTCCTGTGTGCATTTTGTCATCTTAGTGTATAAATTTCTCATCCTGATTCTATTATTATCATTAATTAAAAATTCTCTAAATTCATTAGAAACGCCACACTGTATATGCTTTTACAATTTTAATGGCTTTATTGACTCCGACGTTGTCTCTCTCAAATTGAAATGTCTGCCTCTACCGGTCGGCTGCAATGTACGGAAGTCATTTCTAATGCAATGACATGCACTAAATGCATTACTGCCCAGAATAGCATCCCTGTGTTCCCGCATCCCCAGTGGAAATCCTCGCCGGCCGTGTCCGTTTATCCTGTGTAAATTGATTCATATCCAGCGCACTTACTCGCTTTACTGCTTTATTTAATGAAATTTTATCATCATAAGTGGAATTAAATTCCACCAAGAAATACATTTATTCAATTATTAATGAAATAAAATTAAAAAAAAAATATATACAGGGTGGAAAAGCCAAATGGAATAAATTCATTATTTCGGTTACTGTACATATTTATAAAAAAATGTGGTCTCCACCTTCAACCCCCTTTGGGTGACAGTTACAACCCCCATTTTTTTAATGGGAAGTATAGGCTTGTTGTATAATATATTGTTTGAAAGGTTTATTCATTCTCTATTTAAAAATACTACTTTTTAAAGTTTTAATGCAAAAATTGACATTATAAATATATTTCATTTGGATTTTCCACACTCTATGTATCATAGTTATATTTTTAGATTTATGTCTTTTAATAAATCTGCATTACAGAATGGTCAGGCATATACTCAAGGAAATAAAAAGGAACGGGAGACATTGATGGACGCTGAGAGTTCATCATAAAATGACAAACCCGTGTTCTCGGTCCATTTACATTTGCATTACAGGAGTTTTATTCGCGCCATTCATTCTACAGGAATAAACGATTTGCCTGCAATGGACAGACAGGAATTATTAAACACACTATGCAGTGGATTTATAGATTATACTTTATTTCATTTTCCGATGTATGAACAAGTTCTTGTTCACGTAGTGCCGGTTTGCGTCAAACTATTTCGTTTAAATATGAAACGACAATGTAATCCCCGTTGGATCAATAATAACAACTGAAAATGTTAAGCCTGAAATAACAGGCTATAGAAAATAACGTATACAAGAAAGAATAAAAAAGCTAAAAGATATAATGCCTAATTTAAGTATTTCTGAAGTATATAATATTATAATTATTAAATCAATGTTTCCGATGCTGCAAGAAAATAATAATATGTTGATTTCATATTTGCTAACTTTTCTAAACAACTTTTTTTATACTTCAACATATGTTTTTTGAAAAAAAACTGTGTCCAAAAGAAGAGATTATCAAATACAAAGTTTTTCCTTTATTGGGACACAAATTAGACGATTTTGTGTGATGGATGGCAAATACGAGGTCACCCACTCACCTCACATTCTTATCTAAATTCAAACCCTCCTTTTCAATTATTTGAAAATGTTCAAAAGTTTAAAGTATAATGTAAATTATACACTGGTTATATTTTAGATCGAATCCACTCTCCAATTAGTGTAACATCAATCGAAATCTTGTGTGAAAATGTAGGCAAAACTTTTATTTGATTTTATTTTTTATTCCGCATCGCAATTTTAATGTAAAATACATTTTTATGTTAAAGAAATTGGAGGGTGGGTAGAATTATTTTCAATTTTACGAAAGTATAGATTACTACGAATTTACCAGAAATTTCTCCTATATTAACGATTATATTTGGAAAGTTTTTCAATATTCTAGAAATATTTTTTCCAAATCATTTTCTAAAATTATCTTGAAATCTTTTATGTTCTTTCTGCAGTCCTAAAATTTTCTAGGATTTACTGCACTTCTTCACCATTTCTTCTGTTTTATATTTTTAGAATTATCTTCAAAGTTTCTAAAATTTTCTAGAAAAAATTCTATTTCGGATTTCTGGATACTTTAAATAATTGGCTCCTATCTATTTTTATATTTTTTTAAATTAAATTTTTTTTTTAAATTTAAAACTTTGTTTTAGGTTTCTTTCATTTTTTTCTTTTCTAGATTTCTATAATTAAAGTCGAAAGTTTTAGAATTTTCTTAAAGGATTCTATACTTTCTATAATTTGTATTATTTAGGGTTCAGAAATTTTTATAAATTTGTCAGCTGTCAGATTTCTAGAATTCTTTTCAAAGTTTTTAAAATATTTAGAAATCTAGAATTTTTTTATTCTATGTTTCTAGGCTTCTAGAACAGTTTCCATAATTCTACCGCAATTTATTCTCCTAGAGATTTCTAATAATTATTCTTTATGAATTCAAGAATGTTATACCATTTTCACCTGTATTAAATTTGAAGAGTGATCTTCGAAGGTTCTAAAAATTTTGAGATGTTTCTCCTGTTCCAAATTTCTTATTATCCTAAGATTCTAGACTTTTTATTTTCTTTTAGATTTCTAGAAATATCATTAACTGTATTATTATTCACTAAATTTCGGGATGAGTAATGTATTCTATATTATGATGATAATAATAAGTGAACTAAGGAATTTTATTTCATTCAATGTATTATTATTATTAAATTCTGTAAATTGGATTTTCCGTTAATAAATGTTATTATTATTATTATTATTATTAAGGGTTCAAGAATTTTCGAATAAATTCTCCTATTTTAGATTTGTACAATTTTCTTCTTGTGTTCTGAATATTTCTTTAAGAATTCTAGTTTGTTATAGCAATTACTTTCGTTTCAGATTTCTAAAAAATTTCTAATATCTACAATTTTCTATGTCAAAATAAATAAATATTCTAGAATAATTTAACAATCATGATTTCTAGAATTATTTTTTAAGATTCTTCTGTTTTAAACTTTAAACTTTTTAGTATATATAGGTATATCTACATATTTCATTAGTTTAGTTTATTCACTTTACAAACTTATAGTGTTTTAGTTTGCATTGAACTTTAAGATGTAAACAATCGTTCGAAAGATTTTTTATTTATTAAAGCCGAGGGTTTTTGAGTGTACGTTTAAGTACATATGTGGGGTGTGTGGGTGGCCTCTGGCTCACCCTCAAATCCGTGTAACATTAATTAAAATCTACATATTAGTGTAAAATTATACACAGAACTGTACACGTGCAATTTCTTTAAGGTATATAATAAGGGATGGCAAATAAATCATCGCAAGATTAAATTTTCATACTTATATATTTAATATTTAGGGAATGGATGATTCAGGTGCAGCCAAATAGAACTGATATCAATAATATAAAATTTATTTTTTGTCAATAGAGTTACTGAGAACGTTGTAACGTCCATGCGCCATTTGTGTTTTTTTTTACAATGATATGAAAAATTCATTCCTTCCTTCACACCTTCCGACGTGGATTACATCAACAACAATTCACTGAAGAACTTAATTCGACTAATGGTGCTTCATCACCATCATCATCATCATAACAAATCACTATATATCGATGATATACGATGTTCATTCCTGGCCGTGGTTCGCTTAGTAATTTCGTAAAAGTTTCCCAAAATGAGTTGTTTCAAAAAATATCGAGTCTATGCGTAGACTGATGTTGCAAGATCATTTCAGTGTCAGACACCAAACGAACAACACCTCTTAAATCCCGGCTCTCCCCAGAGGTAATCCGGTAAAACCCAAATATTAATCCGTAAAATGGCTCGTAGCCTACGCGCGAAAAGTGAAGATCCAGTGATAGCGTTTCTCAAAAGTGAAGAATATGCTAATATAATAAATGATATTGTTAAATCACATACAGCAAAACTGGAAAGGGAAATAATACTTTTAAACACTAAAATACAAAATGCTAGTGAGTGCAAGTGCAAGTGTAATAAATCAACACCATTGCCACCGCCAGCTGAAGCGCCAAAACGTAAAAATAATGAATTCGAAAAATCAAACAACACAAAAGCAACAACAAACACATCAGCAGTGGAAGTACATGAAAGCGAAATAGAAGAAATAATGAACCGGAATGAGGGCAAGAAAGAGACAACAACTAACAGCGAAGATAATCAAGAGTGGAAAACGCAAAGAAAAGGAAGAAAAACACAAAGAAAGCGGCCTATAGAGGGTACAAACGACTCAAATCTGGAAATAAAAGCAGTAAGTAAAATGGCACATTACCATGTTTACCGTCTAATCCCGGATATGACAACTGAAAAACTTGAAGGGTACCTAAAGAGCAAATATTTCCCACAAGTTAAATGTGAAAAAATGAACTCAAAACATCCGGAAGAATATTCGTCATTCAAGGTCTCAGTGTCGGCAGAAAATGAGGATCGTCTCAAAGAACCACATCTATGGCCGAAGAACGCATGCATTAATCGTTTTTTATGGAGAATCACGGTGAAACTGCAAAAGAATTAACCTTATTTCATCAAAACATTCAATCTATAGGAAATGTAATTAATGAACTAAACATAGAAATAGACCAGCATAAGTGCGATATAGTGTGTATTACTGAACATTGGAAAACTGAGGATCAACTGAACAATTTTCATATTAACCACTTTACATTAGCAAGTGCTTTCTGCAGGGAACACAACAAGCATGGAGGAGCGGCCATCTATGTAAGAAATAAATATAAATATAAAACTAAAGCAAAACTCAATAAATTTTGTCGCCCATTCATATTTGAATACACATCGGTAGAAATCGAAAATGAATTGAATAATAATATTACCATAATAGTGTTATACAGGCCCCCAAGTGGATGTATTGACGATTTCTTTATGCTGTTTGATCAACTTCTAGAATCAATTCTTAATGAGGA
The DNA here is from genome assembly GCA_963969525.1 of Ontholestes murinus. Classification (NCBI taxonomy): domain Eukaryota; kingdom Metazoa; phylum Arthropoda; class Insecta; order Coleoptera; family Staphylinidae; genus Ontholestes; species Ontholestes murinus. The sequence goes on from OZ018397.1 coordinate 36,006,679, forward strand.
TAGAGTTGTCTTTGTATGTGGAGACTTTAATATAAATTTCCTTGAGAACTCTCCGAGTAGAGAAATGTTAATTAATATCATACATACATATGGTCTAAGGTTCCTAATCAATGAACCAACAAGAATCACCCAAAATTCAAAAACATGTATAGATAATATAATAACCAATCACTCAAACACTATTTCTTGTAATGTTATCAACACAAACATTAGCGATCACTTAGCTCAAACAGTAACTATCCCCCAAATAAATCATACTTCACCAACAACACAATATAAACGTTTTTTCACAAACTCCAAAATAGTTAATTTTGTAAATGAATTAAATACAGTAAACTGGGAGAATGTATACTCCTTGGAGCCAAATTTAGTAAATTTACAATGGAACTCGTTTCAAACAAAGTACAGTAGCTTATTCAACAAATATTTTCCAGAAAAAAAAACTAGTCTAAAACCTAGAAAAAATAAAAACATTCCATTTTGTGAAGACTTAAAAAAAGTGAAAAATGAACTTATGACATTAATTATCTTAATATTTATAATGAAACAAAAAAAAGGTACAATAAACTACTGGTGGAAAAAAGATCTGACATATACAACTATAGAATTAATAAGTCTAGTAATGCTAACAAATGCACTTGGAATATAATAAATGAAATAAAAGGAAAAGATACTAAAAATACAGATATAAAAGTAAAAGGGGATGCGAATCAAATTGCCAATACATTCAATAACTTCTTTGCAAACATTGCAACTGAATTAACTTCAAACATAATATCAACTGAATATTCCGACACAATAAACAAAAACGAAAAAACAATTTTTCTCAAACCAGTAACACCAAATGAGATCATAAATGCCACAGTGAGATTGAAAAATACTATGTCATGTGGATATGACAATATTCCTAGTATTATTCTAAAACACAGCATTACAAATATATTAGAACCGCTTACATACATAATAAATAATTCATTCAAATTTGGTATTTATCCTGACAAACTGAAATTAGCCATCATAAAACCTATTTTTAAAAAAGGGGATGCTGAAAAAGTAGATAATTACTGGCCAATAAGTTTATTACCTGTTTTCTCAAAAATTTTCGAATATCTAATGATAAAACGAATTACAGATTTTTTAAATAATACAAATCGCTTAAGCAGCACACAACATGGATATCTAAAAGGGAAATCCACAATGACCGCTATTTATGAGTTTTATGAACATATTATAAATAAATTTGAAAATAAAGAGATTGCGCTGGGGATTTTCATAGATTTATCTAAAGCTTACGACTGCGTAGATCATAAAATTCTCTTGCATAAATTAGAAATGAATGGAATACGCGGTGTAGGCTTAGATTGGTTTAGATCGTACCTGAACGGCAGGTCACAGCAGGTAGTAATTCATAAAGATGGGCTTACAACAACATCAAAACACTCGACCATTAAGCTAGGCCTTCCACAAGGTAGTTTAACAGCGCCGACTCTCTTTGTTATATTTATTAATGACTTAATAAGTGTAATTTCCAATAACTGTGAAAAAATTGTAAACTATGCCGATGACACCAATCTGCTGATTTCAGGTAAAGACATCAATGATGTTAATATAACAGCAAATACACTTGCACTAAATGTGAATAATTTTTTCAACAAAAATAAATTAATTACAAATACAGATAAAACAAATGTAATAATATTCCAAAACAAAAAGCAATCTGTGCAAAGTATCACACTAAATTCTGATACTATAGAAACAGTAGAAAGTACAAAGTTCTTAGGTATTCAAATTGATAACCGGCTTTCTGGAGAATCCCACATCAATTATCTGAGTAGACAACTAAGTACAATTATTTATAGTATTCGGGAAATTAGGAGATATCTGACAGTAGCTGTAGCAAAAACAGTATATCATGCAAATTTCATCAGCAAGATGCGATACGGAATAATATTTTGGGGAAATAATTCGCACTCCTCATATATATTCTCTCTACAGAAAAGAGCATTACGTTCAATACTTAAATTAGGCTATAATGAGTCATGTAGAAATAAATTTAAGGAAATACATAGTAACACTCTCTATGGATACTATATATTGGATTGTATACTATTTTATTTAAATTACATTCAAGGGAGTGATAACAAAACAGGAAAATATAACACACGGAATGTTAATTTCATATACCCTAAACACTCGCTGGCTAAAACAGAAAAAACAAATCACTATATGGCAATAAAACTTTTCAATTCCCTACCGGAAGTTCTAAAGAGGAAAAAAGACAATATTAAAGTATTCAAAAAGGCACTAAATGAATATCTAGTTAACATAGAACCTTATAGCATACGCGAATTTTTTGATTATGATCAAATAGCCTAATATAGATTTGTATATGCATGTGTGACAATACTTGTATGTATATGTGTATATATATGTATATATTTTTATATCTAGTGTTAGGACATTTTGTTTGTAGTATTATAGAAATAAGTAGTATTAATTATGTAATTAGTTAGGTACTATAAGACAACATTGACGCAATTTCATTTTGTATATTTTTGTAAATGACACTTTGAAATAAAGATTATTATTATTATTATTATTATTTTGTGACTTATCCTGCGATTGAGTCATCCTTGGACATTAATAAGATTTAATATTGTATAAATATTAGGCTGTTAAAAAATTGTTTGCGTCGGATCACAAATAATTTATCAATCGCTCAAAAAAGACTCGTATCAATTGGTCGAAAAAATGCTGAAGAAATACGATTACGGAAGAAACATTAAATATATCAAAAATGTGAATTAATTAAGTAAATAATATTAAATGAAATAGAATTACAACTTATTAGAAAGCAATTGAAAATTTTTAAAAATAATAATTGAAATTGTTTTATAATAACAAAAAAATTGTAACTTAACTGGAAAGTGGCCGTTGTTGTAGTTATAAGCCCGAGTAGTAACAATAATTTTCATTTGTTGTTGCATGTGTCTCTTCTTGATTTTCGTTATCATGAGGCAAGATTACGCCGTTGGTACAAGTTTTGCTTTACATCATCATTGTAATTAAATTGGTGATGGAAATTTTATAACTTGTTCCTTGGGCATTTTGACCTTTACACCTCTCAATTTTTTGTCTTTTCTTCTAGATAAGTCTCTTTCATCTGAGCTAATTTTAAGTTTGCTAGATTAATTTTGCTCTCCTTCATTATGACTACTTTATCAATGTAAGATATTCTGACTATCATATTTATTAAAAATTATGTTACCTTTTTTAATTTCTCGCCAACAAATGTAGATTGTTGCATCAATGAATTTATTGGTTTAATGTAAGCCTGGCCAATAAAGAAATGCCCTGAAGTTAATGCCAGTAGTTTTTCAGTCTTTGTTAATTCCGCAAAGAATACGTGAATTCAGACAGGCTTCTATTTAGCAAAGCACCATGATCTTTTCTTCAAATATTTTCTAAGATTCTTCTCAGATAATCTTTAGTTCATTTAACGACTGCTTCCCAGAGTCCTTCAATATCAGGGATGAACTTACATTAGATTTCGTATTTTGTTAACTCATTTTTGACTGCGTTGGATTCTTCAATTTCTTTAATCTCACAAAGTTGTAGATGTTGTAGATTTAGGAAATGTTTTTGTATTTTTAAATTATTACTTACAAAGTTTCTTTCCTTGGCATGGTCTTACCTGTCTGTTGACATATCATTTGGCAGTTTCAAATATACAGCTCTAGTTGCAAGGTATATAAACACGATATTACCTTTAAATACTTTATTTCCTCTTCCTTTTGTGGATCGGTATTATCCGCCCCGGAATAAGTAAACGACAGAGGTGACGTTATTCTTTCTTCTGGTTGTTGATCCAATAATTGTTGAGCTACTGTACTTTTGTAACCAACAGTTCGCTTGATATTCTGAATCTAATATTTGCACATAATATATGTCATAGTTGCTTCAATTCCTCCATGTGAGTTGGCTGTGTAGTTTCAATAAATGAAGATATGCAGGTAGAATGCTTCTGTTCACATGGTAGAGACGCTTTTTCTAGTTTCCCACCTACTCGTAAAAAGCCTTGTCAGTATGGGATTTAATGTTACTGCTCGTTGATATTGGTAGTTTACTGACAAGCTTCTTATATTCTTCTCACTATGCCTTTTTTTAAATGACCTTGATAAGTCTTTCTAGAGTATTTCATTTCTTTCGCACTCCTGATTACTCGACTAGTGATGAATCGGCGAAGAATGTCATTACTCCAATCATTCGTGTCACATATGTACTCTTCTCTGCGCAACTCTATGGCCTGGGTCGCTTGTTTCCTAATAAATGAGTAAGAATATCGAGTACACAGGCTTAGCAATTTGCTTCGATCGCACGATATATAGGAAAGTAATCTGATGTGACTTAACACACTGAAGCTTCTTTTTGTGGTTTTGATTTATTCCATGTGCAACTTTGCCTGATTGTACATATTAATGAATACTAGCTGCATAACATTGGTTGTTGTTTCATTGCTAATCACGTCTAATGCTACACTCACTTAGTTCTCGAAATTTCATTGATATATTGCTATCGTCTATTTCACTCCAACGATTCAAGGCTGTTGGATTTTAGTCTTTGCTATTATAATTATTGAAGCAAGCCATCCCAGAGGATCATATATCTTACAAATGTCAGACAGTATTACTCTCTTGACAACGAAGAAAAATGTGCTCGTATTCTTTACAAAAGAACTTCTAAGAGAATTGACTACAATGATTTCGCATCTCTACATGCTCAATGCAAGGATATGTAAAAGTTGAAGAATGTATAATCCACGTTATTTTTGGGCGTATGTCAAAGATACTAGACGAACACGTGGTTAATAGGGTAATGTACTGAAGAAGTTTATTTAAATCAATTTAATCAAATTTAAATTAATTAAAAGATCTCAATGTACCTACATTTAACCTTCCCTCTTAAATTTCCTGTAATTCTTTTAGTGTTTCTGTATTTGATGCATTTAATGGTATCAATCGTTTAAATAATAGTTGTAAATCTGGACCAGACGGTTTTTTAAATAAAGTTTTACTACTATTAATATCCCTATTCATTTTATGTATAACTTATCATTAAAAAACGGATATAGTTCATTTATGCTGGAAAAGAAGCTAAATTACTCCTTTATTTAAATCTAGCGATATAGCAAATATAAGGAGTTACCGTGGTATAGCGATTCAATCATCTGTTCCCAAACTATTAGACAAAATTGTTTCAAATCCGCTAAAGTTTGTAAAAATCTAATTTTTAACCAACAACATGGGTTTATTACTGGTCGCTCAATGGTTACAAATCTTTTAGTATTTGAAAGAATTCTAGATGCCTTAGAGAAAGGTTTGGCGATCTTGCTGTTGACTTTTTACGTATTAGTGCTGTATGTTCCATGATGAACGAGCATTGAGAACAGGTTTAGTAGGACTCATGCAGCGAGCAGGGAGCCCTTGCCTGTAATTACATTAACTAGTACTGTAGGTAACAAGTCTTCAATTTCCAGAACCCCTGTTGCGTGTGAATTCCTGGAATGGCTCTGTTTCCTGGGTGAATTTTTCTAAATTGATAATATCTTGAGCTACGTTGAGGAATATGCTGAAAATTATGCAATCATGTGTGACTATATTTATTGTAATTACGGCATCATTGTTTGCTGGAGGGCTCTGTACTCAGGTGATTTAAGCCTTCTTTTTTGACATCATGCTCGACATCATGGTATCTCTGACAGATTCTACAGTGTTTGTGATTTTCTGTCATTTATCTGGTAGATTCTGTTCTGAGGATATGACTTATTTTTCTGGAAATGTCAGAACTTTGGAGGGCATGGGGGCTTTGTGGAGAGACTCCAGTTATCTCTGACAGATTCTACATTGTTTGTGATTTTCTGACATTAATTTTTATAGTATTAGTCGATTCTGTTCTAAGGATAGGAATAATTTTTCTGGATATGTCAGAACTTCGAAGAGCATACGGGCTTCATAGAGAGACTCCAGGCTCTAATTACAGATTTTGTTCGTGTCATTTCCATATTTTCTGACGATGATTCTGCTAACGAATGGGCCCCAAGAATCAGTGTCCTATCTCATGTTTTAGATGACTTGCAGACATTCCATTATTGCGTCATGAAATTATATAGTTAGCGCTGGTCATCGATAGTTGAGATGTTAGTATAATATAATAGTTTAAATCTTCTAGTTTTCAATATCCAATAAATAGATATTTATTGTGAATAGCTTGTTCATATTTTGAAACTTGGCCCATTTGTCGTAATAACTTTCAAATATTGGTATGTTTTTCATTGATAATTGGGCCTCGTTGTGTCCGTTATGGGATATCTGGTTGAAAAACCAGACTTTAGCTTTGATAGTTTGATTGAATTGACGCTGTTACTTTTATCGATCTTCATCGCTCATAATTAAATTCTGAGTATTTCATTCCGGAACTGCTCTATACTGTTGATCAATATTTCCATCAAATCTTTACTTATATTTGATATCTGGAGGGCGCTATATAAAGTTGTTTCAAAAACTTGCATCTTTTGTCGAAAACTGATGACTTTAGGATCTGGTATTAGCACTGATGGATGAATGGAGGTAATTTCGGCAAAGGTTTTATGATGGGTTGAACATATGCGGGAAATACGGCAACTAGTCAACGAAGCATATTTAACTAATCGCAGAGACACTACAAAAATATTTCGCAACAAACTTATGGCTGACTACACAAATTCCCTAAAACTTAGCACGTTTATGGTTTATCGCCAGAGATAATTAAATATGTAAGAGATATAATCATTCTACCACACACAAAATTCATTAATCAGTGCATTAGAGCAAATATATTTCTAGATTCTCTTAAAATATCTAAACGTAAAAATCCTAATAATTATCGGCCCCATCTCTATCATACCTGTTGAAGCAAAAATATTTGAACTGGTTTAATGCAATCAAATGTTAAATTATCTTGAGAGTAATGATTTACTTTGTAATGAACAATTTGGTTTTAGATATAGTAAGAACACAGTGCATGCGAGAGTAAAACTTGTGGATGATATTTTAGGAAGACTGGAAAATAAATGATATTAAAGAGATTAAACTTTAAGTTTGATAATGATCAGTTAATGATCGAAACTCGAGTCACTTAAAAATAAAGTGTGATATTAACAAAGTAAACGTTTCTGTTTAATTTTCTAAAATGTATCACGAAGTTAACGCCTCAACCATTAATCATAAATTATATATCTACTAACTAACTTTATGGATTTGTTGAAGCATTTGACTGTATTTTCACAGCAAACTGATTGAAAAGCTATAATATGACTTCTTTTCATCTAGCTGCATAATGATTATGTTCTATTAATCCGGTCGAAAATAAAATAACATCTTTCAAATCAAACCTAAATGCCAGACAAATGTGAAATTCCCCAAGGGTCACATTTAGTACCTTTATATTTTATGAAAACATAATTTGCAGATGACAATACAATTACAATCATGGATCAAGATATCAATTAATTAATCTTACAAGAAAATAGATGTAGTGTGAAAGCTAAAAACTGGTTTTCTTTTAATAAGAATAATAATAATGTATTATATATTTATCGTCTGCTCCCTCGTAAATTAGTATAGTTTTGGTTGGTATTTCTAGAAAATAGAACCATAGTTTGTTATGATGCACTATTCTTTTGGATGTGTTCTTTACCTCGATGACTTGGAAAAGTAGGTTGTTATGGTTAGTCGAGTTGATTAGTATGTTTACATTCAATAAAGAAAGCCTCCTTTGTATACTACAGCCCAGTGGTGGTCTAGACATGTCGCCTTTGTCTCGATTTGCTTGATTGAGAAACTCAGGTGCCTAACATAATGCAGTTTTAATGCAGTATTCATTAGTGCGTATCGATGTTGACCTATAATTTACTAATAATACAATAATCAGCTACAAAGGTATATTCCGGTGGAAGCAACAATCCGCTTTTATTTCGGTAGATTATATTCTGATTAACAAGTTTCTAGTAACAGAGCCTTGAGATAAGTACTTGCACAAAATATCATGAGTAATGCGATACTAACCCATCATATAATCCTAATTTATGATGTCATGTTTTCGCAACTAGAAGTGGCTTTGTGGTAGACTTAATTAATGTATCGAGTTCCGATCATTTTTAATTATTATATTCTTAGAAAGCCATAAATTGCATAAATATTATTGTAAATGTTATTAGTGCCTACAATAGTTTACATTCTGTATATATTATTAATACAATTTTATCATTATTAATTTTTAAAATATTCGTATGATGATAAAAAATAATTAATTTCTTGATAAAATATTTACAATACAGAGAAGAGAACAATCAATGGAATATAAACAAGTCCCTTTAATGTAGTATTAATTATATTAGGACACGGCGGGTCGAACAGAAGGGTGTTCGAAAACACCCACTGGGGTTAATATCGGATAATCCCTAAACTAGCTGTGATTTCCAATAAAGGCTTTTGATGACCGTCCTTGCGTAAATGGCACTCCCCGCAAATGTGTGACCGAGGGCTTCATCTAATCTCCGATGTCGATATTAATTATTGAATCGTAATGAAATGTCAGATATACAGCAATTATATTTGTACGTGTCGAAAATATGAAGTTAATAATTTTACTAACAATATATTGCATTTTAACATGGAGAATATTTTAGACATCACGTCATTCGCAGAGTAGTATGATTGATTCGTTTATATAACCTTAACTAATGCATACGGCGTAGTTGTTTCGTTGAAATTGCCATGCCAGAGAATGTCACATGCAATTTAGTGAACAGCGTTAGCGGGAATATTTAGAGTGCACAATGTTAACATTATTTTACACAATATGCAAATAACTGTAATATTGGAAAAATGTTGCGATGCAAATATGTACCAGTAAATATTATTATAATTAGGTTTTGTTGGTTCATCAAATGTTAATATATAATTTTGTGTCGGAATGTAACCAATTATTTTCCTAAAACTAATAAATAACAAATACTTACATAACAGAAAAATATTAGATTTATTATTATGATATAGGCATATTGCACTTCCTATATAAACTATTGCCTTTCATAAATTATTATTTTCATCTCTTATTATTAAATATATCTTCAACTAACTAGAAAGGAAATGCACCAATAAATACTTATCTGCCCCTCTTACTTGTTCTGCTTTCATCCATTATTTGCAGAACTTTTTCTGTCAACCAGACTTAATTTTTCTCCTTTTTGGTAAAACCAAGTTCTTTTCACTATATGCTACAGTATCTCTTATATTGGCCCAGTCTTGTTCAATATTTTTGTTGTTGAGTTAAGTCTTTGTTAATTCTATCTGCAAGTTCGGGTTTCATCTCAGGTTGTCTTAGTTTGTCTGTACCTATTCTTCGATTATGGGCTTTCTTAATTAGAGTTTTCAGTCGAGTTCTGAATTGAACTAGCAGGGTTACGTGATCGGAAATCATGTCAGCTTCTTAGTATGTTTTAATCCCGGTTATAGCATCCTGGAAACTCTTGCTTATTGTTATAAAGTCTATTCGATTTCTTGTGATGTGGTCCAGTTTATCCTGTGGTGACTTTCATGAATATAATCTCCTGGATGCAGTGGTTCTCCTTGTCCTTCTATATGTTCATGATCCTTATGAAATAATCCGCCTTTAGTGACGATTTGTCTTCACAAGGACAAGCCCTTACACTTAATGGCTCATCCACCCGAAGCTGCCAAAAGAGATCTACTTATTCCGATAGACACTCTGTCGACAGAGCCTCGTTAGTTATCCAGCAGGGTGCACAAGGTGCAGGTAGGTTGTCATTTATATTCATTCACGTTTCACTCTTTCCACCCTATTCATAATATTAATTATTAATTAATTTTAAAATTGTTTTTTAATTAAAGATTTGAGTTCATTTTTATAGAAACATTATTTATAGGTAAAATGTTTACTGTTTATAAGCAGATTTTTATTGATTTGTAAAAAATAATATTTTTTTCTGAAAATTTTATTCAAAAAGTTGTCACTTAAGAGACAATTAATAAAATAATTATATAAACTAGGATAAAAAATATTTCCAATAATTTTTTATTTGAAATTATTCAAATTAAAATAATCGTCCCGGCGCATCAACCATAACGTACACGATGTAACCTAATATTTAAACAACTTAAATGTTAATTAAATTATAAATATGTATTCATTAATTAAGAATAATTCTCATAATTAAATACACAATATTCTAATTACTCACATATCATCAAACGTTATTTATATAAATAACTTTATCATTAAGCATTATTAATAACTAGAAGGCTTTATATTGACTGCAGTTATTTAAGTTATTCCATTAGTGTATTAAAGTCAGTACTTTAGCCCTTAAAAAAGAAACAATGGGTTGTAAAATATACCATAGCATTGTCTTCGCCTTGCCTGCGCAATCCTTCTTCGGTCCTTTTTGTGTGTGCGTTTTTTTTTTTACTAATTACCCAAAACAATTAATTTACTTCGTCTAGATTAGTGCGATAAATCACGAGGCTTTTAAGAAGCAATTTCGTTTCTTATCTGTGAGCTCCATCGATTTCTTTCTTAATTACCCCGTTCCGAGGAATGCAGTGTACATAAAACAAAAATTGTAAATTACACCACTTCCTTCCTACTAAATATGTAAATTTGATGGGATATTTTATTCAGCGGCTACTCGATTTGTGCTCTAATGCACTCGTAGAAAGGGCCGATGAATAAATACAAGCCTTGCAATGTAAATTATTTGACGACGAATCAATTCCAGATGTTTTTTTTACACATCAGAGACTTTTATTTTGACAAAAATGATTTAACATATATTTTCTATAATATTTAATAGTTATATATTTATAATCTAATACCCATTTGTGTATTTTTCTTATTTTTTCACAAATATTTTCCAATTTTACCTATTTTCCGATATTTTCTTTGCATCCATCCCTGTTATTACTCTCGTCTCTATTGCTCTTGTTATCACTTAGTCCCATACTCTTTTTACTTGTCGTGCTTCTTTCATTCTCTCTAGATTTCCCCACCAGTGCAACTATTCTCTCTTCTATGAAGTCTGGTGTAGACTGTATTCGTGGGTCATTTCTTATTTCTGTGTTCTTCAATCTATATCTTTTGGTCACTCCTCTGGCTCTTCTTAGATATTTTATTTCAGCTGCTTTTCTGTCTCTTGGTTAGCGTCCACTATTCGCATCAATAGGTAAGCACCGGTCTATATATTGACTTGAATATCTTTGTTTTAGTACTTTTTGATATTTATCGTTGGTTTATGAATCCATCTTCTCGTAATTTATGACTTACGTGGTCATACTTTCTTAAGCCGTAAATAAACCTACAACAAGAATTCTGAACTGTTTTAATACGATTTTTATCGATGGCGTTTAAAAATGGGTAGTAAATAAACCAACAGTAATTAAATGTTGGTAATGCTATGACTTCACACAATTTCTTCGTAGTTTTGAAGTTAAGTAGCTGTTTATTCGCATATGAAAGCTTAAGTTTGATGTACGATGCTTGCAGAAGTTTATTTAAATGGATTGTCAATTTTAATTTATTAACTATTATTAAGAGTTTTTTGCATGGTCAACAACGTTGGCCATTTGAAGTTAAATTAAGTATATCTACGATTGATTGTGAAGATTTTTTAGCAGATTGCTACCGACTTTCTAGCGTTCAGTTTTAAATTATGATTAATAGAATATTTTGAAATTTGGCGTAAGTCTTTATTAATATTTTCCAAAGCGTTAAAGCCTTCACATTCGTTAAAACTAAGAATCAGTTGAGTATCATCCGCATAGCAAAAAATAGAACAATAATTAATGATAGTGTCTATATCCATTGTATAAATAGTAAACAAAATTGGGCCTAATGTTGACCCTTGGGTGTCCCACAAGGGTAATAACACCTACCTCTGATGTCCTTCCATTTATTCTGACAGATTGACAACGACTATCAAAATATGACTCAAAACCAGACTGATGGCCGGGAAACAAATTATTGAGTTTTAAATATTTAAGGATCCGTGAGTGAATTGCTTTTTCTAATATATTACTGATTCCTGAACCTTATCAATTGGACATATTATGATCTCTTTCCATTTTGTAGAAAACATCCAATTTCCAAACAGAAATTAATTACATGTGTAAAATAGGGAATTAGAGCCGGTAGGCATAATTTGAGCATGTAAATACTGATGGAGTCACATCTTTATAAATTAGATTTCATATTTCATAGAATCAATTACAATAAATCTATTTAAGATCTCATTAAAATTATGTCAAGTTTAATACTGATTACATTTAACAAAATGGGATATTACTGATAGTAGTAGTAGTAGTAGTAGTATTTATTTATCCACTGTGCTTACATAATAAAATCAAAAAAATACATATGTAACAAGAAATTCTTACAAAAATTTTGATTGCACACGGAAAGGCTTGAGTTCATAATAAAATGATTCCGCTCTTGCCTGCTTCGATGAAACTGCTGTCACTGAAGGTCTCTATGATGAAGTTTTCACCATTTTTTGCCGAATTTGGCTTATTTTCCTCTAAGGAGAGGGCTTTAAATTAAAATTGTTATGTCATATTTGACATGTGTAAGTGCGTTTGTCTTTTTGTATTAATAAAATCATAGATTGTAAATAATATATTAAGAATCATTCACTCGAATTGAGTACACGTAAAGATTCGTCAATGTCTTTGAATTAAAATTTCATGGTTATTACTCGCAATTATGCCTAGTGGAGTGGTTACTCGAGGTGCCTCCAATAACGATGACTACAACTCTTATACAACGTATTGTAGAAGTAGTGCTCACCAATCCAGACTTTATTAGTAAACTGGCGAATAAACTCCATGAACAATTTGGCATTACTATCCAAGGATTAACTGCCAAGGTCGCCTCACTAGAGAAAACCGTTTCCACCATGGAAGTAACGTTGGATAACTCTGACCAACTACATAAAGGTACAAATTTACGAATATTTGGACTTCCTGGACAACAGTCGGCTGTTTCTGTTCCATTTTACAACAGACAATTACGCAAAAAAATATTTAAATCAAAACGACTATTAACAGGCTCTAAAATTGTTATTCGTTGAGACTCAACACAAACACGAATGGCATTAGTCAAGGAAGCAACTAACATTTTTACAAACAAAAACTTTTTTACCAACCATGACAGGGTGTTCATTAAACTTCCCACTGGTATAGGAAGAATTCAATCAACAAGTGATTTATACAATCTCCAATCCTCATGATAAACAAGACAAGCTGATCCACCTATACTACTCGAACATATTGATCATTCGGCACGCAAAACTTATCTAGGCTATTTTTTGTGAACAATTTTTTTTTGAGTTAAAAATATCGGATGATTGCGTAAATATTACGGCTATATTTTTGTTAGAAATGACCGCTTAACAAGAGATGGTGGTGTGGGAATTTATTATAGAAAGGAATTGAAAGTATCAATTTTATAATCAATTAATAAGGATTCTTGTTAAATCTAGCTCCAATAAATTTGCTGTTGCTTCTGCTCTTATGCCACTCAACATGTATCACCTTTATTTTATCAATGAACTAGAAAAATCGTTCACCAACTGTTTTATTCATACAGTCACTTTTGTTTGTTGTGGTGACTTTAATATTGATCTTCTTCAGCCTGAGCTTTCGCACCGCACTTATGGACTTTATCGAGACATTTTATTTAATTCAAGTTATCAATCAGTCATCTAGATTTACTAATAATTCAAGGACTCTTATTGATATTATTTTAATCTCTCGTGAGTCAATTGTACTGGTATCATTTATTACCATTTCACAGACCATGATGCAGTTTTTTGCGCTCTTGATGCTGAATTTTATAAGGGAAACGAAGTGCTGCACTCTTACCGTAACCTTACAAATATAAACAAAAATAACTTTCTATGTGAATTAAACTTGGTTCCGTTTCATAATATTTTATATATCGCAGATATTAATTCTAAATTTGAACTTTTCAATTCCCATATAATTTCCTTATTTGATAAATATGCTCCTTTAACACATCGCAAGTTCTCTAAGCCTAAGGCTCCCTGGATAACTGATAATATCAAATGCCTAATGAAATTATGTGATAATGCCAAATCCAAATTCAGAAAGACCGGAACTACTAGCCACTGGGATTATTATAAAAGTATTAGAAATTTCGTCAATTCAGCCATAACAAATGAAAAACCAGCATATTATAAATATATATCAAAAACATATAATGCACTTTATTTATAAAAGAATTTGCAATATCTTAACTTAAGGAAACCTAAAATTAAATTACCACATGGTTTGTCAGATCCAGAAATTATATATAGGTATACTTCTCCAATTTGCAAAATTCTAACCTAATAATACTCAAATTTTACATTATTGATGAACATATGTGTTTACTTAAATAAAATAAAATCTGCCAGCGTTGGCTTTAATGGAATTAATATTGATATGCTTCTGATGTGCTGTCCTATAATAATTCCGTCCATTGTACGCATTATAAATTCCTGCATTAGTGAATCATTCTTTCCTGACTTTTGGAAACTATTCGAAAAAATACTAAGTGACTCAAATTTGTGAATGAATATCACCAATCCACCAATCAGGATTTAGGACTAGTTACAGTTTCGAGACAACTCTACTAAACATAATAGATGATATTTTAAGGGATACTGATTCAGGTAAGGTCACAGCAGTTATACTTCTTGATTATTCTAAAGCATTCGATACAGTTAATCACTGTACTTTAAATGTGATACTTGAATTTGTGGGTCTTGATCCATCTACTTTCAATCTTATAAATAACTATCTAATAATAGAAAACAAAGTGTCATAATTAATTCATTTTCTTCTGATTTCTCTAATGTAAAACAGGGTGTTCCGCAAGGTTGAATCCTTGGCCCTATTATTTTTGCTGTATACTTCGAAAATCCTAGATCAGCTTGAACACTACAAGGGGCATTTGTATGTAGATGATAATCAAATTTATTTATTGTTTGTACATGATCGTTACCAAGAAGCCTGAAATATGTTTAAACTCAATATTCTTAATTTAAATCTAAATCCATCGAAATTACAGTTACTTTTATATGGCAAAATTATCACATGCGCTGATCTTAAAGACAAAACCAAGTAAAAAACTTTGTTGTGATTATTGATAATACATTATATACAAATCACATATATTTGAAACCTAAAGCTATTATATTCTTATCGTTCGTATCTCCCACTAAATATACTACTAAACGTATATTTTGTGATACATTTGTTTTATCAAATTTTAACTATTGTTCTACCTTATATCACCCTGCAATTTATAAAGACACCTCAAGTCGTATATAAAATGTTCAAAATGCTTGCCTGAGATATATGTATGGCTGCCGATGGTGAACTGGCGAAGAGCTCGTATTTCTTTCTGTAAAATGAACTAAAAATGATTTAATTTTACAGAAAGAAATACGTTCAAACTAGTGTTGCTTTGATAGTTGTACTATTTGTAACACGCAAATTAATCTGTATTATTCAATGTCTGTCGAAGTATTAGCTAGAGAAGTAGTTGTTTCAAATTAATTTGTTTTGTAGTCTTAGTAAGACTCATTGTTGTAGATTCACGAAATGTTTTCGTATTTTTAAATTTATTATTTAATTTTCTACAACGAACTAAAGGATTTTATCTACGATCGTACAGAAAGTAGACGCTTTTTGCATCATTTTTCATTGTAAAAGTGGCTTTTTAAAGCACTAGTGCTTTTTTATTGCACGGTAATGTCAAACTGTTTTTATTGCACAGAATTGTCAAATTTGACAGATGAATATATTTCGACGAAAAACTTAATTTTTTATTAATTGATACAAATAACTAATAAACTATAAATAAAATATATAATACAAACCAATGGCAGATTTAAGAACTCTGAAGATTTCATTTAATGCAAGTCGAAGCGATTACAATTAAGCGAACATTTTTTCCATAAATAATAATGGCGGCCGACATTTGTGCAACTTGTTTACTGGTTGCTAAGTAACGCTTTCATTAGTGCACTGCGGGTAAAACATGTTTTCATTAATTGAATTATTGAAATGACATTAAAATATCACTCATATGAATATATTCTTTGAAATCCTTTACGATTGAAGATAAAATTTTGTAAGGCACACGTGTAAAAAGTTTCTTTATTGCTCCTGGCTTTAAAAAAACTCGCTCGTTCCTCGCTCGTGTTTTTAAACGCCAGTTCGTGCAATAAAGCATCACTTTTTACACTTGTACCTTAAATAACTATTAATACATTTTATTAATGAATGGATATTGACAAAAAAATAGAATAATAGAAGAAACATAAGAAATAAGGAAATTGTCGGAACAAAGAACTCATGGTTATTTATCAAGCGAGTTGATGAACATGTAACCAAAGAAGAAATAGAAGAACATATTAAAAGCGTCATTAATTCCACAAATTTTACGTGTGATAATAGTTATTTAAGGTACAAGTGTAAAAAGTGATGCTTTATTGCACGAACTGGCATTTAAAAACACGAGCGAGGAACGAGCGAGTTTTTTTAAAGCCAGGAGTGCAATAAAGAAACTTTTTACACGTGTGCCTTACAAAATTTTATCTTCGATCGTAAAGGGTTTCAAAGAATATATTGATATGAGTAATATTTTAATGTCATTCCAATAATTCAATTAATGAAAACATATTTTACCCGCAGTGCACTAATGAAAGCGTTACTTAGCAACCAGTAAATAAGTTGCACAAATGTCGGCCGCCATTATTATTTATGGAAAAAATGTTCGCTTTATTGTAATCGCTTCGACTTGCATTAAATGAAATCTTCAGAGTTCTTAAATCTGCCATTTGGTTTGTATTATATATTTTATTTATAGTTTATTAGTTATTTGTATCAATTAATAAAAAATTAAGTTTTTCGTCGAAATATACATCTGTCAAATTTGACATTTCTGTGCAATAAAAACAGTTTGACATTACCGTGCAATAAAAACGTAAAAAAGCACTAGTGCTTTAAATAGCCACTTTTACAATGAGAAATGATGCAAAAAGCGTCTACTTTCTGTACGATCGTAGATAAAATAGTTTTAAGTGATTCCCGAAACCCGCTTAAAATATGTGCGTATTTCAAACGTCACGAAAAACTCTTAAATTCACTTAATTGGCCAGAGCGTATATCAATTAATATATATATTTTTAGACGAAAAGGCCCGGGTCATCGTAACGGATGATGCGGAAAATAACTTAAACATGTATTTTCTAAATATTCAGAGTGCATGAAACAAAATCAATGAATTTAAAGCATTTATTCCATCAAATGAAATGGATTTTGATTTAATTTGCCTCAGCGAACATTGGTTACAAAAAAATGAAATAGATTTTTTTTTTAATTAGAAAATTTCATGTAGCGTCACATTTTACTAGATTAAAATATCAGCATGGTGGGATGATGCAGCTTACTAAAAATACATATCAAATCAATAATTTAAATAATATTAAGAAGTTATCCACTGAAAAGCATTGAGCAATTGCAGCTACATTCTTAGCATTATATAAACTAACTTTACTTGGTATATATAGATCACCAGGCGGAGATTTCAATACATTCTTAACTATTATGGAAAATGTTCTGGATAATTTAGATATATCAAACTATATTGTGATAGGGAGTGCTTTTAACATATTATTTAATACCCATGATAACAGAGTAACTAAATTATGTGATTTATATGCAACGTATGGTTTGTACAGCAAAGTAGATTTTAAAACTCGGAAAAACAACTGTATAGATAACGTTTTTTTTAAATCTAAATTCAGATTGCATAAGTACTGTAACGTGTGATGCTAATTTATCACCATATTGGTATTCACATAAGTATTAAAATAAGGTCGACTATTCAGAAACCAGATAAAGTGAAAATTAGGCCAATTACTAGACAGGGCATTAAGAGTTTTATAGACGAAACAAAATGCTCAGTAGACAGTAAGTTCGATTTATTTTCTAATAAATTGGAAAATTATTTCAGCCGAGGATTCTCTGGAAAATTATTTTAAATAGAATAAAAAAATAAGAGGTTCAATAACACTCTACGTAAAATGCGGGAAACCTTAAATGTATTAAAAGAAGCACATGAAAAAGTTATAGTGATAAAAGATGTCTATCTTAAATACCAAAATTGAAATATAATGTAGTTTTAAAAGATGCAAAAGTTAGAGCTAATAAATCCATTAATATAAAAGCAATGTGGAAAATAAAAAATAATAATCGTAACAAAATTGAAGAGAAATGTAATATTAATCCCAATATTTTAAATAATTTTTGTAACTATAGTGGATGATCTGTCAAAAACTTATACCTAAAGACGATCCAATAAACTTAATGGCTAAAGCAAATATAAGTAGCGGAAAAAAATAGTTTTACTCTTAAAGAAGTTACTTTCATAGAAGTGAGAGATATTATAAAAAATCTTAAAAACACAAAAGATATTTATGGTATAACCACAGTGCTACTAAAAAAGTTATTAATGTCATAATTATTCCTTTAACAAAATTAATAAATGCATGTATTAATAGCGGTCATTAAAACTAGCTCGAATAACGCCAATTTTCAAAACTGGAAACAAACTAGATTCTAATAACTATAGACCTATTTCAATACTTCCAATTTTATCAAAGGTTTTTGAAAATGTTATCTCGCAGCAGTTATTACGTTATCTTGAAACTGCACATCTTTTATCAAAACAACAATACGGTTTTAGAAGGGGAAGGTCTACAACGGATGAAGTCATTAGCCTCACAGAGGAAATTGTTAATGGATTTGAAACAGGTATGTACACTGCTTCATCCTTTCTTGACTTCAGTAAGGCCTTTGACTGTGTCTGCCATTACACACTCCTTCGAAAATTATATTTTTATAATATTCATCCTAGTAGTTGTCGATCAATAAACTCGTATTTAACTATAAGATAGCAAATTGTTATAGTAAATAACTTAAATTCTGATAAAAAGGAAATAAAGTATGGTGCACCGCAAGGATCCATCCTTGGTCATTTACTTGTTTTGATATATATGTCAATGACCTTACAACAATAAATAAAAACTCAACATTTTTCTTATATGCAGACGATACAACGTTTATAAATAAATTGCAGGATTAAACCACTGCATTAAAACAGAATAAGCTAAATGAAAAGGATGCCATGAAATGGTTTACCACCAACAGACTCTCTGTGAATGGAGAAAAAACAAAGAATTTAACCTTCTCATTAAAACTGCCAACATCTCACGAAAATGCAAAATTCGTGGGTGTATATTTGGGTGGCAAATTAAACTGGCAAATACATAGCGAAGAAACTGCAAATAAAGTGTGTCGATATACTTATCTCCTAAGGTAGCTAAAAACCTGTTTGCCTATATCGATCATACGTACTGCATTTTTATATGGAATTCTGCCTTGGGGGCATTCAGCAATAATCAACAGATTATTTCGGTTGCAGCGTAGAGCTGTAAGAATAATTGCAGACCTGAATTACCAAGAAGATTACAGAAATGAATTCATCAATTTGGGTATCATTTATATTCCAGAATGTCTCGTACACATACGTGAAAATATTGCCTCATATCTCCATCATAATGAGATACACACCCATAATACAAGAGCTAATACCAATATCCATCCTCACCGTTCTCGTCTGTCGAAATCCCAAACCGGTACTACATATTATGGGCCGAAAATATTCCAGAACTAATCAAACAAATAAATTTTCCGCAATTGAATTTACTATTAAATCATACTTGCTATCAAAGGCATTATATAGTATTGAGGATTGTGTAGCTGATAATTATGCAATATCCATTAAATACTTAAATACCTTGCTCGCTAATAGCTACTAAAATACTCTCGAAACTTTGAGCATTAAAGCGCTATTTTATAAATTATATATATAATATAGTATAATATCTTCTTATTTATACGAATATAGATTTTATTTTAGCATTATTATTATTTATATTCGTTAGTTTTACTTTACATTGATTTTATAAATTAACTATTTATTTGTACGTTTTTTATCCATTGACTATTTTTACTTATACACTGTTTATTATTTATTTATACATTGCTTGTATTCATACACCGCTTTTATTTACACACTGGTTTTATTTAATGACGATTTTTTATTTACTTATTTATACACTATTTTATTGTTATTTATTTGAGTGATTTATTTAACCTGCTTTTAGTTGCATTCATTATTTGTTATTTATATCTGATTTAATGTTTTATATTGTTCTATCCTATCTAGCGAATGGTAATTCATGAATATACTATACTTACTTGTATTATTACTAAAAAATGATAATATATTATAGGTGAAGATGCCTTTGTAAAACTTTTGATAAAACTGCACTCTATGGGAATGTAAACCGAATTCTGAATCAGATGTGGTGTTAACTTCAACATCGCAGCAAGGCCGAGCTGGCAGCTTGAAATTTATGGTGCGTATTTTGCATAAGCGTCTAAAAATGAACATTTATCACATTTATCGAATGCGTTTACATGCTATAGCTGTGCCCGTTTTCAGCGTTGCAAGTCATTCAGGGTATTGAACGATAGGTTCATGACTGACATATTTTTTTAATTACTTAAAAGTGTATTTAAAAGCACCAGGTAAAATACATAGCATGCAAGCAAATACTAATAGTGAATGAATGAATCTGTGTATTAATTATACCAACCGTATTCATGATAGGTTGAATATTAATCAATATAGTGGAACATATTATGTTTACAGGGCATATATGTATGTATTTATAAACAAGTGTCTATTTCAGTATGCTTGAAAACTTTGTAATAGTCGAATAATTTTTCTTGCAACGGCTCTATTTAATTTGACGGCAACTTTTTATAAAGGCAAAAATCCGGGTAAACTTCCATAACTCACCTTTACCGACGACTAAGGGGGTACAGTATAGACATGATATACGACTTCGCTCTGTTATGAGGCAATCTATTTTTATAAGGTGGAATTTTACTTTACGCGAAAACACCGATGCTATCGTTTTAATAATGGACCCAGTGAAATATAAAATTCAATTTGGTTTTTACGAGTAATATCCGATAATTTTTAATTAAATTTTCCTATGTAACCAAACAATTTTAATAGTTCCACTTAACTTGATGAAAGGCAAATTTCCTTTTAGAAATTCCGTTATAAAAACCGTCTGTGGTGCTGCTGCAAACAGAACGGCGGATGTGAATTTAATTGATGCATGTTGGCGGAAAAGGGATTTTTTTACTGGTAAAACGGGTTAAATATAAATACTTTGCTAACGATAATTTTGAATTTTACTTTAATATTATGGATATACTGAATTGCAATGCTTTATATATTAAATCAATCAATTTTTATAAAAAGTTATGAATAGAAGTGAAATTAAATTCGATACTTGTTTTGCTACTTTCTTGATGCAATTAAATTTTTATATTGGGAGAAGTAATACACTTGTTATGTTCCATTTGTTTATTATCAGGTAACTGACGTTTGCTTCGGTCTTTACGGATCATTCTCAAAGATGAAACTGTTTTAACACGTGTCAACACGTGTATTACTTCTCCCAATAAGACGTGAAATTGTCCGCTCATATAAACTAAAATAGTTCATCTGCAGACTTCTTTAATACTTATTGTTTGAGTATGTTTATATTATTATTAAAGTTTTATGTGTGAAAGTTATATCCAATTTCCTTATCGAAATTTTCTAGTTATGTGCGCTTTAAACTTTATATTATTTAACTTCTTAGTGTGTTATGCATGCTTAAGCTACTCGGATAAAGTTAGTTATTAATAGCATCAATTATAATTCAGAAAGATAATAGCAAGAGGAAATAAAACGTAACTCAAAATTCAAGTCCTGAAATATACGAAGGATAGTAGAAAGCAAAAAAATAATGCTTAATTCATACTAGAACCGTAAAAATAGTATTATTTATAAGGAAGAAAGAGAGAGAAACTAAGTAGAAATAAATACAAATGCTTAAACTGACGGCACAAATGATCTTTCGCTAGGCTAAAAGAGACAATACGTGTGTGAAAACAAATACGCCTGAGACAAAAACAACAATCATATCAAAATGTGTTGAAAGAAGTGTGAGTATCATTTGAAAGGTCATTTCAATTGAGTTTAGTTGACAGATAAATCACTCTGTAACGAAATGTGAAGCTATACATTACCACTCATAAAGATGATAGATCATATGTCTGTATTACGAACAGTGAATTCTTATAGCATATCAGATTTTTATGCCCATAAAAGAAAGACGCATTTTATTTATTATTAATGTGAAATAAATTAAATTTCAGAATGTAGTAAACTATGATCTGAAGGTAATATGAACTATTACATACTGATTGTTCTGCTAATTATTTAAACACTATTTGCTAATTTACCATATTATTATATTATACAACGGGTTATTGCCGTTATTTTTCTTTTATCGTTAATCGTTTGATTACAGTAATTAGATTCTACCAGGACATCAACCACCTTTGTGGACCTGCATAACTCTGAAACAATGGGCAACTGTTATCAGATGTGACCTTCCGTAGAAAATTTAATAAATTTAAACTAACTAACATCCGTAAACCTAATAATCTTAAATTTACAGTAGTGTGAGAGAAAAATTAATTGATAACACAAAGTGGTTCGTTAATTTATTCACTGTTCAATTCTCTCAAGATATTGCGAACTTATTGTCAGTGGATTCAGCAGTGCAACCTTTAATTTATCTTCTCATATGGTAAATATTGTCGAGTTATCTAACCACTGGTTGAATTATAATGTTCACATTTCCTTCTGGTTTGCTGAGGTTTTCAATGAATTTCAACTCTCCAGGTACGTTTTGTTATCGTTGGATGTTGTTTTACTTTTTTAAATATGCCACTACCCCTAGGGTTAGAAATTGTAGAAATAAAGTTGAACATAATCCCACAAAATTGTTCCTTTTCCAAGTGTTTTCTTAAGGCCACTTCATTCATTTTCGATAATATATTTTTCACAGTAAATTGTAAATTATTCAGTCAAATCTTGGGCATACCTATAGGCTCTACCCTAAGCCAGTCCACCTTGTTTAATGATAGTTTATTTGTTAAATGAAATTCTCCCACTGTTACCTTTCCACCATTCTTTTTATTAAAAATATATATGTTGATGACATTGTCACAGCTGGCATGCATGATAATCAGGTTAATAACACATTAATTATATTTAACAGTTATAACCCCCAATATAAGTTCACAGTAGAAGAAAAAAACTAATTAGTGCTTTTCCTGGACTTATTAGTTGGTGAAGATACTGTCATCCGCCTTGATTGGTAACAAAAACCCATGCCGCCGTCAGGCAGATTTTAAATTTCTAATCAAATAACCATTATCAACAATGAATTAACTTAATATTAGCTTTAGAAAATAGAATCATTAAACTTTGCCTCTTCCCCTTTAAAAAATATTTTTTTAAGGAAGGACGTTGGATGGAATTGCCGGTTGCGAAAGTGAATGATAGAGGGGGAATTGTCATAAGCAACTCGGCTATTCAAACCCATGAAATTTATTAATTTTCCACATATATATGAAACGAAGACGAATACGCACACCCATGGATCTGCACGGTGAATTCTTCCTTTAGAAAAATCTACCGCCCGGCTGGGATTCGAACCCACAACGGCATGGTGCGTGCGTGGTACCCACCAGACCACCGCGGTCCAAAATTAAAATTTAATTAAATTAAAGTCATTACTTATTAACGATAGTAGTTTTCCACCGTTTTACCTTTCATAAGTGAAAGGTGGGTGACAATATTTCTTTCAATATTGGGTTCGTTTCTTCGATAAAATGCCACCTATTGTTGTTGTTATTAATTCAGTTGTCTTTGAAAAATAGTTCAGAATTTAGTATATATATTTTTCTAGTATTTTCCAAAATACTGATGCGCATATTGTATAATAAAATCGTATTGTTTTTATAAAATAATAATTTCTTTTTTTCTATTAATTTCCATGAACTCTAGAAGAAAATAATAGAAGAAAAGAAACAGGACACCTGCTAAATGAACAAACTGAAATGTCAAAATCCCCATTATTGAACTTGTTCAATTTACCACCCCCACTCACAAATGTATAAATACACAACTGTAGTTTCAGAATATACCATTATTCGCCTGAAGAAGCCACAGTGTGGCGAAAAATAAAAGCATACTCTTTGAAAGTTTGTGTTTTAGTTACAACACCTAACAGTGAATTTAAAATGAACTTTCAACAATTAAAAGCCAATACAATCAAATTACTTATGTTAGGAATCACATGGACTAGTATAACACAATAACATCTATACATGCACATGAAACTAAACACAGGGAAGAGCTGAACTTAAAATAATATTAAGCTTTTCAATAAACTTCATGCAAATATAAGATCTCTGCCAATCAAACAATTTAAAATAAAACTTCTTGGCTGACTCAGATATAAAATTTGCTTTCAAATTGTTACCACACCATAGTATACTTTTTTTATATTTTTATGCTAGCAGTGCATTTATACATATTCCCACATTGGCTAATTTTAAAAGACATGATAGAGAATCTTACAGCAATGTTGGATACTGATTTTAATTTAAAATATGAAGTTTCATCGGGATATATACTAAGTAATTGAAGATCAGTAAATGCGTCTTTTATTCCTATGAGAGTTTATAAAATATATATAACTTTTTGATTATTACAAGATGAATGTATTTTGTAGTTATTTATTTCTCTATCGATTAAAGTTGTATTATGCAATGGTATATTTAAATCTTCCGACTGTCTAGTGTTCATGCCTTTATTAAACTCTGCACTTTTTCTAAGTAATTGGAAAAATTATTCGCCTCATAATTTGCTTTTGAAATATAAATATTCTTGCAGTATCTGTTGATGGGGCATAAGACTATACCATATGATATTATGCTTTGAGCATATGCATAGTAAAAAGATGGAACTGATTTTGTGCTAACAGCTTTGCGGATGTTGAGAACGTTGGAATTTAATTCAAATTTTGAATGCAGGTTCCAACATAGTGATTTGTTAATATGAATACCTAAAAACGACGTGTTTATTTCTCGTTTGATAGATGTAGACTTAAGTTTGATATATGGACTGATGCAATTAGTTGAGCTGTGTGGGTTTCTGAAAAATAGAAAGGATGTTTTTTCTTCATTTAATAGTAAATGGTTATGGCATCTATATTATCCCCACTTATAATAAGGGACATGCCATCCGCATACTTAAAAAGCGATACATTTTTATTAAATGCTAAATCCATGTCATTGACATATATAGTAAAAGCAGGGGTGCAAGAACCGATCCTTGGGTCGTTCCTTGGTTTAGGCATGTACTGTCAGATCGGTAACTGAAATTATCAATGTCTCCGTTTTTGCTCCTTATATCTACAACTTGTGATCTCTTGTAGATGAATGATTTTATTAAATTTAATATATTCCCGACAAAACCATATCTTTCAAGCTTATTAAATGGTATTTTATGATGGATAATGTCAAAAGTGCGAGTCAGATCGAAGAATATACCCAAAGTAGATTTCTTGCTATCGAGTGCATTCATGACAGAACATAATGAGTTATACACAGCTATAGTGGACCAGTTTTTCATGAAGCCAAATTGTGTTTCACTAATAATATTATATTTATTGAGATAACTCATCATTCTATCACGAATACACATCTCAATAATTTTAGAAAAGATCGAAAGAACAGAAACTGGCCTGTAGTTCGATGGCTCATATTTAACTTTTTTTTTAAAATGGGTACTACTCGTGCTTGCTTAAGATAACTGGGAAAGATACCAGTCTCAAATGCTTTATTAATTATAATTACTAGAGGTTTTGATATTAAGGATCATATATCTCTAACGAGACAATATCGTATATTATCTATACCGGCTGAAGTTTTTGTTGGAGCATTGTAAATTTTTTCTATTATTTCTTTTTCAGTCACAGGTGTAAGAAAAAAAACTATTTATTGTTCTTGGAAATATACAACTATAATTATCTGAAACTGAACTTAAAGTGGGCACTGTAGTAAAATGGTTGTTTAAAATATTACTAACTTCTTTTGGATCTTTGACGGATCGTTTTGATTTAAATAAATTTCATTTTATTTATGATTTTTATTAGTATTTTCCTTTAAAATTCCTTTAAAAATTATTTAACTGCTTTAGCAGTGTGGCCTAACTGTAGGATTCTGGAATAATAAAATTTTATTTTTTCATTAGCAATTAAAATAAAATTTTAATTTTTAATTAATTTTATGTATTTTTTATGTTCATTATAATACGTTTTAATATAGGATCATTAGTTTGCTTTAAGAGCCAGTGAAGATATTTTAAATGTTAGACTTTTTCTTTTATTTCAGGACTTATCCATTTTTTCTTTTGTTACTTTTATTTTACTTTCATATTGTTTTCAATGGAAAGCTTTCTTCAAAATATTTTGTTAGAATATGAATGAAGCTATTATACATATCATCAGCTGAGTTTAATCTTTCATATTTTTTAAAAAATTTAGGTTAATTTTATGTGAATTAGTATTTTTCTGTTTATATTACAAACAACTCAAAGTTTCTAAAACAACTGCTTAGCTCCAGAATTTCTACTGTTAAAATTGATATAAAAATAGTATATTTCATTATCGTTTAGTCAGTATTTTGTTAGACATAGTATCGATATCAAATTAAATTAATTGTTTGGTAAAATGACTCTTTGGTCCAAATTATTTCTAACTGAATACGCCTTCAAGCCACATTATATACCTTATACCTTTACTATCCTTTGCTCTTTTTGAGTTTCCGATTGTTTCAGTTTGAGTTTTCGGTTTCGCGGCGGAAGCTCAAAGTTCATTTGGGTTAAATTTGTTCAAATTTAGATATCTTGAGGCTACCTTATTTATAGTTTTAGCGTTATCTATTTTTTTGATTTGATTTGCATTTTAATTTGCGTTGTTAAGTCTATGAGTTGTTTATTTCTTTTCGTTCATTTATTTATTTTGTGGTATAAATTACGTATTTAATTCTTCAGCTCTATGGTCTCACTTTGTATTCTAACAAATACCTGTAAGTGTATTTTCTGGCTTCCTTATTTTTTACATTGTTAACCAAGCGTCTTAATTTATTTTGGATTGAGTGCACGAGGGATCGAAACAGAAGCCGTAAATGATGGAATTTATTTTTGTATTGTATCTGTTGATTACAACCGTAACATACAAAGTGAATATTAGTTCAGAATCAAAACGTTAAATTCGGAGAGACACGTAACACATCGATAGAAGGAGTTGTCATTTGACAGGTCATTGTGTATCTCGAAGGCGTGCCAAAGTCATTTTAAGGTTATTGTGTCTTGTTCACTTCTAAATAATTCAATATTAAACTTAAAAATAAAGTGAACAAGTATCAATTAATATCTTATAATAAATAATAGTTGCCATGTACTGTCATTAGAATAACCATCATATAATTAAATTAATTTATATTTTAAGTATAACTCAACAAAACAAAGAAAAAAATGCTTCTAAATAATACGCATTAAGTAATATAATAACTTTAACTTCATTTCGATTATATACGTAGGCAATGTACGAGATAAAAATTAACAATATAAATTTTACATGTAAATTCCCTATGATACGTGATCATCTGAGACATACGGTATAATTGCTTATATTATCAGTCATATATTCGTGAACATTTTTTTGGATTGATACTACATAGATAATATAATATATTATTATATTATATGTTGGGGGTAGAGTAAATGACACTTGAAAACATGCTGCTTGACGAAATGAATAGAGAGAGCATATAGAGTAAATAATAAGCTAAGTGGCCTGATATGAGATAAAACTGTGGGTATAGGATGATAAGAGATTCGTAAAGGAGGTATAGAAGTAAATGTGGACACAGAAGTGGGTAGCTTGAGGGCGGAAAGGAGGAGAATGAATAAGAGGGTAAGCTTGTCATTGGGGATTGTGAAGGAGTGGTTGAAGTAAGGGGTTAATGTATTGGGATGGTTCCATGAGAAGGTGAAGGAGGTACAGAGGCCAGAACGACAAGGATGTATGGAGAAGAATGAATATATTGAGGGCTATAGGAAATGGCAAGTGCAGGAGAAGGACAAGGTACCTGAAGATACACTGTTTCCGAAGAGAGGAGAGGGTGACCTTGGCAAGGGCAAGATGCAAGACGGAGAAGAGAAGGAGAAAGAAATGGATAAGTGAGGGATATGGAGAATGGGTGCTGTGGGAGGACGGGAAGGATAACTAGAGTCAAAGGAATACAAGACAACTGACAACTCTCACTTTTATTCCATTATCTTTTCCGTCCAATTCAATATCGATTAAGAAGGCAAACAATATATAATAGCAATATAGCTTTCAACAATACAAGAGAGAAGTATTAATTTACCTCTTGATTGATTTGTGATGGTAAGAATGGCATTAAAGCAATATTTTTACTCGAAAGAAATTTGTATGGGAATTCTATAACTTTTAAAGACCATTTCGTGTAGCGCTAGTGCAGAAATTATTGTAATTGTAATCAAAATATTTTATTGTGTGTTTGTGTTTGAAATTATTTCGGCAAAGCAGATATCACCAGCCAAAGTTAAGTTTTATTCTTTTAAATATATTATCATAAATCCATTAAAATTGTGTGTCATCATAATACTGTTTTCTGGTTGCTATTGCTATAAATTTACTACGGAAGACGGTATAAAGTTAGAAATTGTGATGTTATTTACCCTAGTTAACTTTACGTTAATTATAATCATTAATTTTTTATTAGAATAAATATTTACTCATGATAGAATGATTTCTGTAAAGAGTTCACTTATCTTACCAATCAAACTGTCCTTAAATATAATGGTATCACAAAGTTAAATAAATAATCGATGTTGAAAGAATTCGATTAGTAAACAAATCAGCCTGATTAATCGCGATCTCTAAAATTAACATTGTAACAAGAATATTACCCATAAGAGAATTCTAAAACAAGTTTATATTATAACCAACAATTATAGTGTCAGAAGTGATGCAGATTTAATTAATGTGAAAAGAACTTTAATTAAAAATCTCGATAATGAATTAGCTGTAAAAAGCGTTAATTGTGTGATTTAATTTAATAAAATATGCCAATAATTATCCAAAAGTTGTCACAAAGAATTTTAGTTTTATTAAAATGAACTCTATAAACATGTTAAAAAGAACTAATTATGTATTTTCATAAAGAAGCCGGAAGTATAATCAAAGATATGTTCTATAGTATTAACAAATAATTAAAGTGGCATTTATTGCCTAACACTAAAGATTTCTAAAATTTACTGAATAAGCAATGTTTTGATATTATTATTGTTATAATGGTCGCTTTTGGTAGTTTACTCAAATTCTCAATTAGGATAATATTTTACACAATAAATGTCACCTTAATCGTTTGTCTCTCTCTATATATACTAGCAATAGTTAGGCTTCATAGTAGAATTCCGTTTGCATGTTTTTGGCTGTGCTAGCCTGAAGAGATCGGGAAAAGATCGAGGCTGGTCCATAACTGTTGTAGACAGAGGAACAATTATCTTTATTAAATTATGTTTTGGTGATAAAATCATAATTGTAGACATTTAGAGGACTGATTATACGTGTGGTAATTAAATCATAGTATGTAGCCATATAATATATAGTGTTGATCATTATAGTGTATTTGTAATTAACATGGTGGGATATAATATTATATTTTTATTAGTATTTTATGAATTTATTTTCCTAATAACTTATTTTATTACAATAAATACATGATGATGAAAATATGCAATTTTATCATTTTAGAGTTATGTATTAATATCTAAATACAAGTGAGTATGAGTGATTCGCCAATATATTTAAATTAAATTAAATGATACATTTATTGTATATCTAGTAAAATGGTGGATGCGCCGGGCACGTGCACCGTAAACGTTGCGTTTACGTCATTTAAAATTATTTGAGGGCAATTCATCATAAGGTACCTGTTCTCACATTTCTATTTTTTTATTAAATATTAATAACTAGGGTTCGAGTTAACGAAATAAATAACGCTTATCACTTTTCTTGATAAAATCAATAAACGAACGTTTGATTCGAATAATGTAAGGCTAAAAAACCGCATGTTAATAGCCCTTTAACAGGAAAAAATAAATTATTGTATAATTCCATTGCCATTTTGTTAATTACATGTAAATTATTTTCTTATTTTCTGTAAATAAAGATGTTTGTTATTATTATTATTAATATATTTTCAAGCCAACTGGAAATATATAAATAAAATTAATTAGTTATATAATATGCTAAAATAAACATTATAAATTATTAATCAGTACATTGCAGTATAATTTAATTATAAATATATATCTATATATTCAAATATATAACTAGGATTATCCCACCTATGAATTACATACAAATATTATTCATCAAATGCTGAAACCGTTTGAAAATTAATTATTACACTTAATTGAATTTACACACGACCGCGTGGAGCCATTAACATTTTAATGAATTCGTGCAGCATTAGTTAGCGAATGAACTAGTTATTACATATGCAACACAGTTTCAAAGTCATAATTAAGTTTAAGGTAATAGCCCCTGCCGTAATGAAACTATAAATTATAACTTACACCGGGATTTGGGTCGAACTTTAGTTAAATTTTTAATGCAATTACGCTGACCGGTCGGTTATAAATCGAACTGCTGTATTTGAAAAAGCGTTGTAAAATTTTATGACCGCGTCCGTTTTTATTAGGGCAGTAATGAAAGATATATGTTGCTATGTGATGTTAATTTTTTTTTACTATTTTAATTATTAGCAGATAATCATATCCATTTTATATTAGTTGTAAGAAAATATTATTATTATCACTTTTATTGCATTTGGCACTTTAGTGATGTAGTAGAATACAGTGTATCACTGCCTATATTATCATTTTTTTTCACATCTCAACCATTAGTGTAACTGTGTATAGGATGGTGTATATAAGGTATCTAATAAAAGCACGTATAAACGACACTATCTACAATATATTCTAGTAAATGTATTGTTTTATCTCAATATAGTTCTTTGTTTTTTAAATCGTATTCATGGATTTTTATTTAACTTCTGGTAATTATATATAGATATTGATATATGTCTGTAACTGAGTGTTTAAACATGTCAGTATAAGATAGTAGCAGTAATATTATAGGCTATATATCAATATGACTGGTTATTAATAAAGAAAATGGTTGCAACCATTACTACGTGGTAATCCATACTAACACTGAATTGAAAAATTCACCAAGTTTTACCTACCAATAATTATTTATGGTTAAAACATCAATTGAGTAAATTCAGTTTTAATGGTTATCATTTCAATTACACATCTAAGTTTAATTTGTTTATTAAATAAAGATTTATGACAACCTTTTAGGTAACCTGGGTGTATAGCATAATTAGTGATAATATTTTTATATTTAAAAAGCCATTATTAGTAAATTTACAGTGAATAATTTTTATATTATATTTTTAAATGATTGACAGCTTGATTGAAAAATGTAATTAATTATTTTCTGTCGGTGATAATAAATTTTACTTATTGTCAACATTTTATTTATTAACAAATAATAGCGATCAAAAGTGTTCAAGATGGGACATTACAAATAATTTAATTATTATTTAAACGAAGTTAACGAAATGTAAAATCGAGTTAATTGAATGCCGGCGCAATATGAAGCGCTCAAAAAGGAAATTAAAAAGTCGTTTCTAATTCATCTTTGCCGTCCTTTATTAAACTTAAAAATATTTTACAAGTAATCATACATTTAATAACAAAACTTATTATTTGAATGTTTTTAAAAACTCACATTTATAATATAGTTCGCTTTAAATAGTTTGAAATAATTGTTATGAAGGTGATGATATAGTGTCATATCTTATGAGTTATCTGAGGTGGGAATTAATGAGGAGGAAAAAGTAAAAATGTTCAATCCTCTTGCAGGTTTAATAATAAAATTGAAGCAATAGGCAAAACCTTAGTTTAGTTAAAACTAACCTTACCTCTGCGAATCAGTTCATTTGAGATTTCAGAATTTTTGGGCAGGTACTTTAACAACGACCCCTATTTTTAGTTTGGTTCTATTCTCTAATATTGATGCCTCATAATACTTATATTATTGCAAGCTACTGCTACAATAGAATACTTTTTTGATAATACGGACGATGACCAGACTAAGTTAAAAAAATGCAAATCCAATGTTAATTTAGGCCAAATGAAACGAAAAATATTATTATCGTAGTTTTGTCATTTCGCTGCTTTTATTTTTACAGATTTAACGCAGTTAGGAAAAGTAAATATTCTCTGACCAGATCTTTTGATAGCGGCTGTAGATTTTATATTTGAACTTGCCTTTTTGCCACTTGTTTTCATTTCTCTCAAGTAAATTATGGAAAATCGTTTGAGGCATTAGCAATATAAAATGTAACTGCAGTTAAATTTATTTACATTAGGGCAAAATATTTATATTTAGGCATTTTAAAGATATTTTATAATTCTTTGTCAAATCAATCGTCGTTCTATTTACAGAGTTGCCGAAAACGACTATTTGAATCTCTAAAAAAATTGTTTCTTTGAAAATGGAATAATGCAGAGTTAGTTGAGACTGTAAATGTATCACTAATTAAATGTTTTCAGTGTCAATCAGTTGATAAATATATTTCCAATTGTTAAATAAATTTCTTGACCTCATTATACTATTGATATGACTAAACCCGATAATTATAGTATCTAACACTTCAAAACAAACTTAAGTGAGAGGATTACCATCATATATATATATATATATATATATATACAAGATTAACATATAAGAGATTCATACTTTAATAAAATTAGGTTTTGTTAAACCATTATCAAATCTTTAGGCATCTACTTTATATACTGCGTCGAAATTCGATGTCTTCTGATAGATAAGTAAATCGATATATTTATTTATTTATTTATTAAATTGTGTTGGAGACCATGGTACATGATATACACAAATCAGATTTACATTCTAGTAGAAATACATATTATACTATACTAACAAATTAATTAATTCAAAACATGAACGTATCAGAGGTTAAATATACTTATATAGGTTATATAATTGTCAAATAAACTCATAAGAATTCGAATAAGCATAACTTAAAATTGTAATATATAAAAAT
The DNA here is from genome assembly GCA_963969525.1 of Ontholestes murinus. Classification (NCBI taxonomy): domain Eukaryota; kingdom Metazoa; phylum Arthropoda; class Insecta; order Coleoptera; family Staphylinidae; genus Ontholestes; species Ontholestes murinus. The sequence goes on from OZ018397.1 coordinate 36,040,095, forward strand.
AAATTCACATTTCAATGGGTAGAGAACTAACACAAAAAACATTTTAAAAATTATATTAATAGTACATTCATCAACGAGCGTAGAATGACGGCTATTATTCACGTGGATGAAGCTTCGGACACGAGCGAGCGTAGCGAGCGAGTGTTAGAATCATCCAAGTGAATAATAGCCATTCTACGCAAGTAGAAGACTATACTTTCTCTACGACTATAATAAACTTAATCATAGTTTTTAATACAAATCTTTATTAACACTTTAAATTTTAAACATTGCAATTATAATATGACCTGCCAAGTATATAATAAGTAATTTAATTTTACTTTTGGCAAAAGTTATAGTAAAGTTGCTACAATTACTGATATTTAATACTGTCGGTGTTGAATCTTGATCAAAACTCGCCTCATTTAAAGTGCTAGTCTGTGCTGTGTGTTGTATATTTTGTGCGATTCTAGTACTTTGTTCTACCGACTGAAGTATTTTGTTGGCCGTGTTCATTCTATTTGTCATAGAATCATCCACGTAGCCTTCAGCTACGGAGATACTCTTCCAGCCTCCATGTCGTTTGAGAGTTGTAATATCTCCTCCTACATGAACCAATAAGGTGGCAGAAGATCTACGAAAGCTATGTCCGGTGTACAGATTTGCATTCGGTAAATTTAAGAAGGTTGCCATTTGTCTGCCCATTGATGCAAATTTGTTAATTCCAATTTTTTGAATAGTGCATTTTCCATGTTGGTAGTTTAAGAAAAATGAAGGAGTTATTACATTCGCTGGGCGTAGTGCAATATACTTTTTGCATATTTCATAAAATTTACCTGTAACAGTAAATTTTCTAACAATATTTGTCTTAGTGTAAGGTATTGTTATTAAAAGAGCTGAATTAAGGTCTTGAATGTCTTCCATGTTCATTGAGTGCATTTCATTATTACGGCAAGCTCCCATTATTCCTACGATCTAATCTAATAAAATAAAAACTTTAATACTTTTAAGTTTAGGCAAAAGCAATTACATTTGTTACCTTTTTTCCGAGATATATATAATCCGGAGATTCTGTAATGAATTTATTTATATCTTCTGCACTAAATATTTTCGATTTCTTCGCCTGAAATCCTTCTCCTTTTCGTTTAAGGAAAGCCCGCAATTTTGGATAATTTTCAATGTTAATTTCATTGTAAACATTTAATGTACTTCTTAACATGGAGTATATTTTCCATAAAGATGACGATTTGTATTTTTCGGAAAGTTTTGTGAAATATGCTAGGAGAATGTTTTCCGAAAAGGAACTTACATTATTGGATTGTCTCCATTCCATAAATTTTAGACGTTATAAATAACTGGTGTATTTGACGTTTCAAATGGCGACTTGTTAGGAGGTTGCTAAGATACTCTCGATTTTTCACATTCAAAGCAATGTGATTTTTTCATATTAGCGTGAATTCTTAAAAATCAAAGGATGTGATTGGCCAATCTAGAGTGATTTCTTTGTAGGATTTCACGGTGTGAAGAATTTATGCTATTATTTAATTTAATATACAACAAGAATGAGTGTATTATTTAATAGTCGTAGAGAAAATAAATTCTCGTCTCTATGGGTAATAAACTAACACAAAAAATTCAGAAGCTATAGGTCGTGCCATTTCGTATTAACTCACTCTCGTAATATTCATTTATCGAGTAGAATTGGTTTTCAATGAAGAAGGTTTTCAATTTTATCTTGAATTTACTTCTCTGTTTTTAATTTTTTATGTAAACAGGTAGTCTATTAAATACTTTGATTCCTAAATAATAAGGACTCCTTTCAAATAGAGCAGTTCTATGAGATGGCAAACAGAGTGCGTTCCTCTGACGTGTTTGAATGGCACAATTCTGTGTATTTTTTTCAAATTTATTATCATTATTGAATACAAATATTCACGAATTATAACACAAAAGTGAATAAAGTGCCATTACTCTGTTGTTTCTAAAGAGCGGTTTTGCATGCTCATCCCATTATTATTAGATATCAATCGCATTATTTTCTTTTGCTGGATTAATATTTTTGGCGCATGCACTGAGCTTGCCCAGAAAATAATGCCATACTCTAAGCAAGATCGAACATGTGCATTGTAGTACATAAGCAAAATCCCCTTATTTACAATTTTTTTTAATTCATTAATACAAAATGAGCAGTGTTTAATTTTTTAGTTATATAATTGACATGTTCCAGCCAAGAGAGTTGTTTATCAATTATTATCCCTAAAAATTTCATTGCCTCGACTACTTGAATTGATTTGTGGCCACTCTTGACATAAATACTTTGTGAATCCGTGGTTTTATTTTTGTTCGAGAACTGTATTATATTTGTTTTGTTAGGGTTTAAAACCAGTTTATTATCGGAGCACCATTTTTCCATTGCACTTATGGTGTTTTGTGCACAAGTTGCACTACTATTTATGTCACTATTTTTTGTAATGACCGTTGTGTCGTTGTATCACTTTATTTTTGATATCAAATATATGTTTTAGGTCGTTCACAAATGGTAAAAAAAGTGGTGATAGGATTCCACCCTGTGGGACGCCTTTGTGAATTTTTTTATATTCCGACTCGAATTTAACCCTTATTTCAGATTTAGTACCTCCTACTATTTCGACATACTGCTGTCGGTTTTCTAAATATGACTTTAGCCACAAATTTGCCTGTCCTCGCAATCCATACTTTTCTAATTTTAATAATAACATACTGTGATCCACCAAATCAAACGCTTTGCTCAGGTCGTAAAATATTTCCAATGGGATTTCTTTTTTTTTCTAGTGCTGCATAGATTACAGATATTGCTTCATATAGTGCTGTTGTTATTCCTTTTCCTTTCCTAAAGCCGTGTTGAGTGGATGACAATATGTTATTTTTCTCTATGAATTTATACATTCGATTATAAGCACACCTATCAATTATCTTTGCAAAAACGGACAAATTTGAGACCTGTCGTTAATTATCCATATCATAAGTATTTACCTTTTTATAAATCGGAACTATTTTGGCTACTTTTAGTTTACTAGGATAAATACCACTTGAGAATGAATGATTTATGATATTAACTAATGGAGCCGCAATCAGTTCAGCTACTGAACCTAATATAAAACAAGGCACTTCATCGGGTCCTGCGATTTCTTATTTGATACCTCTTTAATTATCTTGATAATTTCCTTTTAGTTAACTTGATTAAGAAAGATACTATTGACAGGATTATCACTAATATTTACTAATAGTGGGCTATTCATGGGCACCTGGTTATTTAATAAATTACTTTTTGTTGAAAAATGTTCATTAAATAAATTTGATATGATTTGTGGGTTATCCACAGAATTTCCCTTATTGTTTATGACTATTTTTTTTGTTGCTTTCGGCTTTTTGTATTAATATTTATAATACTCTAAGCCGCTTTGATCACATGTTTACCCGAATTAATAATAATCGAATCGTTCAAGTGTCGCTTTGAATCTAGAATTTTCCCATTATATTCTTTTTTGAGATTGTTATACCTGAGTTTTGTCTCATTATCTTTATTAATTTTATATAACCAATGTAATAGTTTTAGTTCCTGTGATAGCGCTATTATTTCTGGTGTAATCCACTTATCATTTTTGTTTTTATAAATAGTTTTTTTTAATAATCGGGAATGATTCATTAAAGTAAAATAAAAATAGGTTTAAGAAATTAACGTATTTATCATCTACATTCCTATACACTGATTCCCAATTTTCTTTTAGTAGAATATTGTAAAACAATTGTTGTTTACGCAGTGAAAAAACCCTAGTTTTAACATATTTTTTGAAAATGTCTTGATTTGTCTGATCATATAAATTCATACAGATAGCATTATGGTCAGCGAACTCCATATGAATTAAACTTACTTCGAAATTATCATCATAGTTCGTGAAGATATTATCAATAAGTGACCTTTGACGTGTAGGATCTGTTACAGTGTGTTTTAATCCAAAACTGTTCATTGAATTGATAAACTGAGCGCTTATATTATTTTCTAAAAGCAAGTTAATATTGAAATCTCCATTGATAAACACATATTTGTATTTTAAGCAGACTAAATTTAGTATTTTATTTAAATTAGCAAAAAATAAATTATAATCGCCTCTAGGGGCTCTATATATAGTTACCATAATACTTGGCTGACCTTTTATATTGAAACTACAGCATGTATATTCGAAAAGTTTCTCAATTGAGTTAAGGTTTAATCTAAATGGCTTCACTTTTGTTTTATAATCATCATACACGTACAGAGCAACGCCCCTCCTCTGTTTTCATTTCTACAAAAATGATTACTTACACTATAATTATCAATCACAAAACTATTTAATTTCACTGTCATTCAACCAATGTTCGCATATGCTTAGATTATTCGGCTTATATTTATTCATCACAATGTCTATATTATGCTTCTTCATTCTAACACTCCTGGCGTTTATGTGCATAAAACTTATTGGTTGTGGCGACACCATGGCGTCCCTGGTGTCCGTTCCGAAACGTTCTCCTCGAGTTTCTGTATTGAAATAATCCTACCTTGATGTCCTTAGGCCACAATTCTGGTTGCAATACAATATCCTTTTGATTGTTCAGCACTGTTAATTTATATGCTTTTCCTGAACCACTTTTATTCAGTTCTTCTAGGTAAAAATTGCATAATTTCAATTTTCTTTTGATGTAGTTGTTGAGTTCCTCGGTCGTCGAGATAGTTTAGAAAACACTGACACGGGTAAATATATAGTCGGGTTATTCTACGACTTTTCAAAAGCATTTGACACAATTAGTGTAAATTTTGTGCGGGAAAAGTTAAATGCTATTGGTATTCGTGGCAATGTTTCGAATCTCGTTGAGTCGTTCCTACAAGGTACAAGTGCATATTAATAAACAATAAACTTTCGGTCAAAATAAAAAGTTAAAAATCTTGTACATTTTAAACATAAATTATAGAAATTTCTGGCGGCAAAATGCTTCGGCAAAATCTGAATTTCTATCTCATTGACAAGCTATTGGTGCAATATTTACTTTTAACCTATTTAACGAAGCATGCATATTAACTTCTTTTATTTAAATTTTTATTTTACAATAATGTTATTATATTAAACCATCATTTAATTAAAATTTCACGCTTCATTCATTTATAAAGTAATTTCCTGGATTCAATCATATATGGTTGCTTCCTGAACATCCACACCCATGGAGGAGGAGTACTTTGACGAAAAGAAGGTGCTGGCAGATATCTGTACTCTGTGGGGGGCGCAAGGTCATGGCTTTGGATGAGCCTGTTACACCTGTTACCAGGATATTTAACCAGAGGGGGTTGTATTGGCCATATTCAAAAATACGAGGCTGGTTATTATACTTAAAAAGGACAAAAATTAAAGGGAACCCTGTGGGTATCGTCCGGCCTGGCTGCTCAACGCAGAAGAGGTAGTACTTGAAAGGTTGAAATCGAGAATCTTTTGCTATGCTATGGCTGGTAATAATGAAGGTAAATATAAGGTAACTAGAGTACCTATTTCGTATGGCAAGGAGCGGCTACGAAACCGTGGGGGTCAGGCGGTGGAGGCGGGTGACGGGAAGAACTAAGAAGGAAAGAATAGAGCTGCTGGGACAGGCAATCGAGATTGGCAGTAGCATGAAATACCTGTGGTTTATGATTGACGCAAACCCTTAGTGCACTCGACATGTTAAGGGAGCAACGCCGGGGGCGGCGAGAGCAACTGGAGAAGTAGGAAGGCTGCTGTATAACGTCAGAGAACTAAGGAAGCTAGTAGAAGAAGCTCTCGTGGGCGTGGTGCTCTCCAAGCTGTTAAACACAGTGCCTGTGTGGCCCGGGAATATAAGACGGTGCCGATTGATGCAATTAGGGTAATCGTCTTATCCCCTCTGCCGATCGATGCATCTAGGGCCTCTATATATAAGTCCGTGAGGAGGAGCGGGAGCTATGGAGCTATCGGGGCGAACAAGCTTAAACACACTGTTAGACGTGTGCGAATATAAAAATACAACCTCTGACAATAAAGTTCGGTGAATAGTCCTGTAATTTGACGATATTCCTCATATCTAACGAAATTTGACAGGCTTTTGAACCCCTTCCCAAACAAAGCCTTCTTGAAAAGTTTACAGGACATGTATAGCAGATCTTAGCGGTGAATAGTTATGGGAGGTGACTATTTCGAAGGAGAGTAAGGTAATTGTCGTTAATATTTCATTTACGTTGATTTATTGTTGTAGAAGATGCTGGCTTCTAAACGTTAGCCTACGTTTTAACACTATAGTTTCGACTAACAGCTAGTCATTAACAAACATAAAGTATTTTAAAATTTACGAATCTAACCTTTTTATATAAACAAAGCAGTTAAATAGGGGCATGTACATTAGTAGTATTATCAATCTGATCTTTAAGCAGGGAAATTCCCGGGTTAGTCTTGCCACATCTGTTTCGAAAGGGTACTTTGTTTCCCCTGCTCCTTTTATCAATTACTCTTTCACCTATGTACTCTTTCCTCGCCCTTCTTACCGCTGTTTTCGCCCTTTGACACCCTTCATCAGACTGCTGGTTTTTCCTCCCTCCTTTACTTTTTTTCTTTCTGCTACAATTTACTAATATACCGTGGCCTTCTCAAACTCTTCAATTGATTCAGTTTTTCTTTCGTTCCCGTTTTGCTTTTTTTCCGCTCTCTAGCCTCTCTTTGAGAACTACCTGCATCCTCTTCACCTCTCCTATATCAGACTTCCTCACCGCCATATAATCTATTACCGATCCTTCATTCGGCCCTACGTATGTTATTCTTCCTTCCATTCCATACATCCATTTAATATCCTCCATGCCTCTTATATGGCCAACTTTTGAATTCTACCCTCTGCGTTCACATATTTATCCTAAAATTTCTCCTTTGTCTTTTCTCCATTTAAAGACTCATAAAACACACATTTTTTCTTCGCCCTTCTTCTTTTTTATCCCTTCTCTTATATTCCTCCAATTCTTGTTTACATACACCACACCCACAGTTGTTCTCTGCCTTTCCTGTTACCTCAACCAGCCCATGTCTCCTTCCTCCTTCGTAAACTTCACCTCGTCTGATTGCCTGCCCTTTCTTATCACCACTATCAAACCCCGTTTATTCTTTTTGCTTCATCCTTTTTTCTTTCCATTTCTTCCTTATCATCCAATTCTTCTATATTTTTTCTCTTCTCTTGTTAGTCTTATTCCCTTGTCCCCTTTGGTTTTACAAACAAATATGAAAAATTGTAGAACTACAAGATGTAATCGAATCAACCATATTGCAATATTTAGGAGAATTGCATTATAGATATGCGAGGAATCAACTTAAATTCAGTTTTCATTGTTTTAGCAATATGCATCCCGAAACAAAGAATTTGTAAAATTCGGAAATGTATTAATAAATTTAGCAATGAAGTATAGTAATTTTAAAACATTAATCGAAACAAACAACAAAATTCATAGAAACTTTAAACATAAAGTAAAAGAAAATTGTCTACAATAAATAATTATTATTGGAAAAATAATTCAAAAGTGGGGGAAAAGAAAAAAAAACGTGGACCTGAAATGATTAAATCTAACTAAATAAAAAGGGACTATGAGTTGGTAAAAGGCACCATTAAATGATTCTAGGTAGAAACCCATCCTAGAGGCATGGAAAATAAAGATTTAGGTATGTATAGTGTGTCTACATAAAAATCACAAACTATCCCTAATGGAAGAATTGGGATTGAAAACACGGTGATACTGTTTACCTAATATAACAGTGACCATTTTATTATGAACTAGATATTATCAAACTGAAAGTTACAAAATATAGTGGTTAAATAAGTCATTGAGTTTTCAATCCCAAATAAATCAAAATGTTACTCGACTCAAAAGATTGGAGGAGTGATTTTCAACCAAAATATTTTATCAAATACAACAAAAAATTAACTATGGCAAAATGGCTACAGTCATAACTTTTAATTCTGAGCATATTACGTGGATGTTTTAGGTTCGGTTAGGTTAGATTAGGTTAGGTTAGGTTAGGTTTCACGTACCCCACGTACTCGAGCCGTTCATTGCACAAACACGCACATCTCACACACACACACACAACGACACTGACACCCCGTGATGTTATGCCTGATGGCATATCCGCGGGGTGGCACACACACACACACACACACACACACACGCATACACTCATCATACACACGTACACATCACCGACGCAGACGACACCCTACACCCCGCGAAGTAATACCAAACCGCGGTTCCGCGGGGTGTCATGGCGACTTGGGCAGGTGGTTTTTAGTGGGTATACCAGTATAGTTCTGGGGCCTCCCACACTCAGTCTTTAAAAGATTTTCCATCTCCCGGCCACAAAAAATAAAAGGTTAGGTTAGGTTAGGTTAGGAATGCAGAATTAATTATATTTCTTTGAAATTTACCAAATAAAAAGCATTTAAAACATGAAAACAGAAGCTTTTAATATCAACTTTTGGGTTAGATAAGGGGACTCTCTAAGCATTAGTATTTAATATACTTGATGTTAATTAAACATGCGAAAATTTAAAGAGTGATTCCCTAGACTATGATAAAAATTTAATTTTAGTCCTTTAGATGATTTTTGAAAACTTTCTTAATTTTGAAGATACAGGGCTAGCAAAATTATGGACAATAACAACATTTTATGACTAAAAATTTTATGCAAAGTTCCTTAATCTGCAAGAACTGTAGAAAATGACTATCTCCAGCAAGGGTACAGTAATCCAATATTCTCTTCATTGAGTTTTAAACCCTTTTAAAAACACCAGACTCGTTTTTTGTTTTTTTATACCCAAGAATCATCAAATTTCGCAAGTCGTCTACATTTTTCAACGAAGGAGTGTAAACTAGTGACTTTAGATAGCACCATAGGGCATAATCTAGGGTGTTTAAGTCCGGCTATCGAACGGGCAATGAGTGAGGTCCACCTCTACCAATCCAGCAATCTTCGTATATTACTGTTAAAATCTCATGAGCAACTACTCTAATGATACACACTAGTGATACACTTCGCCAATAAGTCTACCGGGTAGATATATCGGCCTAATTCATCCACAATTTTTAATACATTCTTTAGGTATCTCATGCGGACGTGTCATTAAAACATTTATTTATCAAAAAAGCCATACATTCAATTTTAAAAAGATATAATTTATGTCATAATAATATTAATAGTGGACTCATTTGCATATGGTTATGAAAATTCTTTATTGCATTTCTTGAAAAATTCGCATCGTCAATAATTTATGAAAGGAAATCAGCAGGAATAAGTACCTACCTACCTAAGCTTTGTACGTGCTATGTTGTACAAATAGTCTCGTTCTAATGTGTCTACTTCATGAAGACATTGGTGAAAGCTGTGGAAAGTTTTTACGGTCAGGAAATTGTTCAGTATACAACCATCATTATATATTATTTGTTAATAATTGTTTATTTATATGTTTTGTATTCGTATATTTATACGTTATTTTGTTTCATTTGTGTATCTATATTTTGTTTATTAATGGCTATTATTTATGTATATTGAAATGTATTTTCCTAAAAAGGGATTCCGTAAATAAAATTCAAATTCAAACCAAACTAAATCACTTATTATGTTTATAATATAATTAAATATTTAACATACGAATTATTATCAATACGTTTTATTACCCTTTTAAATTAATTTTAATTTTTTACAACGTAAAGGACTATAATACATTTTTACTTCTACCTTATCTTTTTAAATAACTATGCGATTTAGTTAAAATCTCCGCCTGTGTTTTCATTAAAAAAAAACATACAATACTCACGACCACATTTTAATTGCTTTAATTAAAGAAGCAATTTAAAAGTTAAATACGCAAAAATGCTCACATACTCTAGTAGACGTAACACTAAGGGATGCTTATATTAGAATTAAATGTACCAGAATAGAAATCCTTTTCGTGTAATAATTACATTGTTTGCATTCAGGCACTGTTTTAAGTAAATAAAGGAGATATTACCGTTATAATTAAAACAAAAGATTAAATTATAATGGTAACATTATAAGTTAGTAATTTATAATGAATATATGTTGTTACATGCTAAAACTTTGTAAATATCTGATAGAAGGAGTTTTTACTTTTACAACATTTGATATTGTATTTGAGTTACATGTACAAACTTAGTAATTACTGTTTTCGCACACATCAAATAAATTTAGGTAGATAACTTTATATTTACCTAAGCAATTATTAATTATTATGCGCATATTGCAGCACTAATGGTTTAAACTTTTTGCGCGCACAACGTTCAAATTATATAAATCAAACCGTCCGGGTTTCATTGATTTTAAATTAAATTGCAATGGCGGAACTATATTATCGCAACAACTGTACGCTATAAATTCGATGGCAATTCGATGCCTGTATAAATTTGCACACATTGATACAATCAATATTGTTTATTACAAGATTTATTTATACAGCTGAAAATGTTCTCTTAATAATTTGGGTAGTAGTGAATTCCGATTACACAGTCGATAATAATCGAAATATAAAGCTTCACCAGATTCTTATCTGTTGAGTTTCAATAGAGCACGGCGATCTGGAATTGAAATCTTCAGGGATAAAAAGAAAAACGAATGTTTTAGAATCCCTAGCTTAAACTCTCTGTATAAATTGCTCAAAGAGTTAAATTGACAATATATATAAAAAATTAATTAAATTTTATCCCACATGATTCATACGACTAAACTCAGTGTTTGTTAATGCATTTCTCACCTTTTCTACAATTAGAAACTTTACAATGAGTTCATAATTATAATATATTTGATAATACCTGATCATAAAGGCACCATTCCATCCAGACTTATTATTATGAAAAATATTCTTTTCGAATAAAATGCCAAGAGAAGTTGCGCTTGGTATCAGATTTTTTAGCAAATGTAAGGCAATTGAAAATAATAACATCATGAAAATATGATCGCGAATAATCTAATAGACATGGAGCAAGGGAAACTGTTGTCGCTACCTTTTAAAATTAAGATTCATTTAATAGATTATTCTTTATGCGACTATTCGAATTATAATTATTTCGAAGCTCCATAAAAAATATCTTCAAAACACCTAACATAGATATTTATTGAGAGTGTATTCATTTTGCATATATTGGAAAGCGTCACTTGATATTTTGGTACAAAGCAATATTTACTGCAAAATTATTAATATCAAAATTTAATCCAAACCATTATTACTTATTATTACTTTATGTCCACAATTTTTACCTTTTTTATATAACTGAAATAACATCAACTTTAATCAACAGTACTTACAACATGAATAGTTTAGTTACACAAAGAAAGTAAAAATTATGATTAATGATGATACACAAGGATTGTCCAGTAACAGTGGTTAATAAAATATTCACTGACTTTCTAGGAGCATTGCAAAGTAAACGCTAATATATATATATATATATATATATATATATATATATATATATACATAATATAGATACGATGGATCAATTTATTCGAGACTACAAAATTGAATCTATCATAACTAATGAATGCGCCACATTAAATGTTGTCAAAAGCTTCTCCATAAAAACAACCAAAATTTTACAATATTTCATTATAATATTCAAAATCTGGCTAAAAATGTTGACGGAATAAATGTTTTATCAGATCAACTTAACCTAGACTGTATAATACTAACAGAAACTTAAAAACTAACCAATATGTAATGCTTCGCTATGAAAGGTATTAATTGTATTTCCAATAATGGAGACTTAAATCAGAACGAAGAAGTAGTTTTGTATTTCAAAACTGAGTACCCATTTTTCTTATGAAACAGTTAACTTTAGTGGTATTATGATCGTTATAAATATTGTAAAAGATAATAAAAATATTCTAATAGTACCAATACATAGACCCCATAAACGTGTCCTGAAGAATTTATTCAAAATTTGAGCAATATATGCAAAATATACAGAGAAGGAAATATGATAATATTATCCTTATTGGAGATATAAATTTTGACATACTAAGGACAAGTTCACATAGCAATAACTACCTAGATGTAATAAGTAATTATATACGTCATAAATTGCCCTACCCGCGTTATCAATAATACATCAACAAGTATTGATCATATATTTGTAAAAAATATCCATGAGACTGCGAGTCTATATATTCCAATCCAATCATTTTAAAATACCATGTTAGTGACCCCTATGCAACTGGCCATAGAAAGGGCTAGCAAAGACACAAAATTGACAGTTAAAAACTTGATAACAATAAATTATCAAATTTAATTCAACAGGAGCAATAACAAAGAGTATATAACGAGGAGAATATACATACAGACACAGATATATTTGTAACCAGTCTCAAATCGTACATCATCATCACCAATCATCCTCAGTTAAAAGCATCACCAATAGTAAACGAAAAAGAAAATCATGGATTACAGCAAGTTTGATTAAGTCAATTAAAGTGAGAGATGATTTATATAATAACTTAAACGAGATCCAGAAAACGCTATATTTAAAACACCTGTAAAATCTATAGAAATAAACTAAATGCGCTTATTAGGGAGAGAAAAATATTATATTATGATAAATATAAAAATTCAATAATAATAATAATAATATTCATTTATTTACATTCGACAAATATACATGCATAAATTTATACAATGTAAAGTGTCAACACAAAAAGCAAATGTAAACTTAATATAGAGAATATGTAAAAAAAAATCTAAAATGTAATATATAAAATAATACCAAAACTAATAATTACATGTTAAAGTTAAATGAGAAATACTCTATCATTGAGTAAAGTTCTATAGTGCATAAGATATTACACATTTTAGATTTCATTTTAGTATAACTAACAATACTGTTTATTTCGGCTGGAAGGTGATTTTACATTTTTAGGCACGAATACAATCTTGTTGAAACTTATTAAGTTTATGTTTTGGTAAGTTATATATGAGACCATGTCTGCTTTCATATCGTGTGGAAAAATAAACATCACTAAATAAGTGCCCATATTTCAAAAAAAAAAATTGATACACTCATATTACATTCCATAGAACGTCAGAATGTTTGCCTGTTTAAAAATGCCAAGGCAGCTTGCATTTATTTTTAAATTGTAAAGTAATCTTACAGCTTTTTTGTGCAAAATGAAAACCTTATTCGCATGTGTGCTACTTCCCCAGAACATCACACCATACCTCAAGTGAGATGATATATTAGCAAAGTAAAATAATTTTCCTATTGCTATGTTTGTATTCTTCATAAGTATCCTGAGCCCATAAAGTGCCCCACTGATTTTATTACAAATGTAAATCAGCCTGCTGTTTAAATGATAAAGTATCGTCCAACACTAGACCTAAACATTTAACTCTATCTACAAATTTATAAATAATATTATTGAAATTAATTGATTCAGGTGTTTCTTTAGCTTGATTTGATTTAATTTGATAAAACAACATTCGTTTTCGATTCATTTAGTTCTTCAATTAACGAAAGCAACTGACGGAAGGATGTCGTTAAACATTGTATATTTGATGAAAAATTAAAAGTTCCTTGTTAGATGGATCTACCCTTGTGGTTGGTATTGATGAATGTCGTGAAAATTTGAATTGCGCTTAGATTTAAAGAAGAAGCTATTCACAAATATATTTTCTCTTGAATCACTATTTGTTCACAGGCAAGAGGGATGCCGATTTTAAAAGATGAATATTCTGCGTCTTCAAATTTTGGTTTTAACTTTTCAATTATGAAAGGAAAATTTCCGGCTTTTGCTAAGTGAGATTTTATTTGCTCAAAACTCACATCTTTATGCAATCTCAAGTAAATATCCAAAGTAAATGTGCCATCTCGTTGTACAGTTTGAAAAGTTAACAATATTAGCAAACCAAATAACATGACCAAAAAAGACGAAATTCCGGAAATCAATATAAATGGAAATATTATTACACATAAACCGTGCATGGCAGAATAATTTAATAAATACTATAAAAATATTGGAAGAGAAATTACAAATAATATTATACACAGAAACAACGTCTTGCATGGTCCCAAAACGCAATGTAACTAATTTGTTGTCAATTCCCATGAAGCAAATTAAGTTATTAATCAACTAAAAAATAATAAAATAATAAAGCACCCGGTTTAGATGAAATAAATTCCGAGATTTTAAAACGTACGGCAGCAGATATAACCCTTCCCTTGGTATATTTAATACATTTAACAATCCCCAAGATCCCAAATATCTTAAAACACGATATCATAACACCAATTTATAAATAAGGAGCAAATTAGCTTTCTTAGTAGTATAAGCAAGATTTTTGAAAAATTATTAGAACGCGTGTTTTAACGATTTAATTTACGTGAAATAGCACCGGAAAATTTGTTATTAGAAGTAGTTTTTTACGTTAATTAATTATTTTTTGATTTTTTAATAAATCCAGCATCAACACTAAAAATGTTTAAATTGTTAGCTGAATTAAACAATTAAATTATTATTAACCTTACTTCATAATTATTATTTACCATTAAGCCGGGTTTAGTAATTTTTCCAGTGCGCCAGTCTCTTGAGGGGTAATAAATAAAACTTAGTTGCCGCCTTAAATAAATCGAACCTCTCCACCCGCAAGTTAGCTTACATCAGTGATTTTCCTGCACACCTAGATATTAATTTTCGGTAAATAATAAGTTATTAAAGTAAGTGACGTGAAAGGCGTCATAATATAAACTTGTTAGAAAAAAATAACAACACTAAAGAATATACAAATATTTTAACAGAAAGTAACTATATAATTAAATAACAACGCTATTCTGGATCACGTTTTGTCAAATAGGAGTAACTAAGTGAATAATATAAAAATTTTAGTGTCAAGCATATCAGACCATAACGCTCTAAAAATTCAAATAAAAGAAATCAAGAATACGAAACCAAAATATCAAATTAGTACAATCACAAAAATAAATCATGAACAAATAACAAATCAAATAAATTATATAGATATAAATGATATCAATAAGCAACAACTGTCAACCACGTTAGAAAATATAATACAAAACAACCAAAAACATAAAAACATAAAGAGATGAGCAGTAAACCCCTCGAGTAACGAAGAAGTCATAAAACAAATCACAATTAGAAATAAACTACAGAAAAGACACCATAAAAATCCCAACAATGAAGTTATAAAAGAGCGATACTCAAAGCAGAAGACAGAAACTACAACATTAATAAAAAATGTAAAACAACAATATTACCAAAATAAATTCGAAATCAACAAAAACAATTCATGTATTATGGAAAATTGACCAAAATTTCGCATTCTTACGCTACAAGAAGAAGAGAGAAATCTTGTCCAAATTGTGCAAACATGGAATCATTTAAAAGGAACATTAAACCTGTCATCTTGATAAAATATTATGCCCATAAATTGTCCATTTCGAAATTTAAATTTTATGAATTTTTTAAATATGTATCGAATACTATTATTTTGTAATGTATATATGAATTTGTATGTGTGCGTGTTAATGTGCGTATGTATATCTTTTGCGTCTACTAATTCGTATTATCATTATTATAATTATTATATACTAATTTTCTATTTTTTTTATATATCCATACTAAAGTATTTACTTTAGTGTAGTGGTTATTTTTTGCTCCTTTAATAATTAATTTTGTAACTTTAAAGAATAATTCAGGCCTAATTGTAAACATGTATTAAAATCCTTTAGTTCGTTGTAGAAAATTAAATAATAAATTTAAAAATACGAAAACATTTCGTGAATCCACAACAATGAGTCTTACTAAGACTACAAAATAAATTAATTTGAAACAACTACTTCTCTAGCTAATACTTCGACAGACATTGAATAATACAAATTAATTTGCGTGTTACAAATAGTACAACTATCAAAGCAACACTAATTTGAATGAAATAATTTCTGTTGAATAAACTAATAAATGATAAAATGTACTTTAGATTGTTTAATGTTACTATAACATGAAAAATTATGAAAAATGAATTTTAAACTGATTTCATTAAATTAAATTAGCAAAAGCAAATAAAAAATCTAGCATTCAAGTTTATAATCATCTGCAGACACGTGTTTCGAACTTTCGCTCTATTATAAAATTGATTTTAAATACAAATAAAAACACTTACTTTACTTTCTGGAGGATCTACCATTGGCAACAAGAAATACAATTTGATGTATGCCCGATGATACATTAGAGCATTTTAGTGTGGTTGGTCGTGATTTTTTAAAATATAATTATTTTTCTTCTTTGAGTGCCCTCTCATCACAGTAGGTTTATACTTGTCTTTCGCAAGTCGTATAACTCCGCGTTTTTCCTCTATTTTCCTTCCATTATCAGTTGTAGAAATTCGTAATTTTATTTCGAAAGATTTGCCCATGGTGGTCAACTCTCTTTCTTTGCCCATTCGTCTAAGTACTTGGTTATTCTTTACTTTATTAGTTCATGGGATTTTGAGCATCCTCCTCTACGTCCACATTTCAAAAGTTTCAAGTTTATTCATTGATGCTATTTTCAATGTCCAACCTTCCACTCAGTATAATAGCACTGGACTATTCTTCATCTGATGTTTCTTGGGAGAGAAACACACTATTGTCGTAGTTTTTGGAAGGTGTTTCTGGCTATTTCCATCCATGCTTTGATGTCATGCTCGGGATCTCATCGTTTATTGAGCCAGCCACTTAAATACTTGTACCGTTAAACTCGCTCGATTGGTTCACTATTAACGGTTAGTACATCTTTGTTTATGACGTAGTTCTTGCTGATAATCATGTAATATTAAGCCCGTATTCAGTGCTTGCTCGATGTACCTGGTCTATGAGGTGTTACAAGTCTTCGATCGTGTTGGCTAAAATCACAGAGTCGTTTGCGTATCGGATGTTACTCTATGCTCTTCCATTTACTTTTATTCCTTGTGTACATTCATCTAGCGCAGTTCTGAATATGTTCACGGAGTATAGGTTGAACAGCAGTGGTGAAAAAATGCATCCTTGTCAAACCCCTTTTAGAATTTTAATTTCTTCCGGTTGTTCTTTCCATACTTTAACCTGCGACGTATATGTTCGTAATAATGCGGAAGTCTTTCTCATCAACTAGTTTTTTCAGCATTACGACAAGTTTTTAATGGTTTACGTTGTTATATGCATTTTCATATTCTATGAAATGTGTGCGACGTTGATCCAAGCACACTTGCATTGCGAACAGTGCCTCTCTTGTGTCGAATCCATTCCTAAAGACAAACTATGTATCTCCGATGTCTTGGTCGATGTTTCCCAGATGCGGGTGTGTACAATTCCCAAAAAAAATTTCAACGTAAGGCTCATGAGGCTAATCAGTCGGTATTCACTACATCATTTAACACTTGCTTTCTCTGAGAGTGTTATTAATATGGATTTTGGTTAGTCCTGTATCATTCATTTTATATATATTTGAAGCATCCATTTTAAGGTTTCTTCGTTTATTGCTTTGAATAATTCTGCATTAAGTTCGTCTGATGCTACAGCCTTCCTCCTTTTTTGTGTCTTGCATTGCCTTTTGAAGTCCTTTAGAATTATTGGTCCTTCTAAGGGCCTAACTTTTATCACGTACTGCATTAATTGTACATTAAAGCATAAATAAATGATATTTTTTGTTCAAACTAAACTGATTTTACGTAATAGGATTTTTCTAAAATAAATATTAAACTAACGGCACGTTATTATAACAAAAACTAAACTAAACTCTTAAGTATACTCGAAAACTTTTAACGGTGCGCGAATTATCTCGAAAACACTGGAATTCATGCAATTGAATAGAGGATGCAGCTGCAATTAAATTTACATCGTACAAACGGGATTGATTGAAAAGCACACGCAGCGCCCGCAAAATCAAACTGGGACAAAACCACAGTCACAAATTTCACATTAACAACAGGTCATGAATTTATATTCAGGGAGGTCGAATAAATAAAAAAATGAAATGATGCAACTGCATACAAAATATATTTTTTAATGGTTTATATAAATTTTGTAACAATACTCGATAAATAAGTAAAAATATTCAATAATGTGCATACTATACACGTTAAAATACTAAATATTGCAGTTAAAAATATTATTCGCAACTGTAAAAAAACATCCCTATTTAACTTTTTTTCAATTGTGATTTCAAATTTGTTTAGATAAATTGTTATGTTATGAATTTAAATATAAATGTAGATGTAATATTATCTATATTTTAATGTCAACGAGAGTCATATGAACTAACATTTTTAATCAATTGATATTTTGTTCATAGCTTAATTTAAATTTAAACATTATTTAACAGAATAATACTAAGAGCTATTTTGAAGGATTAAATTATTAAATAAAATTACAATTAAATTTATCGTTCGAAAACAATTGATATATATGCCACACGCAAAATCACACCCTAACGAATCAGCAGTTACCAATGGGATATTAACAACGGGCCATAAATTTATATTAAGCGGAGCGAAACTCATTCATCAAATTACGGATTGAATATTATGGAAGCTGTACAAATGAAAACAACCGCGGAAACGATATGGCATTTCTATTTAAGCCGTCTGCTAAAACCATTTTTATCTGCTTATTTTGCGGATATTCGTGTAGCTTCGTTAATATTTCCTATTTTATTTTTTCAACGCAAATACGGAAAATTATTATTGATTTATTAATACGAATGGGATTATAAATTGAATCAATTAAAGTTTAAATGTGGGCCGTTTTAATACTGAAGCTGAAGCGGAAAAAGTATTTATATTTGCATATTGAATAATATTTATGTACCAACCAGTTTATATATTAATAAAATTAATACTTCCACTGCTACATTCCTGGTAAAACATGTATATCACAAGGGTGGATTTGTAAATTAAATAGTTAGTAATTTTTAAAGGTGGCTACCATCTATAAGAAAACATTATTGAAGAGAAGAAAGTTCACAAATCATATATACTTTAATATACAGTGTTTAAAATTCAAATTGTGCCCAAAATATATGAAAATAACTTATTCAAACAAATTTACGGAACCCACGAGAGCAGTAAATATAGCGACTACCGCTACATTGGCTAGAACTAGAAAATAGAAAATGGTACCCGAGAAGATATAACCTAAGACAACACCTAAAAATGATGCATACAGAACTGCTAGAAATATGTGATAAAAATACATTTGATATTTTCTCAGACAACGTGCGTGCTATTGTTGATAGACAAGCTCACATGCACTATAAATACCAACAGAAAAAAAAACTCGAAAACCTAAAGCGTCAAAAACCAAAACCAACTGCACACTCTAACATAGATCATAATTTCCATTTTTTCCTAGTATAAAAAACCTAACAGATGTTAAATTTATAGAACCAGATATGGCAATAATGAATAAATACTCACCATACTGCAGAAACACAAAGACCTATTTCGAAGGGTTCATAGATACCCAAATTGCTCTAAAACGTGCAAAAATCAATACAGCAATAGAAAAAGCAAGGCCAGTACAATAAAACAGGACTTCAAGATTCAACACAACCGAAATTCAAATTGGACAACTAGCAACGAGACAAAGACAATTAAATCAATAAAAACAAAATGTGAAAATCAACAGTTAACCATTTGTAAAGCAGATAAAGGAAACTCAATTACCATTTTAAAACAAGTAAATTATATGAACAAAGTACAAGATTTTCTAGAAGACGACTTTATAGAATTAACTAAGGATCCAACCGCAGACACACAAAATTCTATTTTTTGCATCGATTCTAATTATTTCCAATTCAACCATACATTTTATAAGGAAAAAGATAGGTCTGGCTATAGGATCACCACTATCATCAATGATGGAAGATAAATTATTTACATGAAATGGTCTAATGATTAAAACCATTTTGGTACTTAATGAGACAAACTTAAGTTTAGCAGATTCTATTCCAGTCCATGTATATCCATAAATCTTCTGAATGTCGGAGTTTTTATAAACATAAATCAGGACGTTTACTAGGTAAATGGAAGGAAGAGTCAGAATTTTATGTTTGATAAAGGAGTAACGACAATGACTACTAAAGGGAGTGAAGCGAGTTGTCCTAAACCTAAAATTCCGTAGTGTATCACCACACGTGAGGTATTAATTAGCAAAAAGCAAGCTTTAAACTCTTGTTCTGTTATGTAAGTTTGTTATAGGGGAAAACCCTAAGGAACATAGCACTTCTAGTAGGAATGTCATGTTGTAAGGAAAAAATTACAGTTTGTGATTCCGCAGGGTTAAGTGTTAACTTATTAGTTGCAAACTAGGCAGTTGCTATTCTTACTGAATTATTACTTCATTAACGAGCTATTGGCTAAACATCTGCAAAGTTAGTAAAGCTAGTGTCAACTTGGGCCGATTTACTACTAAAGCTGAAGCTGAAGCTGAATCGGAAATTACAACAACTCGTAAAGGAATATATTATTCCATATTTTTTGCCACTTAAAATAAAGAATGGTATAATTAAGAATTTAAATGATTTCATATTTATATATTATATTCATCTATATTAGCCTTTTCTTTTAACGTGGATTTATTTTTTTTAATTTTTAATTCATCGTCAATATAAAAGACTGACGCTTCTATCATTGAAAAATAAAACTATTTCTTGAAGAGACATAAAAAGAACATTTTAATTTCTGTTATTAATGTATTGTGACATTAAATACTCTACTCTAACAAATTTCATAAATTAATTAGAAAGTAAAATTAATTTGTTAAAAGTAACATTTTGTTGAACCAAAATTAAAATTATCAATTTTACAGCTCAGAATGATTTCAAAAATATAATTTTCAAATCCGCTCAAAAACCATGGTTTAATTAACCTTCTAATTAACATAAAAATGTTTCATTTAATTCATCGTATCATGACTTTGATTAGAACCTTTCTTCAATATTTTATTTTTATCCAGATGCACATTTCGGACACAAAGTGTCCATTATCAATGGTTTTATACAAATAAGAAAAAACAAATTTAACACTTATGTACGTACAAAAAAAACGGCATTAGAGGGTGTCGATAGGAGCAGGTAAAAGGTTATTGCTGGAAAATTAACATGACTTCTCCGAAAAAGATGGTTGTAAATAAGTAGGTGATAGTTTGGTAGGATTATGGAGGGAATTATGAAAATCCATGTTTATTGGTGGTTACACTAAATCTAATAAATTATTTTCGAGTGGACTCAAATCGAAATTTAACAAATTATTTTTATGTTTTTTCATTTGAATAGCCTCTAACATATTTAATTGAAAATGTGATGACTGTTTTAATAATTTAACGTTTTCTATTATGAACTTGTGGCCTATATCAATTGAGTGGTTAGCGACTGCAGATTTATCCGGGTTATGTTTAATATGTGTGACATGTTCTTTAAATCTGGTTGCAATATTTCTTTGTGTTTGTCCTAGGCAAATTTTGTCGCAATTCGAACATTTAATGGAATAGATTCCAGATTTCTCCAAATTATCTATATCATTAAAAGTGTTGCCCAGTAGATTAGATAGTTTTGTGTTCACATAGTAAGCTGGAGTGAATTTTTTATGTAATTTTTTAAAGTTATTTTCTAATGTTGGGGAATAAATTAGCCTGACATATTTAGTCTCTTTTTTTGATTTTTGTGTCTGTTAGTGACGTTATATTTCGGAATTTATGTTTCAGCGAATGTCTATTGATCAGTCTTTGTATTGTAATTTTATTATATTTTAGGTTTCTTGCTATTGCGTGAATGAGCATAAGTTTTTTCTCTCTAATTTCGGGTAATAATGGTATGCTGATGGCTCTATTGATCATGCTATTAAAAGCAGATAATTTATATTTCATTGGTGCATTTGTTTTCGGAATATTTCAAATTCTAATTTATAGTTTTTTCTTTTTATAAGAATATCAAGGAAGGGCAATGAGTTTTCATTCTCTAATTCGTATGTTAAATTAATACTATTATAAATATTATTCATGGATGATATAAAGTCGTTAATATTGAAATCTGATTCAACTATATATACCAGATCTTTGGAAATTGGGTTATTGATTTTTTGGCAATGTTGTCAAAATTATTTTAAAAATGTTTGCAAGAAAGGGCGATAAGGGGTTGCTCATGGCAGTGCCATAGGTTTGTTTATAATACGAATTATTGAATTCAAAAACATTACAATCCATCACTAGTTCTGTAAGCTGTAAGTATTCGTTGGTTTGTTCGTTCGGAATTTTATTATTTATTAAAATTTGTTGAGATTTTGATTTTTTCTAAATGTTTGGTTAATTCAATTTTGTACTGAATAATCGTTTTCTATGTCTAATGTTTGAAACTGAGTGGTCGAAATTTATTACCTGGTTTGTGAATTTTTGGTAGACAATATAACTGAGGTACTTTATGGTTTTTAACTTTTAGTTTTAAATTAAGTTTTTTATTGATTAAAAGTGTTGAGGCTTTCAATGTGACATTAATTTTTTTAATATATGAATTTATTGTTTTTTTTTTGTTTATTTATTTATTTATTTATACAGCTTTGGACATCTTTCTTAAAAATGATGTATACAACAAATCAATTAAAAAAAAACATACCTCAAATTTTGGTCGAAAGAGACACGGGCGGAGTTCAGAATAACAGAGTGTTCTTCCACTCTAACCCTTCATTTTCCATAATGCCGAGGGAGCTTACATCCTCTTGTGTAATATATGGTCCTAATTCTAATAAATTATTTACATTGTTGAAATAGTCTGACTTTTTTAAAATTTCGACACTTTTACCTTTGTCAACCAACGTTTGTGTTAGTTCCAGTAGGTTGTCTTGTGGAAAACAAAAACACAAACGTTGGTTATAAACAAGACAGACTTCACATTCTCCGACGCCGAACATGAAATGCTGAGTAAAGGTTTGAAACATTCCATAAACCCGAAGAAACTTCCCATCGAAGAGGTTGTCAGTGATGTGTCCATTGCATCAACAAGATTAACACCGGATCTTACTATAAAGTATTTAGCTTCCGCTAAGGACATCTTGGAGAAAACCATGAAAAGGTCGAACCAGCAAGCTGTTCTCGACAACCACAACATCTACAAGAATTTGAAAGAAAAATATTGTTTTTACCTAAAGGCGGATCTCTAAATGCATTAACCAGAAACTTTCAAAATATTGGGCATTGTTGCCAATAAACCCTTTATTTTCGGTTTTAATGCCTTCTCCTTATCTAATTGCGTTTACCCACTAAAGACTGTACCCAATAAGATAATTACACCCTGTTTGTGGGGGTAAGTTGATAAATATTTTGTAATTATGCATAGTCTGTAATTTACCGCAGCGTTGCATTTTTTATAAAATATTTAAGTAACCTTTACAAATTGTTGAAGAATTTGTGAAGAAACTGTTTGTGTTTCAATACAATTTTAACCTCTGCTATTGTCTGTGGTTGTGATAAATAATATTGACTTGCCAGAAGTAAAAGGAAAAATATCATTAAGTAAATCATGTGTAGTTTTGTGCGGTACTCAGTCCTGTAGAATATACTATCATCAGATTACTACAGATATGATAATCATATTTTTAGCCTCCTTGGAAGAAGAAACTGTATATATGAGACAATTATCGATTTCTGAGAATTTCCTCCTTGGTCGCTTCACTGATAATATCTTTTATTTTTTTATTACATTATTACAATTATCCTAGAATATTTTTATACCATTATAATACTGGCATCATTTTATTTATATTCAAATGGTCAATTTATTTTATATAAAAGTATACGATATCTAAAATAACAAGCTCAAAATTAAAAAAAAATGGGTCATATATAGTAAGTTTATATAGTAGCTAGATTTGCCGCCTCCGTTATCTTTAGGAAGCAATCTAGAAGTTTACTATGATATAATATTCACCTTCAAATTAAAAGATAAATAGGTGTCTTTTATTGGTAACATCAATTTCAAAAAAGGTAGACTGAAGCCTCTATAGAGTGTGCTTAGTTGTGAGAACTGACGATTTCTACCTCAACTTACATACTATAGAAGAGCTAGGAACAGCAGCGCCTCTGCTCAAAAATAACATCCTAAAAGCTTAGGAATTCAGTCACCCGCTAAATAGAAAATATCTCTCCAGAGACGTGCCCTGGAGGAACAAGATTTAGGTCGCCTTAGAATGCAAGCTACGAAAATTTTCAACAACGCAAGAAAACAGGCACTATCCGAATATAATAAGAAATTGAGAAAATTGAGAAAAATATAGACAAGGTTCTGTGAGAGAGTTGTTACTGATAACAGCCAGGGTCCACAAAGTCCCATATAAAAACCATTTTAACAAAAAAAAACCTGATGGGATAGAGTGTGCTGCTAATAACGTACTTACCAGGCTCAACAACTGTGAACACCTAGAAAACACTGCTCAATCTACAGGAGGCAGCATATTCCTACCTATAGAGGAAGCAAAATTTTGGCTGGTAACTAATTACTAAAGAAAAAAATGAATCATTCTGAATAATTTTGTGAAGATTACAATTTAAGAAGTTACTGCTCCGTTTGCTCTTTGCAAGAGCGCGACTAGACAATTGATAGAAAACTACACTTTTTGATTAAACTGATTATATTTCAGATATGTACATCTCGCAACGATTCAATTTTACAACTGCCTTAAAACTAACTATACATAGAAAACCGAAAACAACATAAATGGGAGAAAATTCAGTCTTTTCTTCGAAATCACGAGCATCTGCTACACATCTGTTCATCATCATAAACCACTTAAACTTGTTTAGACTTTATTATTCATACGATTTATCATTCACTAAGTGGGCGTGTCGGGGGTGTAACTGCACTAACCGTAAGCGGATACAAGGGCGATGAATTTTATGGATTTCGAGAATTCCATCGCCTAATCCGAACACCTTCAAAGCTAGGGTGGTATTTATCCCTAAAGTGGACCGAAGGCCAAATCATACCGCCAAGTAGCCTTACATAATTTCTCCTAAAAGACATGGTGAAAATTATAGATAACTATATACGGAGCAGAGGCAAATCTGCTCCACAGGTAGCAGTTTTCCTAGCAACCTGGCAAATCCATCCAATCAAGTATACACAGATTACTTTAACCTTTGAAAATGATCGGATATGATCGAAACACGTGCCAGAAAACTGAAGATAAAATTAACAAAACATGACAAGTGTTTTTATTCGCTAAAATTAAATCCATTGTGGATATAGCATTAGATATTTCATGGATTTTGAAGATGAACTTGACACAACCTAAAAACCCTCGGATCAAGATCGTACTTTAAAACCGTAAAATCACAACAGATATAGGGAACGAATCAGAAACGGTAGCCACAGTAAAAGGGTTCTATCGCTATGTTGTATTGTGATGGATGACCCATTGCGGCTTTGGTCGACAAGGGTTATTGTACTCAAGGTTATGCCGAAGACATGCATATGTAAATATGACGAAATTATATCGTATCTAGTCTAAGACTCCCTTAATACTATAGTAAAATGGTTCTGAGGAAAGGCTTCAATATCAGTCCTGACAAAACTATTGTGGTACATTTCACTAATCGTAGGAAGATGAATATCAAAGTTACAAAGCTTCTCTTTAGCAGATAATTGGGTGTACATTATAGTAGTAAGACGCATTATTACATATGACTTACTAGTATGGCGGGTCAAGACTAAACAAAGAATGGCACAAATGAAGCTTCAAACCTTCAGAGAATGGCCTGTCTTGGCATCATCTTGGCTATACATACGAATTGTACGAACAAATCAAAAGAGAAAGTCTAATGAGTGCGATGAGACTGGACTGGAATGGAACCGAGCATAGTTTAGGGTACTCAGAAATTCTGAACCTGATTTAATCAGAATTCTTACACCACACCATAGAATCAAAAAACTAAAACATAACTCTGTAATCTGGTATACAGATGCATCAACAACGAAAGCGGACTCAGACATAGACATAAATACAGGGAATCAGATTTCCTTCGACAAAGCCCATCAGTCTTACAGGCTGAAAAAATAGCCTTGGAACGATGTGCTCAGGTTTGTATGGGGCACACATCTATCTGATTTCAGTCAGCCATGCTACTCTTAAGAACCTCAAAAAGTACAGCTCTAATTCCTAAACTTCTTGGAACTGTAAACAAGCTTATAAAGAAATTGGCCAAGGGTAGCAAGCTTACTCTAATGTGGGTACCAGGTCACGCAAGTATATTAGGCAATTACATGCCGATGTAATTACCATGATCGGACCAAAAAATACACGTGGGCTATAAGAAGCACATAGGAGGGAAAGTGGCCCAGGAGTGGGGAAAAGGTGTAAAATAGGGCACTGGATAAATACACCACGTCAAATGCAATCAAAAATATTTATTGACCTCTCGCCAAACTGAGATTAACAGCTCTTGTGCCCCACAAAAAGCGAGATAATACTGGTCACGGGTTTTCTTACATAACATTGCCCAGTTCACATCTTCACAAGATATGTAAAGTTTACAACACCACTTAGTCTATGGATTGGCAGAGGAAGCGGTCAAGGAAACTATATTCCTGGAAACATGCAAGTAGTAGGGTATTGGTGCAAAAGATCTAACCAGGTTAGAGTGCTGTGAGGCTGTCTATAGCCAAAAGACCCCTTCTAATCTAATCAAACCTATCCAATTATACGAATTTTCTTTGCCTATGTAGTAACCCATTCGTAAAGGTATAGATAAATATAATGTCAGTTATCATTTACCCTCATTTTGGTACATATTCAGCTATTCTGGTATATCGAAAATTC
Source organism: Ontholestes murinus (assembly GCA_963969525.1). NCBI lineage: Eukaryota > Metazoa > Arthropoda > Insecta > Coleoptera > Staphylinidae > Ontholestes > Ontholestes murinus. The sequence continues at coordinate 36,066,969 of OZ018397.1, forward strand.
CAGAGTTTTTTAAAGCCATCGCTATAGAAATTTACTTTAGTCATAATTACTAATTTTGCAATAGAGATAAATCATTGATAAATTTGTAGAAAAACTTAACTATTAATTTCAAAATTAATTGTTAATATTGGCCTTGAAAGTAGTAGTATACAACTTAATTTTAGATGAAACCTATCCCAGATATTTAAATTGTATCAACAATACCAATTTTAAAATCAATTAATTAATCAATACATTTCAATTTACTACTATTTATTTTGAAATTATTGAAACTAATTAAACATAAACCTTTATATATCATCAAAATTTCTGGCCAACCTATTTTCAGCAAACTAATACTTTTACTGCCATATAATTTTAATTTTGATTTTATTAGACTAATTATTAAGTCTTATTTTTTAAACATAAGTTTTTCATAACATCAAAATTTGTGAATAACATATTTTCAGCAAACTAATTCAAAATCGCAAGAAAAGAGTTCGATAGCTCCTGATAGCATATTTTTTAGACCCATATTAAGCCCTAAGTATTCATTGAATCAATATTCTATGACTCCTAGTGGTTATGTACCTTTTATTTAAAAATGATACGGTTTTGGAATTTTTAAAATGCATTTCTCATAGTTTTGGCTACAAATTAATTTCTAAAATTTATATTATTATTACAGTATTATACTGGACTATTATTTAAGGTTTATTATATATTCATTATTTAATTAATTCAACTATACTCGCAACCCCGAAGAAGGCAAACGAGAGCAGATCAGTTCAAAACAGCAAACTGAAAACCTTTTAATTTGTTAGTATTGTATATATATATTTTTAGTGTATGGATATATTTATCAAAACTCGAATATATTTTTATTGCATAAATTGTCCTGCGAATTGTTTTTTAAAGAGAATCAGTAACAATAGTTCTTGTTTCAGACTTGTTACGCTACTTGAATTCTTTCGATCGTTACATGTCGACAAATGCTCTTATAACAGAGATTTACAAATAACTGGTTAAATACAAGATACAGAGAATCACTGAATGTATTTTGGGTTCCAAGCCAGGGTATAATTTAGTAGGAAAACAATAATGAAATTGATTGAAAGTTGAATCAGTGAACGACGTTTCCAGTTATTAAATGACACAAACTTTCAGAGAATCCTGGATAGTTACTCGTCTTTAACTATTGAAATTACCTTTAAATTGGTGGTGAATTAGTAATAATTAGAATTATCTAGAAATATATTTAAACCAACATAACTAGATATGTAAAAAATTCACTAGATGTATACAACCTTTTAAGCAAACGTAATTCTTTAAATCATTAAAGTTTATCTGAATGTGTATAATTATAATAACCTATCAAATGCAGCTATGGTGTCCATTTAAAACTCACATATAAACTGCAGAACTTTAAGGTTTATAATTAAGCATTCGCTTTAAAAAGAGATTTGCAAGTATAAAGACGGTTTAATTAAATCCCAGGCTAATCTTGATGTCATGTATAGGTAGCGTTAATGGCGATAATAAAAGGGTCTTCAAATTATAATAGAACGTAAAGTCTGTATTTAATTATATATTAATTCAGCAAAGTCTTGGTTATAAAAGCCCTTTATTAAACCAAAACGCAATAATAATAATAAATTCAGTTAAATAATTGATAATATCGAATACACTAACATATTGGAGCATATAATATATGGTTAATGACTTAAAGTCATCAAATATAGTCAAAATCAACAATACATAATTCTATTTATAATTTATTTAAGAAACTAAATTTCTATTACATATAATACTAGATAATAGTACATATATTTCTTGAATAATTTTCTCACTTAACTCTTAATGAAACATTATGAAATAACAGGTAAAGAATTGGATATCTATTAAATGTACATATTTTTGTATTATTATAAATTTTGTTTACTTAGTATTATATTTTATATCTATATTATAACAGGTCTCTACTATTGTGGAATACATATTATTATTAGGGAAATGTTCTGTTTGTAATAAATAAACGAATGTATGCACCTAAAAAGATTGAAACTCTTTATAGTGTAAATATTTTAATAAAAATATGAGGAATAGTTGGGAAGTGGTTACCGTTTGCACCGTAAGTGCTGGTGAATAAAGTAGCCGCCGGGTGTATGCTAACCTGTTCAGTTGTATACCCAAATCTCTGGGTAATCAATTCAATCACGTATTATTCTATTTTTCCTTTTAATTTCATGTATAATTTAACATATAATGTATTTCACCTTTTCATATTATTCATTATTAATTGAATCACCCTGAATATATAGTATTTATCACATTGTAATAAGAATATCATTCTCTAACGCAAACAACTATTGCCATTTTTATCTTATTAAGAAGTAAATATAAACAGAAAATTTACCACCCTTGACGAACTTACAAAATTTGTACAGGGTGAAAGTGATTTTCTGGAAATTCCCGAACGTTCCCTTTAAAACTTCCCGATCCGTCGCCTTTATTCTGCAGTTACTGTAAATCCAAGGGTCACCAGATTAACAATTGTTGCAAACTGGATTTTAATAACAAAGCCATCAAAGAGTCCCACAATGCAAGTCCTAATTGAACCGCACGATTTTCCTACCCGCCCCAGACCACTTCTCCACGACATTCCTACAATTACAATTCTAATCGTAGCAAACAAAACCATGAAAATGTACATGCTCTCTACCCATCAATTTAGTTTGCCTGAAAAAACTTTTAAAATTCCACCTTCTAATATCCAATATTAATACTTTATTAATGGGATAACCCCTTTTTTGTTACAATACAATTATTACAAAGTAACACAACCTTAACTTACGCCGTAGCACAGAATGTTTTAGCAAAATCGGTGTATATAACATCAATTTGAGAGTTATTCTCAAAAACCGTGCTGCCTATCGGATATTATATTTCGGCTCATTCAAAGTAATTGTAGAGAAATAGTTTCATCCAGAAATTTCGGAATTATGGACTGCAAACATACTCCACGGTAATTTTTTATAAGTTGTCTATCCCCAGCCTTGAAGATCGGTCGCACAAAACTTCTCTTTCAGATGTCAGGAAAAATACCTTCATTGATGTATCTCGAGCATAAAATATAAATAGGGTTCACCAGTGTAAAAGCACATTTTTTCAGTACACAAGAAGGAACTTCATCGGGGCCGGTTGCATTATTTTGTTGTAGAAGTGAGGTAAGTAGCCATTCTCGGTCGACATACAGTTTGGAGCTATGTACCTGTTTTTTGGCACCAGTCATAAAATTGTCCATAACACGAGGAGCAACATAAACGGCTGAGAGATACTTGGCAAAAAGTTCAACAATGCTATTGCCATCGCAAGCAGTGCTTTCATTGAAATGCATGATACTGGGAAGTTCTCCTTCTTTATTGTCATGAACATAAGTCCAAAACTTTTTTGGATTAGAGTGAATTGCCGATTCGACGTTGATAAGATAGCGGTGAAAAAGTTTCGAATTCAGTTGTTTACAGCTCGATCTTAGTTTATGAAAAATTTAGTAGTCATCAAATTGTCCACTTATCTTGTACTTAACATGTGCCGACTTTTTCTTTTTAATTAATTCTTTAAGATCTTTATTAACCCATTTAGGGAATTCATCATTTTTATCAGGAACGTATTTAATCGGTATATATCGATCTATGCCGGTATAAACTATATCGTAAAAGAGGGCTGCAGCAGTGTCCAAGTCTAGATCATTCAGGAAATTCCAGTCAACAGTACTAAAAAGAGATTTAGATTTGCATAATCTGCCAGATGGAATAAAAATTTCTTCCTGTACGTCTTTAAGTGATGCAATGATGATGAAATATTCCAATAACGCACGACTTCCTAACCCAAAACATAAATTTCCCAATTATCCACGAACTAAAACGAAACATATCACTAACCAACAACCTAAAACTTTAATTCCTAATTTAACAAAAACTACAAGTCCTCTACTCAAAAATATGTATATTAACCCTATTGCCAAGAATGGAGTAATCCAAATAAATATTCTTACTCCCGAAATTAAAGAAGGCATTATTCCTAACAGAGAAATTTATGCTGGTTTTCATTTGGCCAGTAGTATCGTTAAAGTTAATACTAAGACAGGCAAAACACTAACTACCATTATAAATACTAATGATTCGCAGGTCCCCCTTGCCACCCCTTATTAAAATATATTCGAATTCTTTACAAACCCTTAATAGTTTAGGCGAAGATAACCGCTTTAACCATTCTTCTAAACCAACCCCTTCTTTAAATGTAAACTATGTTGAGGTTGATATTAATTCCCGATCGAATAGGTTAAAATCTTTAGAAAATTCTTTGATTTGTGACGAAAATATTATCGTTGACGAATACGACTCTTTAATGGAACTCGATTTTGAATTTAATAATTTATTTTATTTAGAAGGTGACACAAAACTGACCTTACACAACATGATATTTATACAAATTCCCAAGCTCCTATTGATAACAAATCTTATCCATTCCCTATAGCCCTCAAAGACGAAGTAAACCACCAAATAGACTCCATTTTTGATCAAAATATAATCCAAAATTCTAAAAGTCCATGAAATGTTAAAAAAAATCTAGCGCTAACGGCGTTAAACATTGGTGTTTAGTAATGGACTATCGAAAGCTGAATGATATTACGGAGGGAGATTCCTAACCGCTGACAAATATAGATGAAATTCTTGTCCAGCTAGGTCAAGCGAAGTACTTTTCTACAATAGATTTGACCGGATTTCACCAAATTGGTATAAACCCTAGAGATTTCGAATTCAACCCTATACCTTTGGGGCGTTGCGTAAGAAGGCCCCTGCTACCTTCCAACTTCTCACGAATACAGCTTAAGTAATAATAATCATTTTTTAGTCTACCTAGACGACATAATTGTATTCTCAGATTCTTCGCGATATTTTTACACGCCTGTCAAATCATAATTTAAAAGTTGAACCTTCAAAATGCAAGTTTTTAAGAAAAGAAATACTATACTTATGTATATACGTAATAACCGATAAGGGTATAAAACTAGACCCATCAATGTTAAATTGTGTCAAATAGTTCCCATTCCCAATCCCCCGTAATCAAAAACACATCAAAGCGTTCTTAGGACTGGCCGAATATTATAGAAAATTAATTCCAAATTTCAGTCAAATAGCACACCTGCCAACAAACCTCTTAAGAAAAATATCAAATTCTTTTGGACTAATGAACAGCAACTTTCATTCAAAAACTTAATAGAAAAATTATGCTTCGAATTTATCCTTCAATTCCCTGATTTTTTGCAACATTTACCTTAACAACCAATGCCTATAATTATGCCATCGGAGCCGTCCTATCATAAGTTGTTGCATACTATAGCCGAACCCTATGTAAGGCTGAGCAAAATTCCTATGTTTCAACTAGAGAATTATTGGCCATAGTCGCCGTGGTAAAACACTTCAGGCTATACCTTTTTGAAGAAAATTTAAAATAAAAAACTACTCGGTCAATGATTCATCCACTAGACTAATGCGTTGGCGACTTTCTCTTCAAGAATACGACTACGACATCCGATTTAAATCAGGTAGTTCTAATAAAGTAGTAGATGCTTTAAGCCGAGTAACTTCGGAAACTTCTTTTAAAAATTTTCTTACACTTAGAGACGAAAACCTTATAACTAATAACAAAAATGTTTTCGAAGTAGACAGAAATTTAATCGACGCCGATGACACTACTTCTTTGTGTCATTGTATCAGCGCACAATGTCACATGTGCAAAGGTATAGCGCTAGTTTTTAAGAATACTTTCGGAAGACTGAAAGAAATAAAATCTCAAAATGCAAAATTATATGCATTTGCATCCCTAAAAGAGGATAATAAGTACCTTTTTTACTTGGTAACTGAAGAAAATTATTTCCAAAAACCCCAATTAGATGACCTGTTTAAGAAATTAATTAATATATAAATAAATATTCTATGGCAAAATTAAAATTTTCAAATTAGCCATGCCAAAAATTGGATGTAGGTTAGACGGCCTCCCATATAAAGTGGTGCTAGATTTGATAAAGTATTTATTCAAGGCCCCCTTTAGCATAACAATTTATAACTTTACCAACTCCAGGACTTTCACTAAAATTCGCCAGAAATCATAAAGCTTCCCTAAAGTTCGATTCGATTTACCTCCTACTAACATTCTAGAAACTCCTGTCGCTCAACTATCTTCAAATAACGAACCGCTCCTTACAATTCCAAATCCACTACCAATTAGTAATTTATCCTTTGCTTGGAGCCTGATATACCGAAATCTGCTAAACCCATTCCAGGTGATGGAAATTGTTTCTACCATTCTATTATGTTTCTGCTACCTAGCACTGGTAGTTCTGAAAATCTGAGATCCACACTTTTAAATTCACAATTCTTAGACAGTTGTCTGTTTCCTACAGAAGCAAAATCCGGTCTATTAAACCTCGCTGCATGGGTAACTGATGATATTATTAAAATTACAGCTTATGAGCAGAAGATTCGTATTTGTGACCGCAAATATTTAATTTTTGCAAATTCTCCAAATAGAATCCTCTATATTAACCACAATGTCAATCGTTTTGGAAACCTTTCTGTAGATAAACCCGATGCTAACCCGAAAACGAGTCAACAAGCCGCTACTATTTCTCAACCAACCACCAATACCTACCCAGATATTTCTTATAAAGATTTCCTTAATAATTTATTCTGAAGATTTCCTAAATAAACTAAATAGCACTGTTATTTCAAATACCCACTTGACCGAAAGTAACGACAATAAATAGAACTGTCGAGGAAAGTGCGTTTTCTTTTTACCTACAGATTTGGACCTCAGCCACGATGTACAATTAGAGTCACATTTCTTAAAATACCCAGACCACCTCAATAACCTTCAATCAAAACATATCAACATTTCCGACGCTTTTACCCACAAAAAGAAAGACTCTTCAAATATACATACTTTACAAATAGTGTTAGAATAGAATTAAAAAAAAAAACTTTAAATGGAAATATATGAAACGAGATATTTCCAATTAAATTTTTTCTTGCAAAAATTGTCATCACACTAAGCTCGTTAGGAATAGAACACATGCTTATGTCGAAATAACCACTACCTCCTCAAAGCCATTTGAAAAAAATTCTCAATATTGTGGGCCCTTTTCCCTTAATTTAAAATAGTAATAATTCATACTTATCCCACAAAATGACTTAACTAAGTTCTCTTAGGCCTTCGCCATCCATGATTATACGTCAGAAACGATTGCTAGAAATTTAGTTGATAAATTTATTTGCAATTTTGGTATTCCCCAAACTATTTTAACCGATCGTGGTCAATATTTTAACTCGAAATTAATAAAGAGTATTGCTAAATTTTTCTAATTCAAAAATATGTCTAGTGGTAATAGATTCCAGACAAACGGCTCTCTAGAGCGAATCCATACTTGCTGGTTACCTAAAACAATACTGTGAATTCCAACATGAATGGGAAAATTACCTCAGTTTTGCTATGTTTTCTTTCTCACCTTTCGAATTAATTTTTGGATTTAACCTGAAATAGCCTCTAACCTTAAACATCCAATCGAGTTTAAATAAACATACGATGACTACCTGAACGAACCTAATTTGAAATTCGAAAGGTGCACGAGTTAGGGAAGAATCACCTATTAAACTCGAAACTCCGACAAAGTAATCAGAAAGTAATTGATGTGTCTGGTTGATTCATTTCAAATTAAATCTTGTTAATGTTAAGGAATTGAAGGGTGGGATAATGGCCACCCACTCGTCATATATATGTATTACATTGCATCTCAAGCTAAAACACCAATTCTAAAAAAAAAACAACAAATTCTTAAGTTAAAAATAAGTAACGATTTTAGGATACTAATTATTTTACAATATCTAAAAATTTGAAAAATTCTAAGTATTGCATAGAAGTACAAGTTTCTAACTATTCACTAGAATTTAAAAGATTGTAAAGGTTTTATGGCAGATCACCTCAGGGAAGGGACACGTATAACCTGGGCAATCAAAAGCTTCTCACCATTTAAAGCGCCAGGCTTGGACGGTCCTCCTCCAATGGGGGCTGGACATATTATCAGCCCACCTAGCCAAAATCTTCAGGGCATGTATTGCGTTCAGATACATCCCTCTAGCATGGAGAGAAGTAAAAGTTATCTTCATACCGAAACCTGGTCGTATAGATTATACACTAGCCAAATCACACCGCCCAATTAGTCTAACGTCATTTCTCCTGAAAACGTTAGAGAAATTGTGCGAAAGATTAATTCGCGAGACGGCTTTGATTACGAATCCGATCCATGCTAACCAACATGCATACACTCAGGGGAAATCAACGGAGTCGGCTCTGCACACTTTTGTAGACCGAATCGAAAGATCTCTGGACAACAAAATGTCCACCTTGGGCGTGTTCATTGACATAGAAGGTGCTTTTGATAAAACGACCTTCAGAAAAATGGAAACTGCTCTCTCCACGCATGGTGTGAACCCCACAGTTAGTGGATGGATCAAAAGCATGCTGGAGAATAGGGCAGTCACAGTAAATGTAGGAAACACCACTGTCAGAAAAATTGTTGCTAAAGGCTGCCCACAGGGTGGAGTACTCTCACCACTCCTGTGGAACATAGTTGTTGACAGCCTACTGCGGCGACTTAACGACAATGGCTTCCAGATCATAGGATATGCAGATGACATAACCATCCTGCTAACAGGCAGATTTGAGACGGTGCTATGCAGCTTGATGCAGGAAGCCCTCGAAACAATCGAACACTGGTGTAACGACCAGTCTCTGACCATAAACCCGTCCTTTTCACAAAGAAAAGGAAACTAGGTAAGCTAAAGCTTCCTAAGCTCCTCAACACCCAGTTGACATTGTCGTCAGAAGTCAAATACCTGGGAGTGATCCTTGATGGCAAGCTGACGTGGGAACCACATCTCAAAATCAAATTTAAAAAAGCATGCGTCTCCCTCTGGAAATGCCGGAGGGCTGTGGGGCAGACATGGGGGCTCTCTCCCAAGATAGCACTTTGGCTGTACACAGCGGTAGTAAGACCAATGCTAATCTATGGAGCACTGGTTTGGTGGCCCAGAGCCAGGCAGAAAACCTCAGCAAAGCAGCTTACTCAGTTGCAAAGGATAGCAAGCCTCAGCACGACCGGAGCAATGCGAACAACACCCACTGCAGCAATGGAAGCAATGCTCTGCCTTCCACCTCTCGACTTATACGTAGAGGAGATGGCCACGGCGGCAGCACTGCGCCTAAACTCAGTTGGACTCTGGTACAAAGGAGGCAGGGCTGGCAGACACTGTCACCTTTTAGAGGAGGCTGTCAAAAAGACATCCTTCCTTGGAAGGAAGACGGACAATTTGCCACCCTGCTACGGCTTCAATATACCCTATAATGTATCGATAAAAAAAAATGGAACCGGGAGTGTAGAGGGTGGGGAAACCCTCCGAATTTACACCGATGATTCTAAAACCAAAAGAGGATCCGGGGCGGGAATTTACTCGCAACAAATTGACCTCTCATTAGCTATACCCCTAGAGAAGCACACAACTACTCTGCAAGCAGAGATCGTTGGCATCACCCAAGGGGCGAAAGAAATCCTACACCAAGACATTCGTGATAGGAACATCCAAATCCTTTCAGACAGTAGAGCAGCAATACTAGCAGTGAGTAGTCACAAGATCACCTCAACACTAGTAAAAGAATGTCACAACACCCTTAAACAAGCAGCATAATCAAATAGTATTGAGCTGCGCTGGGTCAAGGGACACAATAATGAAGAAGGCAACAGCAAGGCAGACGAGTTGGCGCGAGCTGGATCGGTTCTCAGTGATACCACGGACGGGCCCCCGATCGCGCCAACACCGAAATGCCTCACTGATATCCTCAAACAGAATACTCTCAAGGTGCTAAAACAACGTTGGGACAACACCTCAGGCTGCAGACAGGCCAAGGAAGCAATACGCTCACCCAATCTGAAAACAGCTGAATATTATTTGCAACTATCCCGGGGGAATCTGCGTCTTATCACAGGTATCCTTACGGGTCACTGTCAGCTAAGGAAACACTTGTTTACTATGGGACTGGTGGAAACCCCCATATGTAGAGCATGTGAAGAAGAGGACGAGACAGTGGAACATGTGTTAACTACCTACCTGGCTCTCGCCCACCTTAGAGAGTCCATGCTAGGGGAGGTCTGGCCAAACATGGCTAACATAAGGGATAACCTTCCAAGCGTTGTGCTGTCCTTTGCATGCCACCTTGGGTGGCTAAATGAGTGATAGAACAACGCAGGGCTGTCCCAGTCAGGGGGCACAACGGGCCTAGTGAGGCCTAAGTGCTCTGGTCAATGATTTGATCACCCTTGGCAAACTCAATCCAGATCTAGATCCAGAAGGTTTTATAAATTCTAAAAACCTCTAAGATTCTAACAATTCTTGAAATTGTATAAAGTGTCTGAATATTCCAAGGATTGCAAAAATATTATTAATATTATTATTTTAATAATCCTAAAGATTCTTTACATTAAAAAAATAGAAATTCTAAATTGATTGATTCGTCAAATTATATTATTCTTAAGGTACTAAATATTCTAAAGAATATAAGGATAAGTTGCTGTCATTTGTTCAGTATATAACCCCAAATCACCATGGCAAGTTTGAGTGTCGAGCAGAACGTGCAAATTATTAAATTGTTTTACGAAAATGGGTAATCAGTTCGAGCAACGTTCCGCGCACTTCGCCCATTTTACGGTCGCGATGATCGGCCTGTAGAGTCGACTATCCGTCGATTGGTGGGCAAATTCGAGTCGACTGGTTCAGTAAAGAACCAGCCAACACTGACACGTCGACGAAACGCCCAATCGAACGGCGGCATCATCGGTCCGTACTTTTTCGAGAACGAAGCTGGGGCGGCCATAACCGTCAATGGGGAGCGCTACAGGTCGATGATAACCAACTTCTTTTGGCCTAAACTGGATGATATGGACACGGACGACATGTGGTTCCAGCAGGACGGCGCCACGTGCCACACAGCCCATGTCACAATGGACATTCTGCACGAGCGATTTCCGGACATGGACATCTCGCGCGGAAGCGATATCAACTGGCCACCGAGATCGTGCGATTTAACGCCTTTAGACTTTTTTCTCTGGGGCTATCTCAAGTCGCTGGTCTACGCCAACAAGCCTCTAAACACCGATGACCTCAAAGTCAACATACGCAACGCCATCGCTCAAATTGAGGCCGATATGTGCTCCAGAGTCATCGAAAATTGGACCTCCCGGATCCGGGCTACCAAACGGAGCCGCGGTGGTCATTTGAACGATGTTATCTTCCATACTTAATGGGGTCGAATACCCTTTCGAATGAAAAAAAAAAAATTTCGTTTCTACCTCACACACAACTTGTTTTATTCAATTTTAAAGTTCACGCGCCCTTATTGGCGGACCCTATATTTTAAAAAGTTCTAACGATTCAATATTGTTAAAAAAAGTCTGGGGATTTAAAGATATTAATTATTCTAAACATTATATGAAAATTTAAAGAGTTTGAAGATTCTAACAAAATGTCCACATATATTAAAAGTAGTAGATAATTTAAAACCCATGTTCCAAAGACAAAAATAAGAAAAAATTCAGGATTCAGAAGATTATACAAATAAAAAATTATAATTATTCTAAAGATATTTAAAACGCTAAAAATTCTAAAAAAAGTTTATAATTTAATAAATTTGACAATTCTATCCATTAGAAAAACAAATATTTATTTCCTATAGAATTTAATATCTAAAGATTATAAATTTTCTTATGGTTTTAGCAATCAAAATTCCAATATTCTTACTAACTAAATATTTCAAAAATTCTTCTAAGATTTAAAAGTCAAAGAATCGAGAGTGTTATAAAGATTCTAAACATTCTAAAAATTCAACAATTTCTTAAAAAAACATAAAAAAGAATCTATTGGGCCTTAAGAAGTATTCTATCAATATTCAATACTTAAAAAAATGTAAAGTTTCTGAAAATACTGAAAGTTCAAAACATTCTAACAATTTTAAAAATTCTCTAATTTATAAAATTGTTTATTATTATTATTATTTTAACAATTCTGAAGATTCTATAATTTTTTTAATGTAAGAATTTCAGAAACTCTATAGAATTTAAAGATTACAAAGTGTCTAAGGATTGTAGCGATTGTAAAGTTACTAAAAATGTTTTGAATATTCTAAATATTCCAAATTTTTTTATAACCAATTCTAAATATAGTAAAGGTTCTAAATATTTTTAATATGTGAAAATTTGTTTAACTGTGTTATTTTTATTTTCTGTAAATTGGATTTTCCGTCAATAAATATTATTATTATTATTATTATTATCTAAAGATTCAATATTTCGATTTAAAGATGAGTTTTAAATAAGGATTTTAAAAATTCAACATTTTCAAAAATTAAATAATTTCTAAGAAATATTCAGCTATAGATTCCAAGGAATTAAAACAATTATAAGATTTTTTTAAATACTATGATTATTTAATGGAATGTAAGGATTCCAAACATTCGAAAGATTATTCAGATTTTGATGTTTCTCAAAATTATAAAGATTGTATAACAAACTCTAAAAATGATAAACATTCAAAAGGTTTAAAAGATTCTGAAAATTACAAAAATTAAAATGATTCTATTAATTTATTTATGTCTTCAATTTGTATAAAAGTTAAATATTCTTTAGATTCCAGAAATTTTACGAATTCTAAAGATATTAAACATTCTGATGGTTGAAGAATTTAACGATTTTAGAGAAAAATTATACAGTTTAAAATAGTTCTAGTGATTCTTAAGATAATTAAATTTTATAAATTATTCAAGTTCAAAGATTATAAAGATTGTAATGATTCTAGAAAGTTGAATTATTTCTTCTATCCCACCCTCCAATCTATAAAATATACACAAGTGTTTCTACAGAATTTTTACTTGATTATTAAAAGATATATGCTATATTTAAGTACCTTTCATATTGAATCATTTGAAAAAAAAATGAAGTTATTATTAGGTTTATTCAGTTAGTGAAATGCCCGTTCGCTTGTTGGATTGTCGGTAGTTAATATAGGTAAAGTACTATGATGGCCACATCACCATTTTTTTTTTTAATATTCCCAAATGGGTACTTCTTTTGGGTTGATCCTCGTATAATAAACTCTATGACATTAAAATATAGAAAACTATTTTTTTGTGGATTCCAAATCTCATTAACATGTCATCATAACGATGTAAAATCAAGACGTAAATGATGCATAGGTTACACATTTCAGAGAGTTCCGCCATACATCAAAGAACTTTTAATTATACGGATGTGACGTAATTAAAATTGACCTTTCCTTTGATACCGTACTATAACACACTCATTACAAGATGAATTTCATTAATTAATATATGCAGCGATGTTACGGGAAAATTTAATTAGGATCCGTTTGATATGCTAATTTTTCAAACTAAATTTAATAAAATGTCGGCGCCACATTTCGCAACAACTTGAAAAAACGAACGGATATTGCCATAAAAGCCGCGCCGCTGTTTGCTGAAAATATTTTATGAAACCCAAGCACCGAGCGTCAAATATTTAACGGAACAATCGCTCGGCTTCGTGCTTCGTGCGGATGTCACTGCCCCCCAGGAGAATCGCTTAAATTTTTAATACCAGAAATGTTGACTTGGCGTGATTAAAAATCTTGTTTTTAATCTTTAAAAATGTTAAAAAAAACATTTTTATTTGGACACATAGTAATTTATTTTAGTTATTAGAGGCAAACTTCAGATGAAAAATATTTGAAGCCCAAATTGGGTTGTCGCGTTATTATTGTTTATTTTAAAATTTATACCAAAATATTTGATTTTTCTTAATAAACAACAAAAGAACACGATTTTTTTACTGTTTAATATAGTTATTTAAAGCTGAAAGTTAATTATACTTCAGGGTCTTACAAAAAAAGTTTATATTTAGTTGACCAATTAAAAAAGTAAGTAATTTATGGAAAATCTCTTTATTATTTATTAAACTATACAATTTGGGATATTATTTTTTACAAATAATATCAAACAAATGACACCTATTTATTCATACATTAAAATTTCGAACAACTAATCAACAGGTGGACTTTTTGTGCCTGCCATTTCGAGATGGATATTTTCTTTCAAATGTGCGTCCATTAACGTAAATTTTAGATATGAGACAACCCCACAAGAAAAAGCCAATTGCATTGATGATTTCAGTATTAAAACAAAACAAAACCACATATTGCACTCACTAATTTAGCATTTATAACCAAATCGATTATCTTCATAAAATAATATTTTCTGAAGTTTGATTTATTGCACATTTTATCGATGTTAATTATAACGTTCGTGTAAACATTGACGAACCATAAAGCGGTTATTTTTGATGCGTAATATAAACGGTGACACGCTATAAAACGTGTACATATACATAATTTTTATTAGATAAACCGCATATAGGAGATTAAAGTAAAACAGTTTATGATTTTAGTGAGTTTGCAATTCCGTGTTGTCTGTGGAAAAATACAATCCAAAAATAATTACGCCGCTGTGTGCTTTATCAAGTTATTTCAGGCCGACGGTGTGGCGTGGTGGTGATTGGAATAATATTTAACATTGTATCGAGTTTAATAAAGCAAATATAAAGTAAAATTTTATTATGGGAGTTTAGAATTTTGTTTCACCGCACCGAAAGCTGTAAAAATGATTAATGAATTATTACCAAATATAGTAAAGTAAGATTTTCATTAGAAAACACTATTTATTGAAGCAATTAAAAAAGTCTGTATTATTTATTAAACTATACAATTTAGAAATTTCATTCTAAGAAATAAAATTTCACGATCTCGTTACAGAGACGTTGCTCCATCCTGCTGAAACAATATTCTTTGTGATAAACGCGACCTGTTTTCCCTATCAAATGACAAACACACTACAGCAGTGTAGCTAAATATACTATATGACTTACTAAAGAAGTCGATGAGGGACCGAATTCCAAGAAAGGACCTCAGTGTTTACGATGAGCTCCTCATTAAAGCCGGACTAGTGGAGTATAGTATTCGGGAAGCTAAAATACCGAAACCCATTCCTCAAAAGAAGAGACTAAGTTGCAATTTCTGCTGGAACTTCGGCCATATAGCATATTATGTCAACATAAGCTTGTAACTAGGGGTACATAGTATGACAATAATAACTATTACTATTGTTATTATTATACCGGGTGTGGCACTTAAGACGCCTCGGACCATTGCTCCCTTACGATAAAAGCTATCGAAAAAAATCTAAGAGCAAAGTGGTGCATAATTACCGTCGCTATGTTTCAAAAATATTTCTAAATATCAGTGGCGTGCCGTACTCCAGTGGCGTACCAAACTTATTGTTTTTTTTAAATGGAATGCCCTATTTTTTATTGCAGATTTGAAAAGTGCTCGGAGAGTACTTCTTTTTTTATCTAACATGTTATACCCTTCACTTTAGCGGTTTCGCTGTTATAACCCCTTCTTTCAAAATTGCGCCCCATTTTTGAGATTTTTTTTAGAGAAACTAATTGACGCCGGCGCCTAAATTTTGAATTGAGGTACAGGTTAAGACCTCGTATACCTTCACATAATTTTTTTCGGGTAATTTATGGAAAAAAAAATAATTTTTGATTGATCTTCGCATGTTGTCATTTTTTTCGAAAATTTCAAATGGCACCCCCCTAAAAGAAATACGGCGTTGTAGAGCCAAAACTCTAAATTTTTCATTGGTACAAAAAAAATTACACATTGCATAACAAAATTTCGGAGAAAAAAGGAATTTCATCGCAAATGTCGGGAAACGTTTTCCGTTCCCAAGTGTGCCATGAGAAAACAAAAGATTGGTAATTGTCAAAGTAAATTATTAGACGCCAGTAGCAGCCATAAGTCATTTTTGATAAACTTTCTAAAAATGTTCCGAACTCAAGAGGAAATGGTTGACATGATATTTATTCTTGGAGAATGTAACAAGAATTGTTTCTTGGCGTCACGAGTGTACGCTGCGAGATATCCGCACAGGGCACATTCAAATGAACGTGCGTTTCAAAAAGTGTTGAAGAGATTTTCTACTACGGTAAGTGTGAAACGGCCAAGGAGAGTTAGAAAGAAGGCAGATTTTATCGAAAATAATGAACTGCAGGTTCTGGAGGCAGTTATTGAACATCCTCATACCAGTATCCGTGATATTAGTAGGAATCACGATATTTCAACGCGATCCGTACATAGTGTTCTTCAAAAGTACAAATTCCGTCCATTTAAGATTCAACTGCACCAAGAATTGCAACCTCAAGATTTTCATGCGAGGCAAGATTTCTGCATGTGGGCTATCAACAAAACTGAGCAGGAGGAATCATTTCTTATGCGCACATTATTTTCTGATGAAGCGACGTTCCATAGAAATGGGCATGTCAATCGCCACAACTACCATTATTACGCCGATGAAAACCCACACGCCATGCGAATGATAAACCACCAGCAAAGATGGTCGCTGATCGAAAATTGTCTTTCTGGGAGTTTTCCACATTTACCGTTTGATAGTTTTGTGTTTTAATTATCCTTAGTAATACATTGTTAAGGGGGCTTAAATCGAAATTCAGTAAATGCGATTGGTTGAATTGACTAGTTAACTTCCGAAACAGAAGGTGTACAAGATGTACCCTTTCGAATTTAAGGACGGCTGTGACTTTAAGGAAAGAGAATTGACTAATGATCATGAATTTCAGTCAATGTTGGTTCACCATCAGCCTATAAAACTCGTTGTCATCAATCGTGGATCTGGACTAGGTCAGTCCAGGAAGGAACTATTTTTGGCAAACCTTGGGCCAAGATTTCTGTTAGAAGACCAAATAAGTATCGAGTCAGATTTTAGTAGTGAGCTCTCCACACGCTGAATTAGCAACAATCGATGCCGAAGCCTTTGTACTAAGGCAGGACAATGGATCTCAGTTACTAACAAGTCAGCGAGAACAAATCGATGCTGTTCTTACAAAATACGCGGAGGTGTTTCAGGAAATAGGAAGTAGGACTTCCTACAACTCTATGCGAGCACCACATTGTGGCTATCGATAGCCCACCAATTGCTTTCATGTCATACACTATGAAGTCAGGCCGTTCCGAAGCACTGCGCCATGAGATAGCTAGCAAATGGCACCATTGAGGAATGAGAGAATTGTGTTAGTGCTCAAACGGAACGGCATGAGCGTTGACTATCGGGGATTGAACGTCATCTGAAACGGACCGGGGACTTTCCAACCTACCTGAGGTTTGACAGGAACCTTAGGAACACCATACGAGGTTGGCATCGGTCCAAGGACGGACATTGAGTCCGACACTTTCTCTTCCGAGATTATCCACCCCACAACTATTGAGACTCGCTAACTGTTTATAATAATAATAAACTTTATTCAATAGTATATTGTATAATGAGCATACAATGTACTCATTGCCCACGAGTATGAAATTTGCGGCACGAGCCGAAGGCGAGTGTAGCAATTCATACGAGTGGGCAATAGTCATTGTATGGGAATTGTACACTATACTTTTTCTACGATTATACATATGAATTGAAAAATACAAATATAGATTTCTATATATTGACATTGAATAAATTTTTATTTATTAGAAATGTTCGTAATATTGATACAGTTATGAAATGTTGTTCTTGGAGATCATGTATATGATGAAACATCAAATCGGTTTGAATTTTTTAACAAAACTATTATTACTATTACTACTTACCATTATTTTGCGTAAATTTCAACACATTCGAAATTTTAGTTTGAAGTGTAATTTCTAATGTCAGTAGCCACGGCTATATGTCTTTTTGAGAAAAGTCAATTCAAAAGTCAAATGTGTGTAAATGTTCGTATAATATTTGCGTGTAATTGAAAAAGTATTTTTTGAAATTAAGGAAATTCACATGTATTTATTATAAAAGTCGTTTAGTCTGATTCAATATTATTATTACTATGCTATTGTGATATCCCTCGCCTGTTTATATATAGTAGCACTGGTGCTACAATATATATATATATATATATATATATATATATATATATATATATATATATATATTGTAGTACTAGTGCTACAATGGTTTCTATGACAACGACTCTATAGTGTATACATAACATACAATTACTGCATTTCCTAACCAAAAATGAACCTACAATTATGATATTTCGTTTATAGGAGTAGAAAAATATAGATGTAGTACATGATAAAATCATTTAAAAATACATTTCAATAAAATCAAATTCTACAGCTAATTGAATACGCCACGAAAACAAAAACACAAATTAAATAAAAATTGCAACTATTTAGAAATAATATAATCTTCTACAGAATAATTCTTTTTCTATATTTGTTTTTAGTTCCATTTTAAATGTAAATTCACTACAGACATCTTTAAAGCTTTTTTACAGAACATTGAACATACATAGGTGATGTTTCAGAAAGGGAAAGTCGGTGGAGTGGAAAACTATACCTTGCTAAAATTACGTGTATCATATGTATGATTGGTTTTAAATGAAATAAATTTTTCTTTGTATTTGAAATTAGAAAGTAATATTTCATATATGTACAAACTGTAAAAAGTAAGTATGTCAGCTAATGAAAAATAATGGACCTAAAATACTTTTTTTTGGCTCTGATATGTTATCTTCGATTTTTGTTCTATGTGTTCTATTAGTTAAGTATAGACGAATTAATTCATGGCCTAAGCCTCTTACTCCACAATGGGCAAGTTTTCTAAGTAGACTTTTATGACTTACTGTACTTAAAGCCTTCGATAAGCCAAAAAAATCCCTAATGGCATCTCTGACTTCTCGAAGGTATTCATGATATTAGATATATAGTCGAATATGGCTGTATTCGTTGATTTTGTGCAATATCGAGTAAATTTTGTGATAGGGAGTAATTCATTGTTCCATTTGCTTTCACCTTTTCGATTATTTTAGAGAAAACTGATAATAAAGTTATTGGTCTATAATTTCAGAAATTACTTTGTTCTTTTTTTTTAAATTAGGATTCCTACGCCAACCTTCAAACATTAAGGAAATTTTTCATTTTCGATACTAATATAAATTAGATGGCTAAGAGGCACCATAACTTCATTTATGACTGCCTTGATTAGTTGTGTTGGTTGATTCAACATGTCCATAAGATGATTTGTTTTTCAATGAAAAGGTAATATTAAAAATTTCCGGTATATTTACTGGTTTTAAAAACATTCAATTTTTCTGTCTATTAATATAGCACTTTTATTATAAAATGATTATTTACCTAGCAAATAATGGTTTCGATTATTATTTTTTCCCATAATGTTATTGATTATAGACAAAGATGTTTTAATTGTATTATCGCTACTTGAGATTTTTTGAGCAATTTGTTCCCGTTTTGAATATCATATTTCTTTTTTAGCATTAAATACATTGCTTTTGCTTCACTATTATACCGTTTGACAACAGATAAATAATCTAGCATGTTCCTTTAAAAAGTTATTTAAAATTCTATCCGTGCCAGTGAAATAAACCTTCAACACGAAAAAATTAAATTTACTATAGAAACCGAAATACACAACACAATACATTTTCTAGATTTAACCATAATAAAAAACAATAATAAACACGATTTCTCAATCTATCATAAACCAACGCACACTGATACAACAATAAATAATAATTCTTTTCACCCTATTCAACATAAATTATCTGCTTATCGATCCATGATTCACCGAGCATTTTCAATACCAATGACAAAACAAAATTTTGAAAAAGAAATCAACATAATTAAATATATTGCGGTTAGAAATAATTTTAAATTAGAAACAATAAATAAATTAATCATAAACAAAGAAAAAGAAATCATTAATAAATTAATATTCCCCATAACGAAATGCAAGGATGAAAATTATGGATCAATAACATATAATGGCTATCTGAGCCAAAAAGTCAGTAAATATTTAAGAAAATTAAAAATAAATGTTGCATTTAAATCTACCAACACCTTATCAAAAATCATAAAAAACAATAAGGATAAAACTAAAAAGGGTGAATGCTGTGGGGTTTATTTGCTTAATTGTGCTGATTGTCCGAAGTTTTATATAGGCCAAACTGGAAGAGCATTCGATGATAGAATAAACGAACATCAAAAAGCGTTTATTCATCAGAAAAACACATTCAAACCACCTGATTGAAGAAAACCACCGCTTTGACAACAATTTTAAAATCCTCCACATTTCCAACAAAGGACGGAAACTAAATTTATTGGAAAATTTGGAAATAAATAAAAATATTCACTTAGGGAATTTGCTGAACGATCAACTAGAACTCTCCAACTCCCACCTACTTAAGTTAAAGAAATATACACCCTCCACCCACACTTCTAAAATCTGTATATAATGTAAATATGTTTGTAAACATTTCTGTATTATATTTCTTCACCTGAAGAAGCTACAGTGTAGCGAAACAATTGTAGTGAGTAAAATAAAAAGTTGAAAATCATCAATAGTTTACTATTATTATTATATTTTGTAATTGTCTTTTGCCCAGGAGCGCGGTACACTACAATACACATTATTTTTTTATTTTGTATAGTCGATTCAGAACGCTTCGCATATCGCAATCTTCTTTATATCCACAAGTGCAAAAACATGCGAAATCTTTCCTTACATAGAAAGCGGCTCCTCAGTAGGCTGTTGAGTGATTGGAGGAAGGCAATCTAGAGTAAGATGTTACCAGTTGAAATTCTTCAATTACTGTTTGTTTAATGTTATTGTGTTTGTCCATGTTCACTAATTCCCAAAATTTGACAATTATTGTGCTAACAACAATATACAACACCCCCTTTCAGTATCACTAAATACTTATCTAAATAATATCTGGGGAGAAACAAGCAAGAAAAACTACAAATTCTAAAAAATAAAGTGCTAAAAATACTATATAAACTAGACAGAAAATCAAATACCCAAGAATAATATAAACAAACACAAGAACTTAAAATAAAAATATGATAATCACAAGTAATACCATAAGTGATGGCAATTTACTCGAATAAATTTTGTTTTTGCATGAAAGTTTGTTGCTTAGCGATTTTAATGAGAGCAGCTGTCACGAAAAAATCACGAGCCGCCAGGCGAGTGATTTTTTTTATCAGTTGCTCGAATAAAAATCGCGAATAAGCAACAAACTTGAATGCGCTAAAAACGAAATTTATTCCGATTTAATTGTCATCACGAATGGTATTTGGAAAGACTATTCCACGACTTGAAACGAATATCGGTGAATGGTTCAATGTTTATATTAAAATTTTTATGATATATCTCCTGCAATATTTTGGTCGAAAAATTCGACATTGATTAAATAACACGTCCCTTATAATCATTTGCATTTACCTTCTTTATATTATACGCCAAGTCATCATAATCGCGGCAAGAGTTTCCATTAAAGTTTTGTAACAACTGGTAGTTTTTATCGACGCAGATTTCTTCACATCGTTTCCAAACACACGATCTCGTTTAAGTTTGATTTTTTGGTGCAGAACTTGTCACCGTCGCATTTATTATGGATGATGAAGTGTTACCAAACCTTTTGATTTTATAACCTACTTGCAACTGACATACGTAGAAACAACGTTTTTCGCTTTTTTATCAAGGCTAATTCAATTCATTTGTCGGGAAATAGCTAACTTCAGGTTATTCAGGTGAATAAATAGCAACTTGGTGTTTATTCACTTATAAATTGACGTGATTGGCTAAAAAATATCACATGCCTCATTTTCATTGGCTACATGCAATAGGAGTGGAATAGTCTTAATTAACCTACCACTTATCTATAAAATAGAACACAACTTGATCAAGACAAATATCACATTAAAAATAAATAAACGATTACACGAACATAAGAACAGAAATATTTACAACAAGAAAATACTCATAATTATTCACTACCGAAACCATAAAACAATATAACAATATACTGGAGTATGTAAAGACAATGTACGAACAAGTAGGGTTTTAAGAGATTGTTAGAGCATGGAGTAAACGTTTGAGTGAAAGAGAATGGAAAGGAAGAGGAAATTCACATTGAAAGTAGAAAACACAATGACATATTTAAAAGACAGCAAGTACAGGAAAGATTTCAAGTTATCTGAATAAGAGTTAGCTTGGTACAGAGGGAAAGGTCATCTTGACAAGGTGAAGGTCAAGACATAGAGAGGAAAAGCTGGATGGGATAATTAAGAAAGATATGGTATATCTGTATTACGTGCAAGTGAAAAGGATTCTTGTAGGCATTTGGCAGTGGAGTGTATAAGGAATCAGTAGGAAGTAACGAAAAGTAGAAAAAATAACGGAGAGAAGATGGTATAGAATTTAGTAGTCGGGAAGTTAACGACTAGGGTTCCGGAATAACGTTCAGTATCGTGGAAAAACTGTTTTTAATGTCGTTTCAACAAATTTACAAATTTTGTTCATATATCTTAATTTAATAGGTTCTAATTCTTATCAGATGGTGTCGGCGTAAAAGCTCTGAAATTGGTCTAGAAATAAGAAAAAAAAAAGGAGAAAATCCTAGTATTATTACTGTATTATTATATGCCAATAGACGTATTTTTATTAGGGTTTTCAAGACACGCATGATAAAGAATTTTAAATAAACTTTGTTGTAGTTTTAGAACAAAAATATAAACAAGTCAAATCAAGGAAGGAAAATATAATTTGGAAAGGATTATATTACATATATCAAAAGATTTAGATTTAATTTGAATAAATTTTAAACTTTTTGTTCCATAAAGAGTATAGCACAAATATTACAAATAATTAATTAATATTAATATTAAGGTTATATACAAGGCTTACAGTGTTAATCCAGATTATTTTATAATACAATTAATAAACTGTTCACAAATCAAAGGAGAATAATTATAACCCAATTAAATGTTTTAATAACTGATAGATACATGTAGGCAGGTTTGATTTGAAATTATTGGATGTATTATAAATTTACCTGCAATTTTTTTTAGAAATTGTGCTTTCAATTAAAAATAACTATTATTTATAAATTACTCATTTTGTTATTCACGCAATTATATCTAATAAAATAAAATTTTCATGTCACTGTTACACATTTTGATGGATTGTGGTGGTATGTTCCGAAGTAGGAGATTATTCTGTGGTCTTTCTAATCTCTGCATATCTACCCTATAATGCAACCAACCCACCATAAGCATTGGTGCTTTCATCTGATACTTTGAAATCAATCATCAGTCTCATTATAGGTGTAATGCTAATACACACCACTCAGTATGGGAAAGCACAGGTACCAATAAAAGGATGAAAGCTCTTTTCAAATTCATTTATACACATACACAATAGAGATTGTGAACCAACATGTGTTACCTCAAGAAGACAAAAGGTTTTTTGTTTTGATATCACCCTTGCTGGTGAGAGTATAAGCAGACACACCCAGAACTGCCATGTGTTAATAGATACTTTGTTCTGGTTAGATCACAAATGGATATGTCACAAATTAGGTACTAGACTTCAGAAACCCATGGAAAACCGATAAGAAACTATTTACAAAATCCTTATCGGAACGACTACAAAAAGTTGAGAATCGAATGCCAAGAACGCAAGCTGAAGTCAATGAAAGCGTATAACAAAACGCAACACTCCAAGCAGGAAATCGATTGGACCAATTAAAAAGAGTTTCACCGACTATTTATAAAGAAGGCAAGGCAACGACATAGGGAATCCTATATGATTTTTTTTAAATTAAGTCCACAAGGCTGAAAAATTTCTCAAAATCCCAAATCTACCGCCTGTAATAATGAAAAAAGAAGGTATACAGACAACCTCGTAGATTCAATGGATATATTCTTAAAAGCTCATTTTCTGACTGCAAAAACATGGAGAACAGACATGAGACCAGCAGAAGAATCATTTCCCTTCAGAAGAAGATTGCAGCATAGCCCCTAATATAATAAGAGGGCCCAAGATAACTTGAGACATTTAAAGATCCTCATCATTTAAGTCTCTAGGAATGGATGGAGTTTACCCAGCCCTACTTATTTAGGGACTGGTACATATTCTTCAATACCAAAAGCCAAATCATTCAGACCCATAAGCCTCACATCATTTATGATCAAGATCTTGGAGAAGCTTTCCGATCAGTACATCAGGGACCATACAATACAGATGAATGCTCTTCATTTAAATAATACCAGGACGCTCAACCGAATCAGCACTGCGAGACGTTAGTAAATAAATTTTTGGCGTTAGGCCTATTTATCAACATTGAAGGATTTTTTGACAAACCCTCTTTCAACAGCATAGGACAATCTCAATGCTTGGCCCTGCAGTCGCCCTTAGTGAGTGGATAAATAAAAGGACGGTCCAAATATCAAAAGAAAACTTCAAAGCAAGAGTGACCCGTAGCTTTCCATTGAGAGGAGTACTATCTCCTCTCCTGTGAAACATCGTGATAGATGCTAAGGAAATTAAATGATTCTGGCTTCCCAGGTATACGATAAGCAGTTGATGTAACAATTCCGCTTAATAAGCTGATGCGGTTCACCACAAAAAAAAACCAGACAGAATTAAGCCCAGGATATTTAACCCCATATTTATCTATAAACTACGACTTCATAGGTAATCTTATATCCTAAACTAAACTGGAGTAATAATCTTCAAATGAAGATACAGAAGGCGAGTGTGGCGTTCTTCCAGTGTTGGAGAGTTATTGAGGGATCATGGGGACTATCATCCACAATCACCAATGAACAAAGAATGTTTAATATTCCAGTTCAAAATATTTAGCAGTTAATATACAACGCCCACAAAGAGATACACGATTGGCCGAAGAACCGAATAAGATTTGATGTACGTTATAACATATATTTGTTTTGAAATTGTTTATTTAAACAAACTGGCTTTTAATTATTTCCCTTAAGTCGAACTCTCGAACATTTTTAAGTTAAAGTATATATTTTTTAACAATGGTTTAAGAGTTTGATTAATGTTAAAATACATTTGTATATAGCAAATGCCGAGTTATGTTGAACAATTATGTCACGATAGTATATTAAATTTATTTATTGCTTATTTGTGCTTTTCATTATTTTAATATTTAACTCAGAATAATATAAAATGCGCCTAAAACCACGAACGCACTTATCATTCCTTGAACGCGTAACGTCAGCAAATTTAATATAAATTTTAATGTATTATGTTTAAATTATTAATTATGCTAAATTAATTTTCTGCGGAGCCCTTAATTACATGCAAGAGGTAATTTCAGAAGTTATGCTTTTATAAGATGTTATTAACAGCTTAACATAATTTATGAGAATCTGATATCCCGTGAAATAAGAAACTCTGCGAAGTATTACACGTAGAAAACATTCATAAATATTAAATTTGATATCGTTCAGTGAACAGGATTCTTCATTAAAGTATTTTGTTATATTAATATCCATTTTTGTTATTTATGAAATAGTAACTTAAGCGAGAGCAGAAGGAAATTTAATAAGTGAAAATAAGATACGTTTCTTTATTTATGCTATTGTTAATACAAATAAAAAGTTTATAAACTATGAATATTAATTTCTACTACATAGTCTAATATTGAGGTTTGAAACACTACATATGTTAGCCACACTATGGTTTTCTTAGGTGAAGTAAATTTAAGTATATTATAAATAATAAAATATATCAAAGTTTTTTATATGATTTAAAAAAATCTATGTTTTGCTTTATATTGGTTGATTTGTCCCCTCCATTAAAGGAATTTTTTTGCAGTTAATGTCAGCATGACAGATAAATAACTTTTTTAACACTATCTATATTATTTTAATTAGGTATTGCTATATTAATTATATTGTGCGATACTATGAAAATTAGACTTTTTTTAATCTTCATAATCATATACCAAAGTTGAAAATGAATTCATTATATATAAAATTGGATAAAACTCTCTTAAGCTCCCTACAAAGAAACTCATCTCGGAGGTATTACGGTTGGTGTGGAATGTATTTACTCGCCAGAGTTCACAATCTAATTAAACATTAACACCTCTCATATACGGTGTCGTAATAAATAAAAATCAAATTACTCTAATTTTAATATGAGATAATAATGTACGAAATAAAATTATGAAATGTATAATTACACTTTTAACGATGGATTAATTATGTATAATTACATAACAACAAGCCAGAAAAAAATATGTAAATAATTAAAGAAGCTTTTACTTTTTTAAATAAAATTAAAGTGTAAGAAATATCTTTCTCTAAATATTTTAAGAATGACTGATAATATTTAGGAATTCCTTGTAATTCTCCTGTTTGTGGTCCTTCTTTTTTCCTCGCCTGGTGATTTCTGGGTTGGACCCTGTCTCGGGCTAACGGTATTGAAGGAAACTTCTGGTTTGGACTGTTCCATTAGAGTATTTCGTTATTTTTTTTACTTTGAGTTTAAATGGAATAAATGGTATATAATGTATAGAATTGCTGGTAAATTTCCACCTTGAGATTGATCAATTGACTAACTACTCCATTGATTTTAGTTGTTTGTGGTCTGTAGAAGTTTCAATTCTTTGTATTTATTCCAATGACATTTAGTTTTTCAATTAACATTAAAAAATTTTGATATTGTATTGAAAGCCTTTTTATATCTATGAAGATGGATAAGACTATTTTTTTCTTGTCTAGGTTGTTCTTTATGGCACCGATTAATTCATATGCTGCTGAAAGTGTCCCCGAATTTTGTTGGAATGCATAGTGTTGGTTTTGGATTGTTTAATTTTTGTTTAGATGGTCACACATTTGGTTTTGGATTACTTTTTCCATAATGTTATTTAAGGAGGACAGTAACGATATCAGTCCATAGTTTTCAGGTTTAGTTCTATCTCCTTTTTATATGGTATTATCATTGTGTTTTTCATATAGTCTGGATGTATTCCATTAGTGAGTACTGTATTTGCTATTTTTGTTATTACTAGTGTTAGGTGTTTATTATTTTCATTAAGGATATTATTTGTTATGTAATCAAATCCAGGGGCTTTGTGGTCTTTTAATTTCCAATTTTCCATGACTGTGGCGCATAAAAAACCGATGGCACGATGTATGTTGGCTTTGAGGGCCGCAGTGGTTTGACCCGCGACCTTAGAAAACTCAACAAGAAAAAGTCTAACGGGGTCAAATAGCACATCTTGGTGGCCTCCTCGTTAGATGACCATGTCTTCAAATCGCTCGTTCAGAATGTCCAACGTTGATGTCTGATATGAGTGAAATAAAGAAACGAACGTAAAACTATGCATTCTACACATATGGAGCTTGAAGAGAAATTTTGTGATTCGAGTGCAATAGGCGTTGACTAGAAAAAAATTTTGTGTACTGATGAATTTCGGGTTTTAATCTCCTCATGTACCAATGTCTTATTTGATGTAACTTCACAAACGACAGAGTTGCATAATGCCAAGAAAGACAGGATTAATTTATTTTTTTGAATTAGTTGGGGACGTGATAGCTTCGCAGGAGTAACACTGGCTCCAATGAACACGGGGACAATGGTGGAACTATGCCAATACTTTACCTATGCCTCCTACTGTCCTCCTCTCGTCTCTAGTTCTCATTCAGTCTCTTCTTTGGTTAAACATTTTTTATCCTCTGGGATCAAATATTTTACTTGAAAATATGAGGCTTTTAATGCAAATGTTTCCATTTTTAATCCATTAAATTTCCTAGCAAGCGTAGTACCATAAATTCACGGTTCTCAAGACTAATAAAAAAATAAAGGAATTTTATTTAATTAACTGCTCACTTAACCTTAGTAAAACATTTTTAAACGATCTAAATTTAAAATCTATGTCCTATCTCAATTAATGACAAATTAACTCATAGTATCATCTTAATCAGACAGAATAAATTTGGAATTTACCATCTAGCGTACTCTTGACCCACCTCAATCGATCTCATATTAACGTAGGTCAAGAGTACGCTAGGTCAACGTACAGTTTATTGTGGTAGGTCAAGAGTACGCTAGGTTAGTGCATAAAGCAATGGATGTATTCAATTGTAATACTTGTGAAATTAGGGTAGTTGAAAACAGTTGACAATGAAAAATGAAGAGTAATAGTTATCAGATAGCAGACGATGTTAAATATTCAAATTTATAATCCTAATTACGATTTTTAAATTACTAAAACGTAGATGACAGACAACTGTGACTGTTAACAGATCCCATATATCATATGACATTGATTTATTTAAATTGTATTTTATCAATTAATAATGACAGATGACAGGTAACGAATGACAGTTAATAAATTCCAGATGATATAGGACAGATGACAGAAAACGGATATCAGTTGATAGGTAACAGATGACTAATGAGAGATGACAGGTCATAAATTTCAGATGTCAAATCATAGATAATAGATAACAAATGACAAGTAACAGTTGACAGGTGACAGATTATAGATAATAGATGGCAGATGGCAGATGATGACATATGATCGAGACATTAAACACCTTAATTTTACTCAAATTGTGTTTGAAGTGATCATATCTGAATTACTGATGCCAAAAAAACAGACGAAAAATACTAGACAACTGATGACAGCTATTGATATATGGAATATAATAGATGGCAGATAACAGATGGCGTTAAATATTCAAATATTACTTATATGTTATTCAAAATTATAATTGCTGAATTATAGTTGACAAATAATAAAAGATTAATTAGAGATAATAAATAACAGATGATGGATGATATTTGACATATGACAGACGACAGCTGACAGATTACACATTACAGATAACAAATGATACATGACAGATGGTAGAAGACAAATGACAAATAACTAATGATGTTAAATATTTAATTAAATATGAATTTTGAATTACATATGACAGATAACAGACAAGTAGAAGACAAATGGGGTATGACGCATTACTTATGATATTAACATTCAAAATTTATTTAATTATGAATTTTAACTTAATGATGACAGATGATATTAAATTACTTAAATTGTATTCAAAATTATGATGATTACAGATGGCTGATGACAAATAATAGAAAACAGTTGATAGGTCTCTGTCTACAAATAGAAAAAGTTACAAATTTACTTATGATGGCAAATGGCAGATGGCACATGGCAGATAACAGATGATACATTACAGATGAGAGATAAAGATGGCAAATGACAGATTATCAATTACATATGATAGATGACCGATAAAGATATCAAATTACAGGCTACACAGGCACAGCTTTGAGCATTAAAATTCTCATCCGCTAAATTTACACCTAATTTTGTTCATAATTCATATACAAACATTTCATCAGCAATGCATTTTTTTGATTTTATATTTTAGACAATGGAAATATTAATCGAAAAATGTTTGTGCATAAATTTTAGTATAGATGAAAGATTGAGTCTCCTTTCTTCACAAAATTTATTGATCGCAAATGTACATTTCGGTCACGATAGTACAAATGTTTAGGACAAATTAGTTTTAAATTTAAACAGATTGCATGATTATAAACTACTAATGAACTAATGACTGACGGCAAATTATGACAGATAGCAAATTACAGAAAAACAGGTTACAGGTGACCCATTACAGGTAATAGATGACACATAACAAATGATAAATAATAAAACATAAAAGATGTTAATATTAAAAATATTAAAAACAACTGTAGTCATCTACTTCAATTATTCGATTTTATCCCAAAGCATTAACAATAAAGATTTTGTAATTTCGGCATTCCACTGCCGACATTGGCAGTCTTCTGCCTGATGCTCGCACCTGCACTTCTCGTTCTTCGTTTTGCCGATCTTCGATCTCCTTCGACGCTCGCACCCGCAAAATTGTCTGGCTTCGTGCTTGGTCTCGCTGCGCGGTATCCTTCTCCCTTCTATTTCTAGGTCCGGGGAAGTCGTATGGCCCGAATTCCGCTGCTTTGCCTCCGATGGCTCTCCCATGTTGACCATTAGCCGAAATAAATCTGCTGCTGTGTGAACTGCTCCCATCGTCGCATTCTGTACGCGACTGCTAAGGTTTAGTTTCGCCATAATCTGTACCCCCAGGCACTTCATCTTAGGAGTTACCGCACGTCCGTGCCCAGGAGCAGGATGTTTAACCTCCCAGCTCTCCGCCTTGAAAACCGCGTAGCCCCGGTCTTCCATCTTCCTGCAAAGCCGACGACAGGCATCCTCGGGCATCTTGAGACGATGACAGATCCTTGTGTAACGACTATCTCGATCGATCATGCTTCATGAAGAACCTGTATGCAGTCGCCGTCGCGCAGGGCCCAAAGATGACGAGGTATCTTCTTTCCAAAGCCGACATCACAGATGACGGGATGGAGTTGAACCCGTTTTTACGTTATGCGTTATGCCTAGGCAGTACCTCTTTTTATTCAAAGGTCCTTGGCTTACCTTATCTGCCGCCGTTAACGTTGAGCTAATGGCGAAGCCTATTCCGGACAAGGAAGTACTTTCCCTTCGACGCCCTGAGGCAGTTAAAAAACACACTAATATATTCTCTATACTTTACAGTTTGTTTTTGTAACATTTGCGAATACTCTGTCATCACATTCTGTGGGACAGTATTCGACTTCATATAGACTATATCTCTTAAAACTTTTTTTGAACTTAGGTGTTAACCATTCAGTCTCGACAATTTTGCTATTTGGTTTTAATTCTATTATAGGGCTCTTTATGATGGTTTATTATGGGATATTTTTTAAAATTTTTAAAATAATAAAATAAATTTTTAAAATAATATTTGATTTTAAATTCGGTTTGCTAAAGTCTTATGTTAATCAGAATTTTAGTTTTTTCACTATTTTTATTTTTCTCCGACTAGTTTCGACCGTTGATCATTCTCAAGGAGATATGTTAGTTAATAAGGGCCATTGAAATGGATTTAGTCCATTCAAATAATTTGTTTTACCTTACATGGTCCTTTCAATAAAATTGCACCAAAAATTAACTTTTTCACATACTTGAAAGCATTTTTCGCGAGTTTAATTAAACTTAAAAGTGGTCAATATATGTAATTAAAGAGACTATGTGCGTGATATGTAAAACATAAGAAGTTTCATTCAACAGAACTACTAATGTTTTAACTCGTAAAGCTTTATTTTTGCATACATCATTACTTGCAAAAACTTTTATTACTCCAGAAGGATTGTTGTACATATTTTGAAATCCCAAGATAGTTTCTGTGACACGACTAGTTTTCTTTTGTTGTATAATGTGTAACTATTGTATAATTTTTTGTCAAAAACTTTCTTCATTTCTTCAAATATCCCGTGGTTTGCTTGTAATAATGTTGCACCACTTTATTAACTATAGCATTCCTTTATAAATTAGACCAAGTACTTCAAAATGATATAATAATTCAATATTTGAATCAAGTTTGGAATATATATCTGAATTAAATCTCAAAATTATCTGATCATACACCTATAATTTTCGAAATTGTTGTTATTTGATTGTATATGTGTTTAAATAAATTGTAATACGAAATGTTATTTGCTGTAGCCGTTAATTTATAAGAATCTACAAATATATTAAGTATGGATAAGTAGGTGATGGTGTGCAAGCGGTGTAACTGTCGTTGCGCAGGGCTTAGGGAGGCTAGAGCTTCTTTACAGGAACTTGCGCCGTTCGGAGTCTTTGTAAGCTCTACACAAAGACACAGGTGATGGTGAACGGTCCTCATAGGTATCTCGACGGAGTGTAACGTTGTCACTGGCTAGGATTCCAGACAGTGACCAGCGTAGTCGTATTAGTTGCTAGCATGGTGCGTAGTTTAGAGCAACTAGTAAGCCGAGTAGACGAACGTTACTTGAGATAGCTGTTAATCCGAGAGGACGAGGCTAGCAGACTGACGATTATAAGAATGGCTTCTCCTTAAGTAGGGTACGAAGTTGGCTGTGTGAGTGAGTGGGAGTGGAGAGGGATACTGCCTCTCATAAGGCTGGATTATCTGTGATATTGGTGATGGGAGAGCCTCTATCTGTCGTCGGAATTGATTCAAGCCCCATTCTATAGCTAGAGCTTTTCGCTTCGTTGTAGTGTATTTCTATTCAGCTGTTATGAGTAAGCGGGTTGCGAACTTAAAAGAATGTTCTTTTAGTCCCTTCCTCTGGATTAGAACTGCATCAAGGGCAAAGTGGCTGGCTTCAACATTGAGGTTTAGCAGCGTTGTCGCATTGCGGCTTGTTGTGTCACCCCCCCATTTCCAGGTGACGTTCTTCTTAAAGATGCTTGTTATCGGCCTGTTTAAGTCAGCGAATCCGGGGATGAATCTACGGTACCACGAACACGTTTGGATGAATGATACGGCTTCCTAATGATCCCGTAGAAATAATTCGTAGAAATAATTCGAATACGCTCGAGGTCCGTAGTAATTCCTCCAATTTAGATAATGTGACCCAGATATTTTATTTGTTTGGTTTGCTCTCTGTTTGCTGACATTGACATTTCAGTTACAAGCTTAGGGACGCCCTCCAGGTTCTGAAGGTGTCGGAGAGAAGGATAATGTCATCTAAACATGCAAGTATTCGGCCATTCGGATTTGGAGTCGATGTATTGTCCTTTGGAAAATGTCGATGTATTGTCTGGCAAGTATGCACTTCTTAAGGCTATGGTATATGTGTATTTTCCTCTTGACTCATTTAGCAATAGGTCGTCCATTAGTGGAAGCGGGCACCTGCCAGATACTGTCACAGTATTTCTTGCTAAATTTATTAACTCGTCGTAAACTTCAAAGCAGTCCCTTGGAATCTTCTTCCTCTTGTCTAAGCTGTAGCTTACTTCTTAATTATGAACTAATCCTTGTTCGCTGGTTTCTTGTTTCTAATTAAAGATTTGTTGAAATATCTTGTAATTCGGAATTTGCGGAGCAACTACCTTTTAAACACCGATGATGAACTGGTCCCAGGTTCCGATTCCCACCAGTTGTTTACGGGTCTTTCGAGGAGAAGCTAGAATCCTGTGATTGCATCTGCTTCTGTCATGTGTTCGACATTTTTATTATACTAATGAAAGTTTCCACGATTTGGTTATCGGTCTCTCCCTTAAACCGTCCTGTACATTTTGAGAAACTTCCTTTCGCGACGGGTTGTGGAATCTGTAGTATCCTGTCCATAATCGCTTGAAACTATGCCTCCGTCATCACTATACCACGCGTAGCGTAGTCACTGACTGTGGTTCCGTGGAGCAATTAATAAGCCGAGTAGACAAGCGTTACTAAAGAGAGCTGTTAGGTTGAGTAGACGAGCGCTAGTAGATAGACGATTATAAGGGTTCCCTTTAAGTAGGGTGCGAAGATGACTGTTGAATGAGTTAGAGTGAAGACGGATGCTGTCACTCTTAGGGGTACGATACAGATGTCTCCAATATCTGCGAAGGGTTGCACGGTCGATGCGGTCTCGAGGTGGACGTCACCCTCTCCCTCTCTGGTGTTGATATCGTCCCGATGAAGTACCAGTTTAGGCTGGGTTTTATTTCTGCTCAAAGAGTTGATAAAATTTTGTAACTCGGGTTTTGTGGGGCAAATACGTTTCGAAAAGAGGTGCCAGGTTCCGATTTCCACTATGTTTTTTCCAACCAGTTGTTTTCGAGTTCCTCTGGGAGAAGCTGGAATATGTGCCTGAATCTGCTTCCGTCATGTGTTCGACGTTTTTGTATATATTCGGATAGGATTGATAATTTGTTGCATGACAGCGCACTAACGAACTGGGTCCCATTGTCGTATTTGTATCGGCGAGGAATTCCATAGCTAAAAAGACCTCATTTAGTAATGCGGTAGCACATTCTGTGGCCGTGGCTTTTCCCAGTAGCAGGATTTCGATCCATTTGCTGGCGATGTCTTCCACTATGAGGATAGTGGTGTATCCCTCTCTAGACGTAGGCAGCGGTCGAAAAAGATCAAACAAGATCACTTCATTCGTGGGTGTTTGGATTATTCGTGCGGGCTTTAAATTACTTTATTTGTAAGGCTGACATTCGATACAAACTTTGAGGTATTTAGCAATAACATCGTTCATCTTCTTGGAATAGTAACGTTACGATAGCCTATACTAAGTTCCGTGGAATCCATAATGTTTTGCAGTCGGATTTGTCATGGAATTCTTTCAACAGAGCTGGAACTTCTTCTTTCGCAATACATTGTTGACCGTTGTCGTTGGCGACGAATGGGGTTCATCGATGCAAAGTTCCTCTTTTGAGAAGAAACCCTTAATTGCTACAATATACGGCGTCATTCGTAATTTTCTTCAAACCTTCCTGATCCTGATATTGTGTTTTCCGTAATGTTGTGGCTCGGTATCCTGGATACTTTTTATGTCTATTAAAATATGGTAATTAAGGGTTTTAAAGTTTTTAAGGACTGGCAATTTCTTGGAGTACTGGCTGGAAGTCACTAATTATTACAATATTTTCTGTTAGATTGAATTTAGCACATTAAAGTCTTCAATATTTCGACAGTCTCGGCTGTATAAATCGATGCGTTACTGTTTGCCAGGTTAATTTTTTCCAAGAGATAACAAACGAGTATTTAGCTCTATTAGGCGTTTTGGTGCCATCAGTATAAAGTTATTTATAGTGGTTGATTTTATGACGAACAGTACTAATTTCTGGGTATTGAGGAAATATCGGTTTTATTTGCAAAATCCTTTAGTTGTAGGTATGAGTGATGAAAAATATATCGGCATTTTACTGATTTCAAAGAATGCATCAACTAATGGGTGTATGCTTTTTTTAGTCTCCCGTTAATATACAGGGTCCTGCAACAGTGCGTCAAGCTTTCCTAGCGCCTTTCTCGTAAGAGATAGAAAAAAATGTTTCATATAAAAATTTATTGAATTAAAAATCTCTATGCCGTAAAATTATTTTAAAATATACAGGGTGTCCCAATTTTGCGGTATAACAAAAGCAAACATTTTTTTAAATGGAACACCCTGTATATTTTTTCATTTTATAATTTGGATAGTATTTTATAACTTAAACCTTTTTTTGGTTTTTAATTTCGATATGGCATTTCCGAGTTATTGACGTTTTTCTGAAAAAAATGTAAAAAGCGGAGGTTCACAAAAAAAAATTATTCTGATGTTGTATTTAAAATTTAAGAAATTTTCTTTTTCCTATGGTTGGCCATAAGTACTGTTTATGTACCAGTGTTAAAAATTTTCACTTTTGAGGAACCCTGCCTTTGTATCAGACACGCCATTTTCTAAAATTTCAAATTGTCGTAACTCTTTTTTTTTAAATGGAATCATATATTTTTTTAAATTTTATATTATTCTACATCTAATTTTCTACAAAAAATGTTAAGCATACCCTATACCTAAAAGTGATAATTTTCAAGATATAAAAGAATTTATATTCAAACGGTCCTTGAATGCGAATTTGTTTTTGAATAGATAGCCATGACTGAAAAAAATGCATCTGTCAATTAAACAATTAGTTTGACATGTAAATGGGAGGTGTGAATTACAAAAAACAAAAGAAGAAAGCCTATCATCAACGAGGAACCAAAAAGACATTGGTGAAGGAACTGGCATAAGCGAGAGGTCAGTACAAAGCATTCTGAAGAAAAATCGATATCAAGCATATGATATTCAGTGCTATTGGTGATTCCTTATAAACAATTTCAGGTTTTGTTAGATCCTTAGATCTAGCAGGTCATTTGGTGGGTCCATTCCTACCAATCCACTGGTTGGGAAAAATGAAATGCCCTCACGTCTTGTGAAAATTGGGCAGGTGCTCCGTCTTGTTAAAACCACACCCTGTTTCTTGTTAGTTAGGGTACATTAGCTAACGTTCCGGGTAATTCAATTTGCAAGAAGTACAAATACATAGACCTACTGAGATGGCCCTCGAAGAAATGTTGACCTACAACATGGTTTCCAAAAATTCCGCCCCAGACATTCAATGCTGATGATCAACTTGTCTCAAAACATGCGGATTATCAGTTAAATAATATTGAAAATTGTACCTATTGACAGATCCGTTGTTATGGGATGACGCCTCATCCGTGAATAAAATATATTGGAAAAACGAAAGATCCTCCTGTATTTTCTGTCTTCCCCAGAAACAAAATTCGGAACGAAATTGAAAATCAGTATTACTCAGTTCTTTATGTAGCTGAATATGATATGCTTGATATCGATTTTTCTTCAGAATGCTTTGTACTGACTTCTCGCTTATGCCAGTTCCTTCACCAATGTCTTTTTGGTTCCTCGTTGATGATAGGCTTTCTTCTTTTGTTTTTTGTAATTCACACCTCCCATTTACATGTCAAACTAATTGTTAAATTGACAGATGCATTTTTTTCAGTCATGGCTATCTATTCAAAAACAAATTCGTATTCAAGGACCGTTTGAAATATAATTTTTTTTATATCTTGAAAAATATCACTTTTAGGTATATGGTATGCTTAATATTTTTTGTAGGAAATTAGATGCAGAATAATATGAAATTTAAAAAAATATATGATTCTATTTAAAAAAAAAGAGTTACGACAATTTGAAATTTTAGAAAATGGCGTGTCTGATACAAAGGCAGGGTTCCTCAAAAGTGAAAATTTTTAACACTGGTACATAAACAGTACTTATGACCAACCATAGGAAAAAGAAAATTTCTTAAATTTTAAATACAACATCAGAATAA
Source organism: Ontholestes murinus (assembly GCA_963969525.1). NCBI lineage: Eukaryota > Metazoa > Arthropoda > Insecta > Coleoptera > Staphylinidae > Ontholestes > Ontholestes murinus. The sequence continues at coordinate 36,103,777 of OZ018397.1, forward strand.
TTTTTTTGTGAACCTCCGCTTTTTACATTTTTTTCAGAAAAACGTCAATAACTCGGAAATGCCATATCGAAATTAAAAACCAAAAAAAGGTTTAAGTTATAAAATACTATCCAAATTATAAAATGAAAAAATATACAGGGTGTTCCATTTAAAAAAATGTTTGCTTTTGTTATAACGCAAAATTTCGACACCCTGTATATTTAAAAATAATTTTACGGCATAGAGATTTTTAATTCAATAAATTTTTATATGAAACATTTTTTTCTATCTCTTACGAGAAAGGCGCTAGGAAAGCTTGACGCACTGTTGCAGGACCCTGTATATTTAAATTGCAGAGAGATATGTTCTTCCTCTAAGGATTTATACCTTATAATTCCTTTTCATATGAGAGGTATTGGGGTTTTCTCTAAGATTGAATGGAATGAAGAGGAATGCGTTGTACTTAAAGCAATTTTTAATGTTAAATGTTGCACGGTATCAACTTTTTACAATGCTGGAGTACTTGCAGCTCCATAAATAGCACATCCGTAGTCCAAAATTGCTCTAATATTAGCCCTATAGAATAAAATTCATACATAAAGGTTTGCACTCCACACAGTTTTGCAGACAGTTTTGATTACATTAATTCCGTTTTCACATTTGGGAGATACATATTCAATATGAGAGTTCTTTCTGACTAATCAAAATGTAAATTTGAAACTCTTGAGTTGAGTTCTTGATGGTGGGTGATGTCTTGAGAAGAATATGAATAATGATATTTTTCCACATATTGTAAACCCAAATTCTACGACGCCCATTTTACTGGATTAATTAATATATGAAGTGTGTAAAGCAAAGTCACTGAATGCAGTTTATATTTGGAAGGAATATTATGTGGATGTCAGCAGTAACTGCTAAGACTAATTCATGCGGAAGAACTGTATAATTTTATCAATTTTCCCTCTAGGATATTATCATCTGCCATGAATATAATTTAATTTCAGTGATTGGATGTTACACAAAATCTTCATATTAATTTTAATCAGGAATTAATGAAACTCTTCACTACGATATAATCACATTGAACATGCATGACATGGCCTGAAAATTAACCGATTTAGCATTGTTTCTTACGTTCATTCTAGTGCCTTTGACATCAACTTAATTATCTCGATGCTGATTGTTCAATTAATTTTCGCGGAGAGCTATAAATAGGAGTGGGTGTTTTTGACGTAACTGTGTTCGTCACTTTAAAATTCAATTATGTTTCTTGACAATTAACGTAAATAAAAGATACACGATAACATACTTATTATTAAGCATATATGTCAAATTTATAGGCATTACTATCATTCTTTATTAGTAATTTTACATTAAAAAATCGAAGGCAAAGATATAAAAATTTATTTATTTTGCCTTCCAGGTAGACTAATCAACTTTAAATGAAATGAAGAAGGAAACACGATGACTTTGTTTTATCTTTTTAACGTTTAATTATAAATAATGTAGTATAACAATGCCATCGTTCTTCTTACCGAAAATATTTTTATTTAATTTCTGGACGTCATTTAAAGACAACTTAATACTCAACTAATTTGACAGAAGTGTTGTATTGTACATATTTTGTACAAGCAAGAATAATAAAAACGATTGACTCCTTTAATTGTAAAAGGTGTTAAAAATAATTTTAATGTGTTTAAAGTGGGTATAAAAACACTTGTTGATATAAAATACCTAATACTTTTCTAATAAAATTTGTGTTATAATTGATTAAAAAAGAACACATTAGAAACAACAGATTACCTATTATATGAAAACTAATATATTATTACCATAATTTTAATATTCTCAAACTTTCCTAAAGTTCGCCCATAGAAAGTTTTAATGAGCAATATGTAAATCCCGGGTCAGTCGAGTCCGAAGGGAATATTGATATCATTTATTATATTCTCTTGGCCACCGAATTCTATGTTCAATATATATATGTATATATATACGAACTTTTGTGAGCGTAATATGGCAGGGAGTTTGTTATGAAAGTTTTTCTGAATAACGTCCGGACGTTCAATAGAAAACCCTTTTCCAATAACACATAAATTCGTCCGTACTTAATGTTAACATCGGCCATAACTTGAACTTTTAATAGCCAAGTTAATTGTTATTTGATTTATAAGTATAATATATAGGATATCTTTCAAACGAAATTAATTTTTTATATTGAACTTTTTTATAATTAGTTTTAAGATAGAATATTGATTATTGGTAGAAGTAATGATCTATTTTACATAAGATGAGTATTACTTCTCCCAATATAAATATTTGTTTCCTTCAAGAAAGTTACAGGACAAGTGTCGAATATATTAAAAATGTTGATTTTTTAAAGTTTCATAAGTATAATATTAAATTTTAGAAAGTTAGCCTCTAACTTTCATCAGTTGAATGCTACTAGTTTTATATTATAAAGAAATATAGTACTTTAAAAATTATTTTCATTGACCCTTTTTATAATGAACTACCACGTAGTAATGGTCGCTACCATCACTTTCATAGTACTTTAAAGGTAAAATATTATATCAACTTTAAAGAAATTGATTGATTAATAAAATTAAATAAAACTACTTTATGTATATTGATGTAATCCTCTTTTTCTAGTGTACACTATTAAATATACTGTATTTTATTATTGTACAACTGTTTGTAAGGTTTAAAGTTTAAAATTTTCTTTATACAAGGAATTAGTTTAAAATTGATAAATCTAATAAGGTGCGCGGTGCAGCGATTAATTTCGTTTGGCATTTAGGATGTGCTTTGTTGTTCCTGATTGTATTACTAAACCTCTCGATTACTTCCTTTGTAACAGAACCCGGAATGTTAAACGAATAATCCAGTTCGCATACTTTCGAAAGAATCTCTCAGGCTTTTCACTCTTAATTTTGTAATATATTCCCGCATCTACAATGTCTTTCCTGTTTTATTTTAAAACATTTTAATTTTATATCTGTAAGTTATTTTTTACCTGTTATATATAGTAGAAATAATATTTTATTAAGCCATGGTATATCATATAATTTAGATAATTCTGTGAGGTTTTAAATATAATAAGTTAAGCGTAGGAATACGTACAATTTAAGTTTTTATTCTAAATTAGATAAATAATTTACCAATTAATTCATTATTTTAGCATTATAATAAAAAAATATATATAACGTATTATTATGCACTTTATGATTCAATATTGGAGATGTGCAGTTTAAATTATTGTATGAATTATTTACATTACAGCATTGTTAGTTTATAGATTAATTTATAATATCATTGAATTATTAACTTACTAATATTACAAACTTTGCCCAACTAAAATATATAATCAGCTTATAAAGCAGCTAACTAATTTATGTATCCATTGTACAATGTACATTAATTAATAATTGGTAGATATGCCATATATTGATATTAACAATCCATTTTTAATGAAATACAACTGAGAACAACATCTTTATTTCGAGAAATAGAACAAATACATTTTAATTTAAAATAAGGGTTAGTCCGCCCATTTAGACTCTTGACCGGTCTTTCTGCCAGGGCACAGTGTGGGATTTTACAAATCTAGCTGGAAAAAATTCTAAATTATAATAAAACAACGTTTTGAGTTGTATTAGTTTATTTAGAACGTGAAATAAGTGTGTAAAATGTAAAACACGCACGTTTTTACATAAATGTATATACATTTATACATAGCATAAAAGAAAATTTAATTTTACTCACTTATTTACATCCTACAATAAGTATGTAGGCAAAAAATATAAGAGAATCACATAACTTCAGAAGTTTATATACTTGATAATGTACATATATGTATAAAATATATACAGTATATACAGATGTTACTTCTAAGAACAAAACAATACTTAATGTGAAATAAGTATGTGAAAATAAATTATAAAAGAAGCACATTATGAAAGAATATTATATACGTACTTATATTATATATGTTTAGTTTGAGGTTTTCGTTATATTATATATACATATATATATATATATACATACATACTTACATAACTTATGCAGTGTAACTGGCATTGGATACCAATTGTATAGCGAGATGTATAAATTCGCAGTTTCATCGCAATATTTCTTGAAGGCAGGTATATTTATCTCATACCCACATGTTAACGTACGTAATATAATATAAAATTTCTCGATTAGAGATTTATTGACTCCGGTTATCATAGAAGCTACATTAGCATTTTTTAAAAATCTTCTAGCACTATTCCCATCATTAGTATTACCTCCTCCTTGCTTCGGAGTATCTAATAATAATCCTGTTTCTGTCCTAAATCTATCTATTATAAGTTTCTTCCTAGCCGCAACATTTAGTTTATCCTCAGGTTTACGACATTGCCATTTCTGAACGTCTAGCCTATAGCCAATGTGTAAAACACATTCCATTAACCTGATTTGGGCATGCAAAGTGGACAAGCCCCAAAAGAATGTTTCTGGATTACTTTTACGGTATCTAATAAAATTTAAATTATTCATATCTTTTGGAGTAGCTTGGCAAATATAACATTTTTGAGTAGCCCTGTTCGAAGCTAAAATGTTACATACTTTGCCATCAACCATTGTTTCTTCGAATGTGTGTGCCACTTCAAGTCTCTGACCGTTAAACTCTACCACGGTTGGTAGAATATTTTGAATTTGTCTTCTCACATTATTGAATTCTTCTAAAATGACTTCTTCAGTCTCATTGGCAAACCTGAATCTTATGGGCCTGCAATGCGAGGTAGAGGACGGTCGCGTGTTCTGCCATAATATATTTCTTTGTTTCCTTTCATCAAAGCCATATAATTGCAACGGTACAAATGAAGTTGTTACGATATTTGCGTCTTCAAATTCATTTGTGTCTCCCTTCTGTTTATACCTGCTTTGTCCACCACTACCATCACTTCCCCATTTGAATATAAATGTCAAGTTTTTCATTACTCCTTTATCAAATATACTTGATAACACTTCGTGCTGCACGATACAGACTCGTTTAATGGTTAAATCGACAATTGCTTGTAACTTAATTTCTGCCAATGAATCAGTGATTAAACAATCACTATTCGCCGGATAGCACATTTTTTTTGCTTTTTTTATTTTGTCGTAGGATGGATATGTTTTAGTCCCTTATCTAATGCCGATTTTCTAATAATTTCATATTTTCTGTACGTTAATTTTGTTGTACTTATTAATGCTAATGCTTCTTCTGCAGAATACTGAGGCGTTTGTTTGCATGTGCTGTGAAAAGCTTTCTTCATTTTAGTTGCTCTTTTGGGACTTAAAACCAATTGCTGCAACATAGAAGCAGCATCTCTTTTGCCAGATTGCCTCAACTTAACACTGGTAGCAAGAACTAATTCGCTTAATGTGTATTCTGTGAGCGCTTTAACTTTATTTGTTTTTGACTTCAGGCCACTTGAACTAAAGTCTTTTTTCGGTCGCCCACTTTTTTTCGTACTCTGAACCCCACTTGTACTAGGTGCATCTAAATTAATTACTGTAACGGTAGTATTTAACCAACCATTGAACTTTTTTAAAAATACATTTTTATTGCGATTACACGTCTTCCATCTTTGGTTGAATCCGATCGTGAACGAATGAACAGTCCGGTTTAGTTCGTCTAACATTATTTGAGAACAATAATGTATATTAAATTTAGTTTTAAGGTAATCTACAAGTCTATTTTCGGGTGTAGAAGAAATTAATCGTGGGTTATTATCGTCACTTTTTTAGCAATTCGTATAATTCGCTCCTTGAGATATTTAGTAGCCTACCTGTAAAAATATGAATATTTTTGAAATACGCAATTTATCGCACTCAAAATTTTATTGTATATATTCTAGATAGATCCATAATTATAAAAAATATAAAATCATGGCGTACAAATGTGTACAAAAATTTTGGCAGTCTAATGAAATCACCACTTCTAAGTAATTTTTAATTATTTATCGCACATTCTTTGCTCAAATTGTATCAAAAGTACATAACTGAGGAATCTTTCTTAGGCTATAATATAAACTACATACCTTGATGAAAATTATCCATGGCAAAAAAGTTGTCACAAAGAAACACTTTATATAATACGACCTTCACAATTTACGCGTAAGGAATGACTGCGAAACGGTTTTTAAGTGACAGGTACTTAACCTCTTTTGTCGAGCGATTGTTAATAAGACCAGCCATCTACAGATTATATATTTTGCAAATGGCTTATTTAGTAATCCAGCTAAGCATTTGGTGGGTTAAAAGTAAATATTTTGTATGTTGTTTTTATGACTTTTTTCCTCCTAGATTCTCAAAATCCCACACTGTGCAGGGGTTCAATATTATTTTAATTAATTTATTTTACATATGTTATCACCTCTTCTCAGACAGCACGTTTTAAATTCTCAGAATTCAAAACGTAAAATATAAAAGTTATTTGCATATATCTCAGACCTTTTTTTGAAAGAAAATATGGTGGATCGTGGGTGGTAAGAAACAAACAACGGACGAGAAAATATGGTGGCAAAGACCCTGATGGAATTAGGGTGGAAAAAGCCTGTTTTGTATGGTTTAAAAAAATCTTCTTTACTTTTTTCTATGCATTCTTTTTCTTTGTGCTCCTTTTCTTACTTTGTTGTTTTCCCCTATTAGATATTTTGTATATTCTCTTAGTGTTTTGTTTCCTCTTTCATTCTACATACCTGTTAATACCTATACTACCATCTCATCTGTCTCACCCTTATTTTTAATGTATTGATTTTATCTGTAGATTGTGTCTGTTAATCTCGTCCCTAACCTTGTCTTTTTTGCTTTTATTTTCTATTTTTCTGAGGAACCTCATATCCGTACCGTTCAATCTTTGTTTTTTTTTTTTGGTCTGTCATTGTCTATGATTAGCTACTGTATATCAAGGTGAGTCTTCTAACCTATTTTAAGTATTTCTGTTTTCGTACCTTTTGCTATTACTTTTCTGCCGAAAAATGTGTTTTCAATATGTTAAATACTTTTCCTGATTTTACGATTTTATCTTCTTTTTCTCTTTCTATTTTTCCCTTATAATTGTTCGTTAATGTAGTGTTTCACTTGTTTTAATTTTCCATCTAATATTATTTCAAGTTTCATGTCGATTTTAGTCAATTAATTAGTTAACACTTTTACATTCTGTTTTTGCTATTATCAACATATCATCTCCAAATAGTAACTTTATTAGTTGTTTTAACTCTATTTTCCAGTATCCAATTTTACTCTCTTTGTTCTCTTATTGCTTTGTAATTGTTGACCTTTCTTCCATATTTTTTTGGTTTCAAACGCTTTTGAATTTTTCATTGTTCATTCCTACCATACTTTTATTCTCACTATACATACTTTATCATTGATTTATCCTTACTTCTATTTTCCAATGCTCTTCTTACATCTCTGTTTATCGAATGCTTGTTCTAAATCTACAAAACATGTGAGTATTTCTTTTTATTTATTAGTCTCTTGCTATGTGTCATATAATGAATATTCAGTCTTGAGTACTTCTTCCTTTTCTAAATCCACTTTGCTGTTCCCTATTATTGCTTCTAACTTTTTGTTTTCTACCATAAAATTCTTTTTAATATTTTTCAAGGTAAACTTGCTATTTCTGATTAAATACTATTAAGTAAACTAGCTAATTTATTCCCTGCACGTTTAATTGTTAGTCACTACTAAGGGCCGCGTTAGTGCAATTTTTGTCCCCTGTTTATTATTTTAATTCCTGCATTTCTATATTTATATTTGCTTTCACGTTTGTAGTGGGAATATTTTGTTTTGTTTGCAATCAGTTTACAACTCTTAAAGCAATTCCTATGGCCATCAAATGTGCCCACTTTAGTTAGTGGTTTCACATAAAACGTATACAACTCTTTGATTCGGAAGCTGAAGTATATCATAATGATGACAAGAAATCAGTAGGTTTAAAGTGGTTCTCTAGTACTATAAGCAAAATTGGAATTGTACAAGATTGTGCTACGTAACAAACTGCACCAAAATCACATGTACTCGGCTCTTCTATATTTGATATAAAACGCATACTTGAAGAACAATTCAAAGCATTGGATATTAATAAATCATTTATAGAAGCTTTAAATGTCAAACTAGAATTCATTAACCATATACTTTAACAATTTGAAAAGTGAACTTGATGAAAAATGAAACACCTAACACTTTGAGGGACCATAAGAGAAACGAACACATAGGAAAGCTTTCCGACGTCCAAGATATTGTAAGATGGTTCAGAAACAGACTTCGCCAATGGAGGGAACATGTTGACCGATGAATGACAGCAGATTGCCGAAGATCGCAAGGTACGATCTCCCAAGATCGCCCACCTATACGATGGTATGAAAGCTGGAGCTCATCATCCCATCTAGCAGAGCGAGTACAAGGTAAACGCCTTTGAAGAAGAAGAAGAAGAAGAAAATACAGACGCAAGCAATTTGAATATAAATATTATCACTGACAGATTAATGAAAGAAATAGAAGATCTAGCAGTATAATATAGATTATTCGGATAGTGATTCACAAGTGATAAAGAAAGTATTCAATTTTTTTGGAAATGGGATAAAAAACCATACCAACACAAATTATTCGACTAGGGAAAATGGTTGGTTCGAAAACTTGTCCGATGGCCACTTGCTCCTGTAGTAAGGAAGCTTTATATGTTTAAAGGAAATCCAGCAATCTTAAAAATACTGAGGATTATAAAAATATTATCATTAGAAATGAACTACGAACGGAATTGAAAATGAGAAAAGTAGCCGAAGAAAACAACCTGCTTATAAAGTATAAAAGTATAGGGATATCCAATTAGAGGTTTCATTTTCACTACTGTCACTTTTGCAGCTGTCATCTTTTGACACTTGATAAGTAATAACTACGCCATTAGTTAAAATGCGACGATACACGCTTCAACATCGCATTGAAATTGTTAAAATTCACTACCTACAGAAAAGGTGAAAATTTTGCAGTCACAGTTCGCCAAACTAAAGCACTTTTGGGTCGCCGTGAAGCACCTTCTCGCACAGCAATAGTAAAACTGGTTAAAAAGTTTGAGTTGTTGGGATAACTTAGTGATGTGAAGAATCGAAACCGTATGCATCGCTCAAAAACAATTGAGAGTATTGCTGCTGTAGCAATAGTGTTAACGAAAAACCAAGTTTCGATTCTTCGTCGATCTTTGGAATTAGAAATTCCAAAAACGACATTACACCGTATTTTGCATAAAGACTTAGGTTTGAAGGCTTTTAAAGTTCAGTTAACACAAGAACTCAAGTCGGTCGATCAACGGCAAAGTCGTATCTTTGCTGATTGGGCCCTTGAAATGCATCAAAATGACCCGGATTTTCATCGAAAAATCATCTTCAATGATGATGCCAATTTTCACCTCAGAGGCTACGCGAATAAGCAAAATTGCCGCATTTGGGGCTCGGAAAATCCAAGAATTCTTATTGAAAAGCCTCTCCATCCTCAACGTGTCACTGTTTGGTGCGCTGTGATTGGATCTTACTTATTCGAAAATGAGGCTGGTTCAACTGTTACGATAAATTGCGAAACAATCGCAATTTTGCAAGAAAAGTTTCCTGTCCGTGTTATTTCTCAAAGAGGTAATCACAATTGGCCCCCGATCTTGTGACTTTACACCTTTATAATTTTTTGTTTGGGACCACGTGGAAGATAAGGTCTATGCCAATGCTCCACAATCAATTCATGACCTTAAAGATGGAATTCATGAAGTTATCGAGGATATACAGCCGCACATGTGTGAATTGGTCATTTAAAATTTCATGAAAAGGATATGGTGCTGCAACCGTAGTCGTGACGGCTATTTGGCTGATATCGTCTTTCATCGTTATTTGCATACCTTTCTCTTTACAATGAAATAAATATCGATTGATTTCTCTTAAAATATACTCGCTTTTTTTAATTATCAAAATGAAACCTCTTATTGGAAAACCCATTATATACACGGTGTCCCAAATATTGTTTCGGAAGAGTAATTAAACCCCGACACATAAATAATTTAACCACAATAAATTTACTATACCAAAATAAAGGGGGTTAGTTAATAATTTTTTAATAATAGTGTAGCTACTTTTGACTTTGATTTTTACATGCTTTGTGAAAAGTGGCCAAGAACAGACATTGCTGATAGTGAACATTATCCACATAATTTTAATGTTTTTAGACATAATAGATCCATTAAAACAGGTGGCATTGTATTAATTGCAGTTAAGGACTACTATTTAGTTAGTAGAAATAATATAAGCATACCCGATAATTCAAATATTGAATAACTGTAATTACTAAGTATACTAAAATTTGTTGTATTTGTGTTTATATTCCTCTTTCTCAAACTATTACTGTACTGGAAACTGTAGTTGATGGGAATCAAAGTACTATACTTTGTGGGGAATGAATATTCCTGGCTTATCTCATGATTTTGAGAGTGGTGTCATATATGTAAACTCCGAGAAGTTATATACTTGTATACTCGGTATGCTATCATGGAACAATGTTGAAATAAATTAACCCACAGTAATAATTTATGCATTTGTCTTATATTTCTCCAGCGTATATAAACCAGATAAAATAAATCTAACAAACGTTATGCAGATAAATTCTAAAAATTATTTTATAGGTGAAATAACAGATGAGAATATAATAAACGCTGCAAGAAAAATGAAAGCAAATTTAACATCTGAGCCAGATTTGATACCGACGTTTTTGGTGAAAGATTGTGTAGGGCCATTGTCACTCCCTCTGAAACATCTATTCAATTTATCAATAAACCCATCTATATATTCTAGTCGTTTCAAGGTTTGTCGTATTACACCTATTTTTAAAAATGGTAATAAAAATTTTGTTATTAATTATCGGCCTATCTCAATTATATGTAATTTTGCTAAATTATTTAAACTGATTTCAACATTTAGAATATATAATCAAGTTAATAGCTAAATCACTACTATACAGTATGGATTCATCAGCAAGCGTTCGACGGTTACAAACATTTTAAACTTTACACAATTTAATCATAATGATGGTTGCGATAGTTACTACGTGGTAATTCCTAATGAACACTGAATAAAATATAGAGTTTTATTCAGTGTTCTTTACAAAATTAGTGTCGAAAGAACTTGACGTACAGAAACAGATTGGTGTAGTATACACAGATTTTTGCAAAGAAGTCGATACAATCAACTATGAAGTACTTTTGTCTAAATTAAATTCATTCGGTATCAATGTAACAACAATAAATCTAATTAAATCCTATTTATGTAATCGAATAATTTTTGTTGAATATGGGGGATATAATTCTAAACAGTGTATTCCCTCCTGCGAAGTACCACAATTTGGGTCTTTTATTTTTTATGTTATCCAATAATGTTATTGTGAAACATATATCGTCAAATATTCAGGTCAATGATGATCACATAATTCTTCGAAATCATCTTAATAAAATTGAACAGTGGTACACAAAAAACTCTTTGGAAATAAAAATTGCAAAATGCTGTTGCTTTTCTTTTCGTTGAAAGAGAACCACTTTTTTTGAATACTACCGTTTCACGAACTAACAAAATTAAGGATTTAGATTTAGGATCAGAAGATAACATTTATCCCCCATTTTAGCAAAATTTGCAGTCATAGTATTAACCTTCTTGGATTTATAAATCGAACTTGTACTGATACTGCAGTTTTTTTGCATTTGGTCACCTGCATATTACAAGCAAAAGCATACAGTTGACAGTGTGCAAAAAATATTTGTGCAATTACTATATTTCAAATTTACTGAAATATATCTAAACTATATAGAAATTTGTTGTTGAGTTACGTGAAGATATAATTAAAACTTGATTAAAACACTAACACTTTCTTCACAATTAATTTTTATTTCGCTAGATGTACATTTCGGGTACTATGCACCCATTATCAATAGCTTATAACTAAACTAATCATGTCATTACAAAAATCTTTTGGGCATGTTTAATTTACAATCACTTGTAAGTCGTCGAGATGTAGCTCTGTTAGTTTTTCTATATAAGAATGATCCGAATTTGCTTGCGGACTTAAATATTTGCGAGCCAAAAGTGATGTCAAGAAATGCGGGCTTATTTAGATTTGTAAAAAGCAATACCACTTCTCACCTTAACTATTTAATGGTACTATGGTTCAGTACAGCATTCGGTTGATATTTTCAATGACATCTTATCAATTTTTTTAGAGATGTTACTAGTATTATTGATTAGTTTAAGTTACTTAAGTTTAATCTTATTTTATTGTTATCATATTCGTTCTTTTTTGTATACTATATTATTACAATTTTAGTAATTTAAGTATTATTTTCAGTTTTTGGTTGCATATAAATATTTTTTTCCTGTAATTGGATATTTTCATTACAATTATTATAAGAAGCAATAGAAATGGAAAAATACAACAATTTAAATAAACGAGATGATACCCAGAGACCGCCATCTATCTAGAAACATAGGTAACCCACAAAAACCGAACCACCAGAAGAATGAATGACCAGTACTCCGTATCCGGACTGTTCTATGATAATTACAGCAAAGACAATTAGCGACAACCAAGGCCCTACTTTGAAAATCCCAAGCCCTAATACCGATAATCTTGGCCCCAACCATGCACTCAATTAGTCGGACGGATACCTTTAAAAACCAACAATAATCCTCAGTTTAACGGTCCGATAAGAAGAAGTCTACGAGTTTTCTGTTCTCTTCCTGAAGTTGGCACATACGAAACGTTGTGAATACGGCCCTCATGAGGGTTCACAATACACCACACGGATCTAAAAACCCTCGAAACCAACTGATTCATGCCCAAAGCTAGTAGTTTGTTGTGCTTTAATAAATGTATTAACTTGTGTTAATTGATTAGTATTCGTGAACTAGTATTATCGATTGAGTGTGAGACGTGGACGGCAGTGTAAAAATTAGTTACTCTTAATTAACTGCTTTAGTCAGCACACACTACGCATGCGCATCTGCCATATAAGTGTTGCCAAGTATCAGGATTTATCCAGTAATAAAAGAATTTTAATATAAGGGTTCGCCGGTGTAGTATTTGCAACAAAAACGTTGGCTGATGTCACATATTTCATAGAGGAGGATAATTGTAAGCGAATGTATTATGGAGGAAGTGGAAGGTAGAAAATCGAGAAGCACCAACGTGATGGTTTATAATGTTTCCGAAAATTCTGGTACATTTAAAAAAAAAAATTAAGGGATGCCACACGGATCATTGTAGACTCTCAAATTGCATTCAATCCAAATAAAATAATAAGAATTGAGAAAATAGGTAACAAACCGCGTCATATTAAATTAATATTTGCAGAACAAAAGTCCGCGGTAGAATTATTAAGACTGTCTGGTTGTGGATATAGGTAATATTAAATTTAATAATGACCTAACAAAAATTTAGCGGAATCACTTGAAAAATCTTTGGAAATATCTGAATCATCGAAATAGCAAAGGTGAGTCTAACTTGACTATAAAATATATTAATGGAAAACCCCAGATTATGTTAGTGCCGCCCGACAGGCAAAAAAGCTTAAGTTTTACTTTCAAAAAAATTAGGCGGCTTGAGATCAAAACTCGATGAATTTACTTTAAAAGTTAATTGTTAAGTTTATGATGTAATTGTATTAGTGGAAACTTGGCTTGATTACGAACGTGGCCTTAGTAATATTATAGTATGTAGAGTTGATAGATCTCAGGTAAATAGTAATAAATCTAAAGACGGTATACTTATTGCTGTCTGAAGTAGAATTCCAAGTAAACGTGTCACAAGTTCAGAAATAGGAAAGCAGTTATTGTTATTAGGATCTACATAAATATATTCCACCAGGAGGTAATATATCTAAATATGCTAATCATGCATTTACTCTAGATGAATTTTATAACAATTTTAATAATCATGATTTATATTTTGGGGTGACAAACCTGTTTTCTCAGTTAATAATCTTATCCAGCTCGTATATTAACGAATGTATTAGAATATTCTGGTATAAATTAGTATAGCTCTTGATAAATTATATCCAAATGGATATAATAGCAATAGAGGATTTTTCTATATTTCTATTTTTAATATGATAATCGTGTTCTTTAAATCTTTTTAACAAATTCAAAATAACTTAAACCTCGCAGCTTACGAATTACCCCTAAAATTGGCGAAAATAACACCATAATATTTCTGGGAAGAAGCACAGAAGAAGCACGGAAGAAAATCCACACAGTAATTAACATCAAGGCGAGAAGAAAATCATCTATTCTCAGAAGAAAATTGGAAAAATTGAAGGAAGAACAACTCACAAGAGAAGTTAAACCCATAAACGTAAATCACGTGTTAGTTCATAACAAATCGGATGCTACCTTCACTAATGAAGAAATGAAACTTCTGGAAAAGGGTTTCAAACATTCGATACCAACAACATCCACACAAATAGAAACCATCATCAACGACATATATATAGCTGCTACATATCTAAGTACTGAAGAAGCAGCAACGTTCCGGATAGCAACTGAAGAATCGTTAGAGAAGACATTGAAGAAACCGAAAAGGATCCAGAAGAACAACAAGTATTATAAAATAATGACATCACTAAAACGGAAAAACGTGTTATATCTAAAATCCGACAAAGGTTAGCCGTCGTTATCGTGAATAAAAAATACTACAGCGATAGCGTAAGACAAATGTTAGAAGGACCTTATCAAGAACAAAAGAAAAAACCACTAAACATTTATATAGGTAAAATCAATTCCATTTTAAAACCAACATGTCTAATTGATAAAAAACTCGTATACATATACTGAAAAACCCGTCAGTTCCGAAACTATATTGTCTCCCTAAAATACACAAAACCGGAAACAAATGGAGACCAATAGTATCAAATTAAACATATAATATCGCGAAGTGGCTGGTTAAAGAATTTCAATTCATTAAATTCAAAAATGATTTTTTAATTAAAAACTGAGAAACTACAGAACATTACAATAGATCCCAATGATTTGTTGGTTTCCTATGATGTGGAAGCGTTGTTCCCCAACAAATTATTGAAACAATTTCCATTTTAGAAAATTTGCTTTTTAACCACACAGTCCCAAAAGACAAAATAGATCAGTACATAACTTTAACAAAATTAGTAATGGAGTGTAATGCATTTGAGTTCGAAGGCAAATTTTACAAACAAATTTTCGGAACAGCAATGGGTAACCCATTGTCACCGTTTTTAGTAAACATTTTTTAAACAACTTAGAAAGGCACGCTAAGAATACAATACCTGATTTTCCGAAAGTTTGGTTCAGATGCGTCGATAACGTGTTTGCGGTCATTAATAGCGAAACTAATTTGTTGAGCTTGTTGTCGAGCTTAAATGCATGGTCACCAAGCATACATTTCACACAAGAAATAGAACAAAACAACAAAATTCCATTTTTAGATTTAAATATTACTAAAAATACAAACACAAAGCCATTAGATTTCGACAAATATAGAAAACCAATCCACACATACAATTACATTCATGCAACCTATTCATCATCAAATTCACACAAAATAACAGCATTCAACAGCATGATTCACAAAGCCATAAACTTACCACTGTCGCAAGAAAACCGTAAAAAAAACTAACTTTTATTAAAAATCTAGCTGAAATCCAAGCAACTATTGCAAGAGAAAAATCAACGGTCTATAGTAGCATCCATAGAATCTCCAACTGCCAAATGCCTAGCCAAACAACTTTAACCGCATGTAGCAGAAGCAACATAATATGCGAAAAATTAAATACATAGGAAAGAAACCCTCACAAATAGATATCTCCACACGGTATAATATCACCATCCAGCTCAAATAAACTCTGTAGCCAAAACATTAATTACACGATCTAGATGGTTGGCAGTTAAAAAACATATTAATGAATAAGAACTATGAGAAGGACAGATGCTAAATGGCTTTACATACCATAAAATCATTTTATGAAGCAAACAACAGTAACGAAAACTAAAGACCTAAAAGAAGAGTCACAAAAAGCATTTCTTACCTACATAAAAGGTACCATGGATAGATTCAGCAAAATACTTACATCACAAAAAATGGTCATATCTTAAACTCGCCAAAAGAAAGAGTTCCATACGTTCGCCGAAATTTCGTGTGAAAACCATAAATATCGCAAATAACTACATTTATATAGCAAATTAGTTAAAGCCTTAAAAATAACATATTTAATAGAAGTGGTGATATGATAAATCTGTATGTTCATTTAATTCATTTTCAAATTATAGTTTTCTTAATGTTGATTTTACACCTTTCTATTTATCATTAGAATTTTAATGTCAACTTTGCAATTATAGTCCTCTAAAACAAGGCAATTGACATACGTTGAATTTAATGTTATCTTTATAAACAGTTTATTGTGTTTTTTATTCTGTCTTGGAAATACTTTGCTGTTTTCCTGAGACATACTTTTGGACAGCCAGTCCAACTAATTAATAAACATATACGATTTAAATCAGTAAATAAACAAACATTTGATATCTAAAGTATTTAGCATTTCCAATATAATTTGAAAAGTTTACACCAATATAAATGATTATTACATTTTAATTGGATATATATATTTAAATCCCCTCTGTATTATCATCGTTATCAAAATTACTAGACTTAGTCTTGGTACCTTTCACCGATTTTCACGTCGCATGCGAGCATTATGTTTGACAAATCTCGGTAAGAAAATGAGCTGAATATAAAACAGGATCTATAGGGCGACTTGAATTATAACTAGAAACTCTAACGTTCGGCGAGATGCGCCCATATTTCGTCGGCTCGTTAATACACAAGAAAGCGGGAAAATATTCATTCGGAATCCGAGTTGATAAATAAGAGTTGCATCTTATTTGAAATTAAAAAAGTTTGTCGAGGGCCTCAAACCGGAGGGAAAGAGTAAATGTTATTACGCGCCGGCGAGAAATAAATAAAATTATCTATCATGGATGAGCACTCGGAAAACCTTTCGAGGATGTTTCTAGTGTGTACATAAAGTGTTTATTCAAGTTAATGTATAAATTTAAACTACGTATGAATTTTGATTGCAGTGTGTCTGTTTAGAGCACTTTATTATTGCATAGCACGCTCTGGCGATGGACGTTATTTTTATTTATGATCCACAATCTCCAAGATTGTTTAGATTTTCTTTTCTTTTATGGCGTTGTGTAAACTTTCAACATTTTCAATTATCAGTTGTTTATTATATGATTATTTGTTTAATTATTTTTTTAATTATATAAACTTTTTAGTTCACTATTGTATATAAAAATAGTTCACAAAGAATATATGGATGAAAATATCAAAAACAAAATTGAGCAGTAATGAACTTGTTATTAGGTTATAGAAAGAAATAATCAATCAAAACAATAAAATATATTTAACACAATGTAATCCTAATATTATTATAGGATCAGAAATTAATTTAAAATATTAACAGCTATTTCCAGATTATAGGTTTTCTAAGGTAATTATTGCAACTTTAGCAGTTGAGTAATAATGAATTGCTACTTTCTGACTGTTTTAGTATTAAATTTCGATGGTATTCACATTTAATGTTAAAATTCTCTTAATAGATAATTAACCAGGGATTTTGTAGATTACTGAATCATTTATTCTTTAATTTGTTTAATGCAATGTTATATTATTAAAACAAATTATGAAATCAACTTTCTGTAGAAAAATTATTATAAATAATAATTGTATACTGATAAAATACATGCATGTTTATAATGTGAACATTTCATTTATTATTATTATAATGGTATTTCAATCAGTTTACAATGCGTATGTAATCCGAGAAATATATCCGTTTATTATTGATGCCTGTCAAATGACAGGTAGTAAATATCGATTGTGTGTCGACTAATTAGTGTTTAGCTTATTCCAACAGGACACGTCCACGTCAACATTCATTAGAATGAAGCTTTGAGTTACTTAATGAACATGAAGCATAATTTATGAAACCATGCAGCTTTTGAGTACTTATTAATTTATGTTTAGGTAATTACATTTAATATGTTATACTAGTATTCATTTTTTTAACATATGCAAACATGTTCTTTACAAAAAATATGTCTGTCGGGGTCTTTACTTACAGAATTTGCCCCTTCGTCGGAATACAAGAGTATGCAGGTCGATTATAAAACCAGCAATATAATGAAATTGCGTATGGTAATTTATTACAGGTAGCTTAACAATGTCACAGTAAGTGTTATATACATATATTCGTGCTATTTTTCATACTTGATTTTGCTTCAGGTTTCTACCAGATAATCATGGACTTCGAAGATAGCGCCAAAACCAAAAATGCAACAATAAAATAAAGAATATAAATTCAAAATTGTTTAAATCCTTAATTGTTACACATTGCTCTTCCCAGTAGCCTTCGGGAAATACCACATCGCACTAATCATGAATGAACGTCGTATTTTCTACATCCAGGGCATATGAAACTTCATTCAGACAATTAGCAATATATTAATATACCACAGCTGTACATTCACCATTACACCAAGGCAATTGATAGATTACCTTAATCAAAATATTACTTTATCATCAAATGGTTTCAATTTACAGCAGTGCATATAAAACTAATGAAAATATCTACACTAAGAGCTTGTTATTTTGAAAACAAACTCATATTTATTATTTTTAATTATTTCTACATTTAATTGATATGTATATTAAACCTTCATTTCCTTTTGTTGTAATATCTTTAAATAAAATGCATTATGCATAAATGAAAGACACGTCGGATTGCAAGAATATCACTATTGAAGCCTATATTCGCAAAAACCACATGCTATCTTCAACTCTACATCTGCTTGTATGTACTTCTACCAAGGACGAGATTCCGGATACATACAACATCAAAGATTTTTAATGAAAAGTCGAAGTTTGCCAACTTATCAAATTTAACCAGTTAATCTACATATTAAGCAAATCATAAAGACTAATCGTCACATGCATACAACAAACTTTAGTTGATGTTCTAATGGACGTATCTTAACATTAGAAGAAAATTACCATAGATTAAACAATTTTGAGCTTCTACTCATCGGATTACCAATGAGTATCAAAACATTATTCCTATTATAAGGTGATTCCAAAACAAAATCCGAAGGCGTCTCACTAAGGGGACTCCTTTGAAGCCAACTCAGCAATTAGCAACCATTCAATAATTAATAGTTCATTGATTAAGTGGCCCGTGTTTTTTAAAATCAATTAATTTCCAGGTTATCCACTAGATTTAATTTCCTACCTTTCTATGGAGGATCTGCAATTCTTACATAAAGGTGTGATTTTCAGACAGCAGATGATTCGCATAGGTTGTGGTGCTTGTTTTCTTTTCCCATGTACTTTTGTGTTAAGCAATTCTTTCTTCAAATCGTCCTGTTTTTACGATATACATTTTTGGTCAATCATTCTTTATTTTATCTTTGTTATTTTTTATAAGATTTTCCAGGTTATTGTTCCTTTTGGATGCTATTTTAATATCTAAATTTTTCATACAATGAGTTAAATTCTCACTTAACCCGTGTTTTTTATGTAAATTAGAAGATTAATTAAAACACTTGGTTTTGTTTCACTATTTTAAAATGAAACAAAACTAAGTTTTTTAATCTTCAATTATTTTCATTTCTTTATTGATTAATAAATCAACAGATTTGAAAAAACGGGACTCCTAAGACTACATAAACAATACTTTCCCTATATATTTCATATAGGGATGGTAAAAAGTGATGATTGAAATTATTGCTGTTAAATAGAGGTGTTTGGTTCAGTAAGGTGGAAGTTAGTAGTAATAATGTTTAATAATAGCGGTCTCTAGGGTGGCCAGTTCTATATTTAGATTGGATATATCTGTTAGACGGAGGGAGCGGGTTAAGAGAGTTTTTGCCACAGAATGGAGTTAAGCAGGATGATGGTGAAAAGCGGCATTTAGATATCTTCTTGTATGAGTTTCATTTCTATATACGGTGTGGGCAAGACTTCCGTCAGAGTTTTTATTGATAAGTATGTCGTAGAAAGGCAATTGGCTGTTTTGTTCTAATTCCATTGTGAATTTAGTTTTGAGATGGATATTAATTAACTGCTCGAGGAAATTATTGAACTTGCCTTTACCATGGGGCCAAATGACGAAGGTGTCATACACATAAAGTAGCCATATGGATGGAGTATAAGAGGCTGAATCTAGTGCGATATTCTCGAAATCCTCCATAAATAGATTGGTAATCACAGATGAGATTGGGGATCCCATTGGTGCTCCTTCAATTTGTTTATAGCGGTTTCCGTTGAACATGAAGTAGGTGTTTGTGAGGCAGTGTTTAATCTGTTCTATAGTTAGGATAGGTTGCTTGTATTTGATTTTTACAGCATTTTTTTCGTTGATGGGAACCTGGATGAATAGGGTTTTAACGTCAAAACTAACCAAAATGTCTGTTTTAGATAGTTTATAGGTTTGGTGAAGTTCAGGAAATGTGAAGAGTTTTTATCATAGGATTTGATTTGTTCAGTTGTCAGTTGGAGTTGTCTGGCAAAAAATTTAGCTAATTTTCCTGTGAGGGAGTCAAAAGAACTGACGATGGGTCGGAGTGATCAGACGGGTTTATGTATCTTAGGTAAACCATATAAATTGGGACATTTAGAGAATAAAAGTTTGTATGGTATCGTTGTCGAGAGGCGACAACATAATTTTAGTTTCGGTGTCAGACAACAAGTTGTTAATTTTTTGTTGACATTCTATATTGTTTAGGTATACTGTGACGTTCCCTTTGTCTGCTGGTAAGATTTCATTTTGTGATAGGTTGGGATTCGGTGGTCGTAAAGTATATGGACCGCTTCTTGTCGAATAATTCCGGAAGTGGTAGTTTCGGTTTTGTGGAGACTGGATTCGATATTGCATATAATATCTTTTTCACTCTATGAATAATTTGGAATTCTTCGTTAAAGGTGTGATTTTCAGACAGCAGGTGATTCGCATAGGACAAGATGTTTTTCATTTTCTTTTCCCATGCAGTTTCACGTCTTCAATTCTTTCTTCTAAAGATCGTCTTGTTTGTCTGATATATATTTTTGGACAGTCATTATATTTTAGCATATACACTCCACAAATATCGATATTGTTTATTTTATCTTTGTTATTTTTTACCTGAAGACGTAATAAATTTGCGAAAGAATTATTCTGAAAGTAAACACACTTTTAAGAAAATCACAGAGTTATTCATAACCATATTAAACAAATGAATATTGGATCTTAACGCCTTATCAATTAATGAATATATACATCCAAGTCAACTGAGCCAGGATGTTCTTATTCTTTAGATATCCAACTTAGAAGATCACAAAGTACTGCAAAGCAAAGCACTTAAAAGATTCTCTACTTAAGATTAAATCAATCTTCTTTTGAATAAATAAGATATATAAGTCATAAATTTAGAAGATATTCGATGAGTAATCATGTAATTATTTTTAGACCTCATTCACACACCATTTCGTGGCGCCACAGAGAAGGGCTGCAAGTGACGAAGAAAAAAGTCGCACCACGAACGCTTCTAATGGCATGGCTGCTGCCAAAGTACAGAATAAAATGGATACATTCACACATACGGGCGTTTGAAGCGCTTCTCTGTGGTGCCACAAAGTGGCCCTGTGAGAATGGGGTCTTATTCAACTTGTAATCATTATAATATCTCTTAATGCAATTAATTAGGAATATTTACTCTTGCATTAATAAATATTTTTTAACAACTTACATTTATTAAAAGAAGCTAATATATTTTAACTGTAATTTTGTTTCTCCCACTTGTTCATTTAGACAAGAATGTATATTAACTATATTTATAAATTTAATGGTCAAAAATATCATTACGAATCTTGGACGTGTAAAACACCCCTTTGCAATTCTATTGTACGTGTATATAGTTTTCATCCTTAGAAAATCTACAATAATAATCCTTGTTCGGGGTTGTTTTGTGTTTAACGAAGATTTCAAAACCCAAATCCATAATACCCACTAGGGCAATAAAAAACTTGCATGTTAAAAACAGAAATCAAAGCGGTAATATATTTAACAGTAATAGCACATTTCTTTATGATCACCAGCTTATGAAATGACCAATTATCCCAAACCCCTTGTATACTAAGCCGCATAATTTAACGGTTAAAACATATTGCGAACTTCCTTTAAGATCGCTTGTCAGCAAAAGCCCAGCAACTTTCTTTCAGCAAAATTTGGAAGATTATTGAAGCTTTTGAAGAAGATAAGTAAAAAATAACTAAATAACTAAATGTATTATAGATATTTTACAACAACCTAAATGTAGGACAATGTAGAAGTAAGACAATTCTTTAAAAAAATCATAATTTAAGAATAAATCTAATCAAAAAGAACTCTTAAGTCTGTTCACACGGTTAAATGAAGCTGAAATGCAGCATATATGGTAACCTAATAATATATCAACTATAAACACCATTCACTTAACCACATATAGAACGATAAGAACTTAAGGCTTCTAGCGGTATTAAATGCAATTTTTTAAAGTTAAAGTAAAATTTAAATAATAAAACTGATATACTTCAAACAGAAAGTATTTAAAAGTAGTTAACATACTCAGCCAAGAAAAAATAGAGAAGAGGAAACCAGTAAAGAGAGACAACCATTGAAAACATATCAATCAGTAGGCTTTCTATAAATCACTTCTTACACACTTACTTAGTTGACAATAAGACAGCCAAGTTAACCCATCATGCTTAAAGCAAAAGTAACGTACTAATTTATTATCATTTTAAGGGACAAAACATGACTTCCACTGACAATTTGTCACAAATCAACTCTGAAAGTTTGTGTAGAAAATGAATAGGTAATAATAATAGTAATATTTATTGATGCCAAGACTGAGACAGTTTATATAAGTAAGAAACATGAACAATACTTTTAACTATACATATAAACATAATATTTGTGTGTGAATGTAGTTATGATTGGAGGGAATCAAACAATAAAAAGAAAACAATAAATTAAGAGCAATAACAGACAAATAAAAATCGGCAATAACAATAAAATATATAAAACAGATTAAAAGAAATAACACATGAATAGAATATAAATAAGTCGTTGGATTGATAAGGCTGTTACTTGGCAAAACTCCATTATGAACTTATAATGAAAAAACACGATCGTTTTGAGTTTATCTTTATTTTGTAGGTACTGCTACAATTGTTTCACCCCACATTAAAAATCATTATTCATCTGCCTGATGAATCCACTGTATGTGAAACAATTGTAGCAGTATCACCAAAATAAAGCTAAATTTAAAACGATCGTGTCTTTTTATTATAAGTTCATAAATAAGTTAATCAGCATACAAGACACAAATATATAATACAGAGTAAATAAAACATAAAAACATGTAAACTAATAATGCAATACAATTTGTATTACCTAACTAATATTAAATACTTATTCTATTTTGAAAAACTCGTCCCAAGTATAAAAAGCATGATCTTTTAGAAAATTCTTTGTGTACATTTTACATTGTTTTAGTGGTGTCTTTTACTTCTTGGGACAATACGTTATAAAATTTTGGAGCTCAGTAAATAGGTCCGTTTTATGACTTTTGCAGTATTAATTGTTTTATACAAATGCCGTTTTTGATTCCTGTATTATGAACATGTATAGTGGCAAATGTCTAGTACATTTTAATGTACATAAGACATTAAAATAGCTCTATAGTCATTCCTATCGCATATTCCACCTGCTATGAGTACTGCTCTTCGTTGGACTCGAAATATAAAATGTAAACAGGCATAATGGTCCCACAATAATAACCCATATGAAATAATGGAATAACATTATCAAAGTAGGCAGCTATTAATGTTTTTGTAAGTTACGCAAAAGAGATATATCTACATATCTTGTTTACTAACATATCAGTATTCGCACTCGTTGTCATATGAGGATTCAAATAAACCCCTAGAAATTTTGTGGATGATTAAATGGTATGTTCGTGTTTCCTCAGAGTAAACAGCATATTAATTGTTTTATTTTGATTTAAAAGCAACTTGTTACTGGTAAACCAATCTTACATTTGCTATTTGCCCTCTAACTCTTAGTAATTGCCTCGTCGCGAGTTATATCTCTGTCAACTAATGTGGTGTCATCAGCATAAACAACATTAAATTTATCATTAACGTAGGATGGTAAATTCGTTATAAATATTATGATTAGAAGCGGTCCTAAGATTGACCCTTGAGGAACACCGTTATCAACGGACAGTGTGCTTGATGTAACGCCTTCATATTTTACTAATTGTGTCTTATTTGACAGATAAGACCGTATTAACACAATGCTGCTTTCGTTGAACCCTTAGCGAACGAGAGTATTAAGATCTTGCGATTTTCGCTTAAGTCTATAAACGTAGTCATGGTTAACTTCCCATCTTCATAGCCTGATAATATTTTATCAATTTAGGTTAGTATTGCAATTATTGTTAATTTTCCAGGGCGAAATCCAATTGGTAAACATATTATCTTCAAAGTATTTTTTTATTGCAATAATATTTTTTTCCAATACCTTCGAAAATATGGTATGGGTAATATCGTTATAAGCCTATAATTTTGTGGATTATTCATATCGCTATTTTTAAATATTGGAATTACCAATAAAATTTTCATTGCATTAGGTAAAGATGCATCTATTTTTAATGGAGGTAAGTGGAAGAATACGTGATTTCTTGCAAGATTTTAATATTATGGCAGATAGTTCATATACTTATGTCCTTACTTTTACTGCATTTTATAGAATGAATAGCTTCTCTTACATCAGAGCTCGATATTAATTTAAATGAAAAACCGGCTGAAATGAAGATGAGGGTAAAATTTAAAGAATCTAAATCTACGTCGTGAATAGAATCAGCTGTAGTTTGAATGTAGGATATAAATTAATTATTAAATTTTACGCTGGCTATATTACACGGTTTATCAACATTACGTTTTATTTTCCGCCCAGAATGTATAATTTGCATATATAGATTTGGCTTTATTATTAGAATTAGCAATAAAATCATCATTGGTTTTCTGTTTAGCTAATTTAATTGCCGTATTATATTTTTGATGATACAATTTGTATTATCTATCTTAAATAGAGACGCGCCATTCCTTTTTTGAAGAGCATCAAGAATTAGATTTAAATTTTCGAGCATAACACGAACATCATTAGTAAACCAGTGAATATCGTTAATTTTGCTTGATTTATTATTCATTTTTACTTTCGGAAATGCTAAATGTCAATTGTTAACACATATCATCACCAATTCTCAAGGTTCATTTTCAATAAGTCTAGCCTGGAGCAACATCCATCTATAATAGAGCATTAACTAGCACTCCACTGAACTCTTTTTGCATTTCTGCATGGCCTTGAGGCCTTAAGAAATTTTGCCAGCCCTGAAAAAATGAATGAAGGAATTTAGTCCCGGTAAGAATCCATAAACTCCACTTCGAGGTAGGTCTTTGCTCGGTAGTTAGAACGAGTTCTTTGAGGAAGATAAATTAGTCTTCGCTCATTAGTTACTAGAAGATGTCATTCGATATAAGATATACCGCCGCTATATTTCAAGATCGATTACAGCATAAAAAAACCTAAATTCAACCTTAGTTCACTTAGCCGGCCAAATCATGAGCTCTGAGCCTGTAGAAAAACATATTATGGATCTGAGAAATTGTTTTCAGAATATGTAAAACTGCTAGCTTAGAATAACTCAGAGAAAACATCGAATTGGTTGTACCTCAATAAAATACTCTATACCCAGAAATTCAAACATTTGCAGACTTATACAGGGTTATTCACGCTATACGGCACGGAATATTGTGGCCAAAATACGTGACTTTCAAAAAGTTTCACTTTGGGGATATATGGGGGTCTATTAGGGCTACTTTTTAAAATTACTTTCATAATATACAGGGTGTTCCAAAAACCCTAAAAGTATCAAAGTTGTGATTTTTTCAATGAAACACCCTGTATTTTATTGCATTTTTGGATCCTTCGATCAAAATAAGTGTGTGTTTTAATAAGGTTTTTATTACCTAAACCTTAAGGTTTTTGAAATAATTTGAATTTTGTATAAATTTAACCTAATTTTCATGTTTCAAATACTTAAAAAGTAATTAAGTTATGCATACCAAATTTACACTGAAATGTAACAATAGATCATATTTTATTTTCCAAGAATAATAAATTTGACATCTTATACCGGGTGTAAAAAAAATGGAATTAAACAAATGAGAACTTTAAATGGCTATAACTTCATTTATTTAAATGGAACGCTATATTTATTAATTTATCAGCAAATGCACGTTTTAATTACCTATCGAATGGTATTTATATCTTAAATGTTAAGTGTTCTCGTTTTTACAGAAAACGCCAAAATATTGTTTATTGCACCATTTTAGTACTTTTTAAGTAAAAATTTTAATGTATCTAGTTTTCTATGGTATTTAAAAACGTCAGATAATTAATTTAGTCTGCCACTTTAGTTTAAAAAGCCTGTCTTTTGTTATAGTTGTCTTATTTTGCATTTTTGTGTTAGATCGTTAGTAATCGTTATTGTTTGAACATCGCTGTTGTATTTTTTGGTAAAAAATGAAGATTCATCATTATTGTGTCAGTTGCCGTACATATCTGAGTAAGTTATTTATATTTCATTATATTTTTATTTTAGTAAACGTTTTTATTTATATTTGAAATCAATTTTATAATAAAGCTGTACTGAAGAGATCGAGAGATCGAAACACGTGTCTGCAGATGGTTATAAATTGAGTATTGAATTATTTAATTGCTTTTACTAATTTATTTTAATTACATCAACTTAAATTAATTTTTTGTTCCAAATTTATCATAATATAGTCACTCACAAATTATTTAACGTACATTAAATCATTTTTAGTCATTTTACAGAAGGAAATACGTTCAAACTAGTGTTGCCTTGATAGTTGTACTATTTGTAACACGCAAATTAATTTGTATTATTCAATGTCTGTCGAAGTATTAGCTAGAGAAGTAGTTGTTTCAAATTAATTTGTTTTGTAGTCTTAGTAAGACTCATTGTTGTAGATTCTCGAAACGTTTTCGTATTTTTAAATTTATTATTTAATTTTCTACAACGAACTAAAGGATTTTAATACATTTTATCTATTTTTGCCTTTAATTTTATTTACTTCTTCCTGTCGAGATTCTCTGAACCTAAAGCTGTGTCATCGATGAATCTGGATGGATGTGTCTAAGGTAAATATCCAAAAATTGTAATTAATACTTTTGTAGATATTTATGTTAAGTATGTGCTCGGCATTTACGGTAAGTTTCCCAAAGTGGCCCTATGTTGCCGATAGTTGTTTTGTCGTCCCTTTCCTGTCATTATTCTTTTTATTATCAACAAGTCTTTTCAACTTATGTTCAATTAAATTAATTTTCTCAACTCTTGATTGTGGGAAGAAATATTTTTTGTAGCCGTTAAATATTTGTATATTTTATAAATATGATGAATTCGATTTTAGAATAAAACAAGCCAATATATAATCGAAATTAACGGGGAGTTAAATAAATAAATAAAGGATTTATTTACGGGAGACCCCATTTTACAATATAAAAAATAATACAATAGAACATAATTAAACTATACTTAAAATTATACTAACAAACCTAATTATAATTAATAATAAAAGAATAATAAAAGAAAAAGAGAAAATAAAGAATTAATGTTTGGATACATATTTAAAAGAGAACAAAACATGTTATGAGAATTTTAATAGTAATTTTTTGAAACAGCGTTTCGTGGAACCAAATAAATTAAACCATGAGTTTTTATTTAATGTATTAGCAGATCTTAGGATACGGCTAAATGAATTATTTTAAAAAGTTAGTTGTATGAGTCCTAACACTAAATATGTCACAATGTCTAAGAGAACGTTTAAAATTGGAAGCATATAAGTTAATTTCCGAAAGCAGAAAGGGACAATAAATATCGGCATTAAGTAAACCGTGCAAAAACCAGAGATCAGTATTATTCCTGCGTTCTTTAAGTGATGACATATTTAATGTTTGCATTATTGACTCATAACAACCTTGAATGTATTGAAAATATAGCGACCAAATCGGGGAAGCATATTCTAGGTGGCACCTTACTAGCGTACAATACAATAATCTTAGACAATCAGAGTTCATATCCTTTGAAATGTGCCATACAAAACCCCACAGTTTTATAGCCTTATCACATACCTTATTTATATGACTTTTAAATGTCAAGCGGCTGTCAAATATTACACCCAAATCTTTGACAGAATCAGCACATTTAAATAGCGATAAATTAACAGTATAATGATTATTAAATGGGCATGCACTCCTAGAAAAGGAAATCGAGGCACATTTTTCATGGTTTAATGATAATTTGTTATTAACGCATCATACATATATAAAATCTAAATCGGTCTGAAGAAAATTTACAATCAGATGGGCACTTTACAACTTGAAATAATTTTAAATCATCTGCATACATTAAGCATTCGCCGAATTCAATAACATCTACTATATCAATAATGAACAGCAAAAATAAAATGGGTCCAATGTGGGAACCTAACAGTACACCAAAACTGACTGTTATAGGTTCAGATTTAAAGTTTAAAACCCGAACTCTTTGTGTTCGATCACTATGATTTGAGCCACTGTAATATATTTGTATTAAATCCTAATACTCCCAGCATCTCGATCAATACCAAGTGATTTACTCGATCAAACGTCTTTCGGAATCAGTATAAATCGCATTTGATAAAAATTGCTTAAAGTGCATTAAATTTGTTAAAGTTGATTTACCACGTTGAAATCCATGCTGATTGTTGGAAATTATTGAACGAGACATGCAAGCAAGTTATTCACTCATAATTGAATCGAAAAGCTTGGGAATAGCAGACTGTATGCTAATCACACGATAGTCAGCTACATTATCTCGACTACCACCTTTAAAAATTGGGGAAATATAACACTCTTTCCAAACACTAGTTAAGTGATTAGTTGAAAGTTATTTCGTTAATAAATAATGTAAAGGTTTACATAATGAATAGACCCAATTAATTAATAGGTTCGTTGGTACACCATCCGGACCAAAATAGTAGGAATTTTTCAAACTTGCGATGCGGTTAAATACTGATTCTAGCGAGAGGGTAAACTCCGAGTCTTGAACTTGATAGACACTCCTAATATTAGCTCTCGATTGATCGGGATTGAAATCAGACACATCAGATTCATAAACCATTGAAAAGTAGTCAGAAAAAAGTGAAACGGCTTCGAATCCATTTTCAGCTCTCCTATCATTAAAAGTCAACACTTCTGGAATTCCATTATCCTGTCTAGCATCTTCGGCAAATTTCCAAAATCTACGTCGGTCAGAAAATATATTATTTTGAATATTACTTATATAATCAGTGTGCAGCTTATATGGAAGCTCTTTACAATGTGATCTTAAACTGCAAAATAATAAGTAATCTTCATGGGATCTGGTCAGTTTGTATTTTGCATGTGCAATTTTCTTATCACGTATTTTTTTAATAAGAACAGAATTGAACCATTTCGGATACGACTGTTTTCTATGTTTTAAACGTATCTTAGGTATGAATAACTCCATACCTTTATGGACCGAGTTATAAAATTTTTCTACTGCCTCATCTAAACTAAAATCAGAAAATAAACAATCCCAATTAATATTATGAAAATAATCATTTAATCCTGCATAGTCAGCCTTCTTAAAGAGATAAATTACATCAGTAATTAAAAGTATCAATAGTCTTTTTCATGGGCAGTGTTATACAATATGCAGAATGGTTTTGGGTAGTATCGAGTAATATATCGTTGGCTAATGAAGTATAAATATTATCTGCATTTGTAAAACATAAGTCGAAAAATGTTCCTCTTGCATTTCGAATCAAATTAACTTGCTTAAGATTCATAAACCCATATGACTTTTTATAATTTTTATACAATGCTTCCAATATCGTACAATGATCGTTATAAGGAGCAACCGGTGAATTGGGTAGAATATAAACACCACCAATTACTAACTTAATATTACTGAAAGAAACTGTTACAAAAATATGTTCAATTTTATTTGAAGAACAAACGAATGTAGATTTCAAGCATTTTTTACGGCTATCAGTAGTCCACCACCCTTACAATCACCAGATATTGTTCTTTCAACTCGATAAAGGGCGTAGTTAGGTATTAAAAACTGACAGTCTAAAAAGTTATTGTACATCCAAGTTTCTGTTATAATAATTATATCATAAACACAATTATTGACGTTGAACATAAAATCATACAATTTTGTCCGCATACCTCCAACATTCCGGTAATATAATATTAGTTTTTTGAATTAGTACCATTAGCAGGGGTCTACTATTTGCAGTAGATATATACGGCGTATCGTTGCGATATTTAATAATAATAATAATAATGCAGACCTCAGAAATTTAATTTCGGAAGTTATCGAATTACGAAACGAAAATGTGTGTCTGAAAGCTTCAATCACCGAGTTGGCCGATAAAGTTGCTAGACTTGATAGCTCCACTTTATCAACTATTCCCGGCACTTCTATTCAACACGATTTGGTGAATGAACATCTTTACGAAGAAATGGAGGAGCGCAAGCGGCGCAGCCATAATGTTATGATGTTTAACGTCCCGGAATCAATCGACACATAAACCAGCAATCGTATCAATGACGATAAGAATTTAGTTCTTGATGTTATCCACAAAGTTGGCTCTGGGTTAGTACCGCTCAAAGTGATCAGAATGGGTAAACGCTCTAAAAGACCACGACCGGTTAAAGTGATTTTCCCTGATAAACCTTCTGCGATTGATGTTTTGAAACGAAGTAAATCATGCAGTGTCA
Source organism: Ontholestes murinus (assembly GCA_963969525.1). Taxonomy (NCBI): domain Eukaryota; kingdom Metazoa; phylum Arthropoda; class Insecta; order Coleoptera; family Staphylinidae; genus Ontholestes; species Ontholestes murinus. Next base: position 36,134,798 of record OZ018397.1, read on the forward strand.
ACGATATAAGGCTTAAATCGGACTTAACTCCCAAGCAACTATCTGAATGAAGGGGGTTTTACCTGAACCACTTCGGACTCCCAACCAACTATTGTATCTCAATAATCTTAGGTCAGAGCTAAAAGCAAGGATCGACAGAGGTGAAAATAATCTGACAATACAATACGTTAACATTTACTTCCACAACGTCGGTGGCATTAAGTCAAAATTAACTGATATTTCATTAAACGTGGCTACTAGTGATTACGATGTAGTCGTGCTTATTGAAACCTGGCTCTCGGACGACATCTGCGATGAGGAACTATGCTGGAATGGTTATAGTGTGTTTCGTTGTGATCGATCTGCCAAATTGAGCGCTAAAACTCGCGGAGGTGGAGTCTTAATTGCGGTTAAAAATTATTTGTTACCGTCCTTGATTCAGATTACCTGTAAATCAGTAGAGCAGATTTATGTAAGTCTTACCATCGATAAAAAAGTGATAGTGATTGGTGCCCTTTACCTTCCTCCTCTTTCGTCTGTCGGTTCTATGTTTTCTCAGTGTGACACGCTGGAAGAACTTTTTCTGACTAGATCAATTGATAAGCTCATTTTATGCGGCGACTATAACTTACCAGATGTAAATTGGAACAGTGACGGCACCATTAATTCGGCCTGCAATAAACTGGTGGAGGCGCTCTTGGAAGTCACATCATTTCTAAACCTTAATCAAGTCAACAAATTACCAAACGACAGAGGTGCACTACTAGACCTGATTTTTTGCGATAGTGAAAGGGATAGTGTATCAGTCTCTAGAGCCGAGGATTTGTTATGCGCTAATTCGTATCATCATATTGGTTACCTTATCGAGCTGTCGTGTAATGAAGATCTTGGTGGTTGCTATGTTTCCATAAGGGAAACTACTCGGCAATCAACGACTATTTTGCGTCTATGGATTGGTGTGCGTTTTTCAATAGTTGCGATAATTTTGATGACACTGTTAATATTTTTTATGTAATCCTAAACATCGCCATCGACCAATACGTTCCAAAAATTAAAGCCTCTAGAAATAAGTATCCCAGATGGTTCAATGATGATTTGATCAATTTAATTTATGATAAACGAAATGCTCACTCTAAATTTAAACAAAGTAATGAACATTGTGATTATTTAGTCTTCTCTAATTTAAGAGCTGAATATAAACGGCTGAACCAAATACTGTACACGAACTACGTAGGTAAAATTGAAGCTAAAATCAACACGGATGCTAAACAATTCTGGAGATTTGTTAACGATAAGCGTAAACGAGTGGTTTTCCTAATCACTTGTTTCTTAGCGATTCAGTAAGTAACTCTGTTCAGGAAACCGTGAACCTCTTTGCGAACTATTTCGCAACCGTCTACTCTACTAGTTCTCCTCACTGCTCAACGGAGTTCAATAGTGTTAGATTGGTCAATCCTATTTATAAATTTTCCATCCCACCAATGTCGGTGTTCAACGCGATCAATGATCTAAAGATAACGTCATCTTGCGGCCCTGATAATATACCTAGTGTGTTCTTAAAAAAATGTATTTTCACTTTATCCAATCCTATTTCCTTCTTATTTAATCGTTCCGTTCAATTACAATACGTTCCTACATTATCAACTATAGAGCTGACTGTAGAAAAAAATTTACACAGCTTAATATTCTTACTGTTCCTTGTATGTACATCCTCGAATGTTTGGTCTACATAAGAAACAATATGAATGCCTATACATATAATAGGGACTATCATACGTACGAAACACGTGCTAAAAATGACTTACGTACATCAAAATTTCGATTATCCAAGGCTAAGACAGGCACACGATACTATTGTGTCAATTTCTTTAATGTTTTGCCTAGTAATATCCAGCAACTAGACCCTAAGGAATATATAAAGTGGTGTAAAAACTACTTAACTAAACAAGCATTCTACTCTTTAGATGAGTACTTGTCAACTCCCATAATCTAGTCCCGGCAAATTTTAAAAATTTTATATTTTTTAGTTATCTGTTTCTCAATTTATTATTTGTATATATATTTTATTTATCATTAATAACAAAAATTGTTGTGTTTTTAATAATTGTAATGTCATTTTAAATTGTATTTTAATGTCATTTTAAATTGTATTTAACTGTTTTGCATATTTATTATAATATTAATGTATACATCTGCTATTACCTTGATGATGATTATAAAATAATCAATTACTAAGACCTGTGTAAAACATGTAAAATGTTAAAAGCACCAATAAACATTATTATTATGGAAACGTAGTTTCATTCTTCCTATTTTTAAAGCTGAAAATCGCCTTAATATTGCTAACTATCGTGGTACTTGCATTCAATCATGTATTCCCTAAATACTTGACAGTATATTGGCTAAGCAGCTGCAGTGGCTAGCAAAGGGGGTTATTAATGATCAGCAGTACGGCTTTCAACCTGATAGATCCACCGTATCTAACCTTTTGGAGTTTCAGACGATTGCTATTGATACCCTTTCGAATCAAGGTCAATTAGACGCCATCTATACAGACTTTTGAAAAGCGTTTGATAGGGTGGACCATACTATTCTAATTAAAAAACTAGAGGCTTTAGATTTCAATGATAGTATCGTACAATGGATCAGAAGTTACTTGTCGGATAGATCGCAATGCGTCAAAATTGATAATTGTATTTCTCATGATATCGATGTAACATCTGGTGTGCCGCAAGGCTCCCATATTGGTCCGATTCTTTTCAATTTCTTCATTAACGATGTCTTTGCAGCAATACAGCATAGCCAGTTTTTATTGTATGCGGACGACTTGAAGATGTTTGCTACTATTAAAACCTTTTCCGATTGTCATAAGCTCCAAGAAGATTTAGACAGGGTGGGCTTATGGTGTGCAAAATCGAACCTGCACCTTAACATATCTAAATGCAAAGTTGTCTTGTTTTGTAAAGCTAGGAATACAATTACATACGATTACAAGTTGAACCTCATCGAACTGATCAGATTAAGCGAAATTAAAGATCTGGGAGTTGTTTCCGATACATCTCTCTCCTTTAAGAGTCACATTTTAACTATCACTTAAAACGCCTCTAAGTTATTAGGACTTATTAATAGAAACTCCAAAGAGTTGTCGTTATACTCATATAAAACACTTTACTGCTCTCTGGTTAGACCTAATTTAGAATACGCTTCTCAAATCCGGTGGCCTCACCAAAGTTATTTAATCAACAAACTTGAGTCGGTTGAAAGGCGCTTTTTAAGAACCTAAGCTTATAGATCTGGCCTGGTCAATCGAACCTCTCAAGGTCTTGATGCTTTGAAATGCATCTTTAGTATGCGTTCCTTACACGTTAGAAGTTGTGTTACGGACATGTGTACACTCTATAAAATTATAACCAGTAGATTTGATTGCCCTTATCTTTTATCACAACTTAATTTATGGTTCCAGTCACATGGTTCTGTTACTAGACAGATGAAACTGTTCAGATTAAACTTTCACAATTCAGTTTACGCCTATTCTAGCCCACTTCCAAGATTCATGCGTGTAGCTAATAAATTACAAGGCTTTCGTGATTTTGATCTCTTTGCGTCAAACATTTCTCAGTTTAAAAAGCACCTACTGCGTATTAACCTCGAATGTGTTCTAGAGTAAGGGATAGGTCGCTCTATTGTATTACATCAACTTGTTGCGCTTTTACGTCTTTTTAGTCATTCAACTATGTCAATCCTTTGTTCGTTATTTTATTTTTTTAATTTTTAATTGTGTTTTTACTGTACATGTTTTATATATATAAGGTAGTTTAAGTTAGTTAAGACTAGATTTAAGTTTTTTATACCTATTTATAAATTGGAGATAGTCCGTTTCTGAATAAATAAATAAATAATATTTTCTGCACCACTAGCCACACGAGAATTTAATTCAGCTTTAATATTGTTAAAATACTGGCGCTGTTTTAAGGTCCGATCTCTTTTAAAATGAAGACGTTTATTGTTGTTAATAATGTTCGTTCTAAGCACTTGTTTAGCGTTGGCTTCGTCAGAGAATATTAATTTAAGAGGACGACAGGAGGTATCAGTATTCTTTTTGCCAAGACGAATTATTTTGAGGGGTTAGAAGTGACTCCGAGTGGTTGAAGAATCAAGAAGATCGTCATTAACTCTTTGGTCGATTGTTAATGTAATAGACTCTTTAAGATTAAATAATAAAACATTTGATTTTTTATCTTCGATTTCTTGAACAATGTCGTGCATATTTTCACTAATTATTGATGAGTTAGACAAATTTTGTTCAAGTTTTTTAAGTCTGTTTTCAATATCAAAAAATCTAGACAATTATGAGGTAATTATATCTTGTTTCAAATTAATAATTTCCCGACGAAACACGTTTAATTGATTAGATATAATTCTATTTAATGGTCATGGTCACAGACATATTACTATCAGGGGTAACTGGGATCTGTGCATAAATGACACACCCATTTAGATTTACTGTTGATTATAAAGGACACTTCGCTATCGTACAGACGAGAACAGCGGATGTTAATTGATTTGTTACATTTACTTTTACTTTTAGTCCATTTAAGAAAACATGCCCAGTTAATCTTTTCACATTGTTCATAATTGTACTGAGATATTAAACTCTTGTTAAACTAACTGCTTCAGCTTTAAATTCCTACAGGTTTTTATCAGATTTTTGGCAACGACTTTTATGCAGTCACTAATAAACATGTTTAAGGTACGTTTGTTCATATTTTATTTTCAGATGCTTGAATAAGTCCTTGATTTACTTGGTGGTACATTTTGATCAAAAATAAATACACTTTTAACTATTATAGTGAAATAATGTAAAAAGTGGATTAATTTTAAGTCTATTCTACTTTAGGATACTTCATGCATAACATTTATCGTAACCCTAGTAATAAAATCAATGTAGTCCATTTTTCTACTATATTTCAGACATTTATCTAAGATGTTGGCTATCAAAATAAGGTAGTTGGTTATATAAACAGATTATACATATAATATTTAGATTAATTAAATTGTTCATACAAAATTGATGTCATGATAAAACTTAAAAGTTAAAAATATCTTTAAATAAATATGCACTGTTTCTTCTGCGTTTAAATAGTTTTAAATCAACACATTCAAAAACCTACTTTAATAGTATTCATGTTAATTAATGTACAATAAAACACTGAATAAAACACTTACTATGTTTTTAACCACTATAATTTATTATAATATATAAATATATTACAATGTGTACGATTTGACGGTCATTATCACTTGATAATGACCGTCAAAAGTCGAAACTTAAGTCGTACACATTGTAATATATTTATATATTATAATAAATTATAGTGGCTAAAAACATAGTAAGTGTTTTATTCAGTGTTCATTATGAATTACCACATAGTAACGGTCGCAACCATCATTATGATTACAATAAAACACTTTTGATTTATATGTATTTTTAGGATATTAAATATTATATACATAAATCGAACCCAATAAATTACCCACATGAAATCAAACAGTGTTAATTGAGCCTACGTAATTTGATGAAGCGATGAAGTGTAGAAATTTATCAATCGTGAAATTTGTGGGGCGATCTGTGAACTCGTGAATTAATCAAAACAATCGATTGCCGAAAAGAGCTGTAAATAATTCAATTTGATCAGAGACTAAAACCATAGTCATACTTCTTTTAAAGAATTAATTTCATCCATCAAACTAAATAATTGATTTTATGAGCGTTGATTGAAATATTTCAATCAACGGTATAAGACATTAAAAAACTTGATACCTGATTGATTAATTCTATATGTAACCATATATTTTATTTATTATAAATTTTGTACATATTTCTTGTTGACTATTAGTCACGGTATATTTATTATATTTACAATTTACACATTCAAACAAGAGATTTTCCCATTTTATTACAGCAATTTAATTAATGTGCATTGTAAATGATCAAGAATGAGTTTAATTAACGAACACTCAAATTTAAGATCACTTCAGAAATTCACGCTGTCCGTTATTAAATAACGCATTTAATTAAATTGAAATGAAGTATGGATATGTTTGCGCTTATATAATTGATTTCAAGTATTAGGTAATACAGACAGAAAAAAATTTCAATAAACGTGGATTCGCAAATTAAAAGGTTCGTGAGATTTTTTGCAATAAAGTAAATGGTTCTTGCTATTTATTTAGTTGCCTTCGCACTAAAACAAACAGTCCTGCAAATATTTCTGAATATATGAAAGTAGACATATTACATATCCTTTTTAGTATAAATCTCCAGACCTTTAAAAAAACTTTTAAATATTCGTTTAACAAACAGTTATAAATTGCAACAAGACACTTCATATCAACTTTTATATAGTTGTATAATTTTAGTAACCCTTCAATTTAAAGTCGGACGTAAACACAGTTATACGTTCCTTTAATCGGTCCCAATTTCTAACGAATAGCACGTCTGGCAATATTCCCGATATTGTGAAATAATGGAATTTGCCGCTGTAGTTTTCTATAAGAGGGCAAATGCTACCCTAAAATCCATTTTGCGGAGAAGCCCAAGATATTACATAATAAGATATCTTTTATAAAGCCTCTTCTCTTCTGGGATAAATGTTCTCCGTAATATTTCACAGGCCTAGGCAATTTACATAATTTAAAACTGGTTCTATAAAATAATTTATTTAAAAAAATAGTATAAGGCAGTAAAATAATTGATGTAATTGAAGCATTTTCATACAGGATCAAGATGAATGAAAAAAATACCTATACAATAAATATATGTATAACTATTGTTCCCCGTCAACAATTATTTAGACAATAAATGGCACCTTTATGGTATTATCGTATCGGTATGCAAAACTCTTCGATATATCATATGTAGTAAAAATAATCAGGCAAAGGAATAGGATCAATATATAATATATAGTTTAACATTATGATTAACATATTATGTAATTTTCAAACATTGGCAAGGAAAAATGAAGCTGTAATAGCAATTATTTTAATAGATTGATAAAAAATTAACATCGGCTTCTTTTCAATTACTCTTGAAATACAATTTTACGTTTTTTTTTGTGTTTTCTCATTAGTTAAAGTAAGTCCGCTGAACGTCGGTATTGTACGAATACAAAGTAAGTATTCCAGGGGAAAATAAATAATGTATCTACATTCAAACATTAAAGGGAATTCCAGCAACTCGAGGAATAATGCTATAAACCTTTATACATACATACATAAATCATATATAGATCCTGTTATACACGAATGGAATTGAACCTTACGTAAAGTTTTCTTACATGTGTACAAGTGTTTTCGAGGGAAAATGTATGTGATAAGGAATATTAAACTATTGCTTGCAATTTATTTTCTCGGTGTGATATACGAGTAAGTATTGTTTGAATTCAGAAATGGTCCGTATTGAAAAGTTCATTTTATTTCAAATTCTTAAGAATATTCAATATTTGTACGTTAATAATTACTGAATGTGTAATTGTGGAAGGGTTTACTTTGTGATAGATTTTGAATATAATGAAGAAGCAAACACGATTTCTTTATTTTAGCACTTTATTTAAAAATACCACATTTTAAACTTTTTCTGAATTAATTTCACAATTATATTATAGAATCCTTCCCAACTAAACTAGTTATCATTAATCTACAGAATAAGATATTGTCTTGGTACAATAATAACCTCCGTGAATGCGGGGCCACTTCAAATTCTTAAAAGACGATTGCGAAGTAAACGCTGAGATGATCAACTACTATAAAAGGAAATAACAAAATTATAGAATGGCTTTAATTAAACCAAACAAATCTAGAAACTAACTCTAAATTTCTTGAAGAGTTTGGAAATAATCCAAGAGCTATGTGGTCTCTTAATTCAAATACTAAAAGCAACCATGATCACAATTGTGATATTGATACTGACGGTTTCAACAAGTATTTAGGTAATGTAGTAGATAGTATGATTATTAATCTGCCTAAAATTTCCATTGATCCCATTCGCCTGCTATGTCAAGTAAGTATCAAACCACAAGTCACATATTTTACATTTGCAGAAGTGAGTCAAATAGCTGTACAGTCTATTGTAACTAAGTTAAAAAAATTCAAAAAGTATGGACGTTTATGGCAAATAAATTATTTTACTGAAGGAGCAAATTGACACCTTGTTAAACTGAACAACGCATGCATTCGAGTAGGCATTTTCCCTGACTGTCTAAAAAAGGCTGTTGTCATACCAATAAACAAGAAAAAAAGTAAACCTGATGTCAATAACTACAGACCTATATTGCTGTTGCCAATTGTGTCCAAGGTTCTTAAATATATTTTGGTTGATTTTCTAGATAAACATAAATTAATAACTAAGTCATACTGGTTGACTTCCAAACAGGTAGGTTTACGAGGGATGCAATCATTGCATTTTCTGAAGAGATTTATGAAAGGATTTAGATAGGGTTATGTTTAACCGCTATCTTCATGCATCTCAGAAAGGCATTTGATTGTGTCTCTCAAGTAATCTACCTGAGGAAGCTATACTACTCTAACATTCACCCAACTAGCTGCCGTATTCTAAACTTCTACTTGAGCGGCCGGATACTGTATGTTAAATTTAACAATAATACATCTAACATTGTTTATTAAATATCTCTATTAACTCTCTTATTACCATTAACTAAATTTCTTCCGTGGTCTTCCTGCTTTTGTCTTAATAAGTCTTCACAAATGACCATGTAAGGTGAAGCTAGTGCCCCTGTTGTTTTTTCCTTTTGTTTTATTAGCACTATGTTGTTTATAAATACAATGTTCTGCATACATTCTACTATTGTGATTAAATATCAAAAGAAAAATCTTACATTAAATGTGATAGCTGTAATATGCCGATTCATACAACCTGTTCAGAACTATCACAAGAAAAACTTAAGTGTTTAGAATTACGACCAAACTTTAACCGTCGTATAAAATATATCTGCCTGCAATACGAACAGGTCATTCACCAAATTCAGAAATTAATTACTATGATCAACGATTTAAAGGATGAAGTTTTCAAATTTGAAATCGCCCACTGCACATCGTTGACTCCAGTAGTCAAGCGGACAAAATAATTAAAGAAATCGCGGAAAGAGATACACGCAAACATAACCTAATACTATATGCTTTTCCAGAAAATCTAGCCTATAAAACCAAAGAAGAATAATGCGAAAACGATATTTTAAGGTTATGTGAAATTCTAGCTGTTCTAGACAGTAATCAAGATGATATAAAACGTGTTAGGTTAGGTAAATATGACCCGTCTCGGGCCAGCCATATGCGTCTCCTAAAGTTTAAGCTCACAATAGAATCCGATATTCAGAAAGCATTAAAACATATTATGAACTTGAATTAATCTGCGAAATTTAAACTGGTTAGCTTATCGCGTGATCAAACTAAAATGGAAAGTCAATTTTATGGCGCAGTTAAAAGGGAGTTATTGCATAGAAAATCTGATGGGGAATCTGATATTAAAATAAAACACATACATGGCACTCTATTGTACAACTATTGTCAAAAATGCTGTTAATATCAAAAATGCGGAAAACTAAGTATGAACGGAAAGACTAGTCTAACGTTTGATTACCAAAATATTAGGGGTGTTAGACCAAAAACGAACTTATTTTACAAAAACTGCCTGTGTTATTCTTTTGATATAATATTTTGACAGAGACTTGGTTAAAGGATTTTATTATGAGTTCGGGATTGTTTGAGAGTACATACAGTATTGTTCGCCAAGATATGAACTATTCAGTAGCTAATCGTACAATTGGAAGTGGAGTACTACAGGCACTTTGTAGTAATAGTGCATTTAATCACATCAGTACTGATAATATTAAGAACACCTTAAAAAAGAATTTGTGTTCTATTGTGTTATACTATACATACCCCCAGATGTACCTAAAGACCAATTTGAATGTTTTCTTAAAGCATTGGAAGTTGTTATATTGGAAACACCGATTTTGTTACTGGGTGACCTTAATGTAGCCAACATTGTTGCTGCAGAGAATACTCTTGCTTGTTCTAAAATTCATTCTATAAATAATTTTATAAATGTCTTGAAATTTACTGACACACTATTACTAAAACTCAAATCAAAGAGGCTCATAACTTACATATTAAAATATTGAATATAGTTTTAAAAATAATCCAAGAGAATTATGGAATTTTATCAACATTTACCAAAAATGGTACTATTAGAATACCAGGTGTATTGTATGATAAAAATTATAAGTATTATGCTCCACAGGATATTGTCGATGTATTTGCAGGATCTTTCTCAAATATATACATTCCCAAAAGTAATCACGATTTTACTGACCATCGCGAAAGATTACATATATTTACTATTACTGAATCACAGACCATAGCCAGTATCAATAAGCTTAAGAAATCGTTTGTATGCGGTGATGATGGAATTCCTAGTTTTTTTTAATAGAAGACTGTAAATATCTATTAGCTAAGCCACTGGCATTTATTTTCAATTTGGTTCTCTGTAGTTCTATTTTCTCGGATAAATAAAAACATGCTATTATTAGTCCAATATTCAAAAAAGGAGATCCTTGTAATTTAGACAATTACAGGCCATTCGCTCTTTTAACACATTTTCTGAAAATATTTGAACAAATATTATTGACTTGTATATATAATTACGTTAAATACTATACATAGCCCTATCAACCATCGTTCCATGGTTACTAATTTAGCTAAAATCACTCAAATTTTATCTGAGTCTCTTGATAGTCGTGGCCAAATAGATGTAACTTATACTGATTTCTCTCGAGTATTTGACACGTTAGATTACAATATATTAATTGAGAAATTGAGTACATTTGGATTTTCTAATAATTTATTGAAACTTTTCTTTTCCTACTTAAATTGACGACATAATTCTGTAATTTATAATAGCTATAAATCCGTCAAATTAATTTCAAATTCAGCCATTCCACAAGAGACCTTTGTTATCTGTCCTTTATATAAATGATTTACTTACATCACTCTTTTGTCCTGTACTGGCCTATGCGGACGATGTTAAAATATTCTCAAAAATAAATGATTCTGATGATTCCAAAATTCTTCAACATAATATTAATATAATTGTTACCTGGTGCAACATTAACAAACTTACGCTAAACTCGGCCAAATGCTACGTTGCTTCGTATAGTCGTAAAATTAAGCAATCCATTCATAACTATGATACTAATGAAATGCCACTCCAAAGGCAAACAGAGATTTTAGACCTTGGTGTCCTGTTTGAAAATCTACTCAGTTTTTGTAAACATGTAAATAAAGTGACCTCATCTGCCTTAAAAATGCTGGCATTTATAATGCGTATTTCGAAATATTTTATAGATATTAATGTTTTAAAGGCATTGTATTTTGCATTTATTAGGTCGAAATTAGAATATGCGTCAAATATTTGGAACCCGCATTATTTGAACCAATTACTGAGTGAGGAACACGCGCAGTGACGATTTTTAAATATTTATCGTTCAAGCAAATTGCCACGTATCCTGATCGTATTATTGATTACAATTGTTTGTTAATACATATTATGTTGTGTCACTTGCTGAACGTAGAAATATTACTAGCGTGTCCTTTGTTAAAAAATGTCGCCAATACTATAGATTGTGAGTATCTACTTTCAAAGTTAAATTTTTCAGTTCGTCGTTTGTCATCCCGACATACTTCTACTTTTTAGTTCCCACAGGTAGAACTAATATAATGTATAGATAACCAATTAACCATATGTGCCGCAATGCAAATTTGTTGTTAGACACTGAATATTTTTAGTTATTATTTTTGGTCGTTTATAATTTACACACTCTTCTAATGTATATTTCTGTTTAAATTATATATTTGCGTTCGTAAATTAATATGATGTTAGCATTAGTTTTTATTTCTCTTTTTAAGCATATATAATTTTTTTGTTTACTTATTTTATGCTCGTTTATTTTTTATAATTATTGTAATTTTGTCCTTTATTAGTTCTTTTCATTCGACAATAAAGATTATTATTATTATTATTATTATTATTATTATGGTGCAGAGATGAAATATTTTGTACCAGAGGGATCCGTCCTTAGGTCACTGTTGTTCTTGATATGTTAACAATCTTCCCGGTCAGATAGCTACATCGTTCATCATATTGTTTGCTGTTGTTTAATGGACACCTCGGTCGATGAGGTCAATAATATTGTCAGGAACGCAGCATCCATCCTATTACATAGCTCACAGACAACAAATTTTATGACAATCAAGAGACATCTTCCAATACATTTTGTTTTCTCTAAAACCTACCGCAAATAATTTTTTTTTGACAGCCAAATGTTAATGCAATATTGAATGTATGCTGGTCCTACTAATGCCCAAGAATTCTTCAATTTTACAATTAGTTACATCACGATTGTGCAATATCATGCACAGCATCAATGTTTTCTGGAACAACATCCGATTTTGGACGACTTTCACGAAATTTATCACTAAGTGGACTACGGCCACGATTGAATTTAATAATAATAATAATTCAATTTCTCAGTTAATATCAATATTTTATGTAACTATAAATAAAACAAGTAGCGCATTTTTATTAAAACCTACGTATGTATATACATTGGACTATATCTCAAAACCCAAGGTTTGTTTTCTTAATACAAAGAGATGAAAATCATTTAATAAAATTCCTTGTACCGATGGGTAAAACACATACATATTTCAAAAATAGTCAAATTGGAAATAAGAATTTCGACCAATTAATTCACTTTGATGCTTGCAGTATATTTATTCTTTGAAAGTTTTTTTAAAGAAAATGTAAAGTATATTATATTTCACTATTCATGACATGTTTCATTTTCAATGCGTAACTTAAATATTTGTCCAATAAAATTTTAATTTTTAATAATATATACATACATACATATCTTAATAATAGTAAGTATATCTTTAATATATCGTCTATAGCATATCTCATGCATATTCAAACGTTTTGCTCAGTCAAGCTGAATTTTCCAAGTCGCTACAGATTAATTCGTTCTGCAAACCCACAATTATTAACAATTGTAGTTATGAAAATATTCATCACTACTTTTTATAAAAATCATTGGAGAAAAATGTGTTACTCTTTATATATAGTATAAGTTGTAGAATAAACCTTCACAGAAGTCTATGTTAAAAAAGTATAATAGGGAATAATTAAATAAGTTTATTAAATATGAATACAAAATAAATAAATAAAAATAAATTAGCAAAAGCAATTAAATAATTCAATACTCAATTTTATAACCAATTTTTGTGTCAGTTGCCGTACATGCGTGAGTAAGTTATTTATATTTCATTATATTTATTATTATATTTCATTATATTTATTTTAGTAAATGTTTTTATTTGTATTTAAAATCAATTTTATAATAAAGCTGCACTGAAGAGAGCGAAAGTTCGAAACACATGTCTGCAGATGGTTATAAAATTGAGTATTGAATTATTTAATTGCTTTTGCTAATTTATTTTTAATTACATCAACCTAAATTCATTTCTTATTCCAAATTTACAATAGTATAGTCACTCATAAACTATTTAACGTACATCATTTTTAGTTCATTTTACAGAAAGAAATACGTTTAAACTAGTGTTGCTTTGATAGCCTTGCTATTTTGTAACACGCAAATTACTTTTGTATCATTCTGTCTGTCGAAGTATTAACTAGAGAAGTAGTAGTTTCAAAAGTGATTTGTTTCTTGTAGTCTTAATAAGACTCATTTGTTGTAGATTTTACCAAATACTTTCGTGTTTTTTTCTAATTAATAATGAAATGTAATAATAAATATAGTGGAATATAAATAACTTACACAGGTGTGAACGTCAACTGATTCAAGAATGAAATATAATTGACTGAAGGTCTGAATTTATACCTGAGATGGATTAGTGAGTTCTACAGAAATCATTACGTTCGAAATTAAGGAAAAAATACCCACTTAGAGCATAATTAATTTGTTTTATTGTCTTAGTAAGACTCACTGTTGTAGATTCACTAAATGTTTTCGTATTTTTAAATTTTTATTATTTAATTTTCTACAACGAACTAAAGGATTTTAATATATTTTTTTAATAGTATAGTGTCTGAGAATTTAGTACGAATGCCGCCAACGTTTTAAACATATATCAATAGAATTTTGTAGAATCATTTGACATTTTCCTATTAGGTTCTCCATTTGCAATGTAGGGAGTATCATTACGATACCAAATTGTAAGATCAGATTTTCAGTTCTGTAATCTCAAATTTAGCTCTTCTTTAATTTTTTTTAAGAATTGAGTCTATAAAATCGAGTCTATTTTTTTATAGTTGCTAGACAAGACTTTATTATCTAATTAAATTGGTATTTTTCAAGCCCACTCTTACAATTAGTTTATTGGAGAATTATACAATTCAAAATATAAAGTACTTTGCTCGAGTCATGTAAAATTTGATCTTTAACACTAGAAGCTAAAAAATCGAATATATTGTATAGAATAACATCATTCTTCTTTAATTTGCGATCTTCAATAACATATTCAATAAATTAAGAATAATTAAATATATTCGTATGTTAGATGCTTGAAGCCATAACTTTGTGATGCATCTTGAATCAGGAACTTCATCAAATGAGAAATAAAACTTTCTTTGTTAATATCACACACGGATAAGTAAGTTTTATTTATCGTTTGTTAAAGTTCCTGAATATATTCAATTCCATAGATTTATGTCTCTTTTGTTACTTGTTTCTGCAAACGAAATAAAATATCTTTAAAATTTGAGTTAAAGATTGAATACTTTTCGCGTTCGCCTTATTAATTTTACTAATCAATATTTGCAATGTTGTTAAAGCTGATAAATTTGAAGAATCTGAGTTGCAGCGAAATTGGTACATTTAATTTACAACATTTAGAGATATAAATTTACATGTAATACAAAATAAAGTAATAAATATATATATACATATCATAATTATTATATCTCTTCAGCATATCTCATACATATTCAAACATTTTGTTCAGTCAAGCTGAATTTTCCAAGTCGCTACAGATTAATTCGTCCTGCAAACCCATAATAATTAACAATTGATGGAAATATATTCAATTATTCAAATAATTAGACGCCAATTACCGTTTTAATGCCGTAGTTAAAATCATTTATAATCTTTATGGGGGCTGAAATATATCATTATTTATTAATAGTGAATATTTATTATTACAACAAATTAAGAATAAACCTTTACAGAAATCTATTTGAAAAAAAGTGAAATAGATTATAATTTAACAAGTTAATTGACGTAATAAATTTAGTTTATTTATTACGTCAGGTGGCAAAAATATGGAAAATAAATCTGCTATAAAATCATAAAACGGTTAAAGTAATTTACTTAGCGTTTTAAAGAAAATTGCTGGAAATTTCATAAATATAAAGCAATAAATGGTGAAAACTGAAAATAAAAATAAATATTTCTAGAAGAATTCTTGAAGAGAAGTCAGATAAAGGTGTATGTATAAGTGATGGTGCAGGATATTAGGAATTTTAAGGAAAAATGTCTAAAGAATGAAACAAAAAATATACGAAACCATTAAGTTAAAAATATCAGCAATTTAAAGAGTTTGACAAATTCAATTTAAGCATATAAAAAGTGTAAAACCCGCTGCCAAAAATCTGAGTCAATATGAAACATAAACCAGGTGAAAAGAATTAAATGGTGCAAGCATTTTTAGACAAACCGGTTGATGCATCGATTTATATGCTTAAAACTGAAACCGCTAAAATAATAGCTGAGCAAAACATATTTTAGCAAAGAAAAAGGTTAGTAGCTAATATACCAAACCTGTAAAATATTCTATTACAAATTCCAACTATAGTTATAGAAACAGAAAAACAATGAAAATACAATTTATCATTATGTACAATTAAGAAAACAAATCAAGAGTGTTTAAGGATTGCAAGATAAAACAGAAGTTTATCGAAACTAAAAACATTACACATCTAGTCCAATCTATGATCTAATTCTAGCCAAAATCAGTACATCGAAAGAATTTATCATAATATATCATACTAGAAAATACTTCACTCTTAAAGAAAGTAAATACAAAATAAATACATAAAATTTTACTAATCCTAATTATTCTATTTATTTTGCTTAAATAATTAGAAAAAGTAATGTTAAAACTTTGAAAATTCAAAAATTGAATTGAAGTTTATTCCTTAAACGATAAGAAAGGCTTCGCAATACTTTTAAACAAACTTTTGGAAATAAATTACTAGTCATTTTCTTTTATTTTCCTCTTTTGGCTTAACAGTAATAAGGTTTGACGTACTAGGATTAATTTTTGGTAGCTAAGCAATAAGCAAAACACATATGTCAAAATTAAATTTGTGTATATTTTGTGCTGCATACCGAATAGGTTTCGGCATGTAAGAGTATGCATTTCTATTTGTAGTGATTATAGCAAACATATTCCTATCCGCTAGAGAAAACAAAAGCAAGGTTGGTAAACTCATTTCCAAAGATTTAGTAAATTTATATGGGCTGTTAATAGCTTTAAACCCTATAAAGCACCACGCACAGATTTCATTTTCCCTTCACTACTGCAGCAGGAGCTACATATAATAGGCCCTTAGTTGCAGATAGTTTACAAAACTGGCTTTACGATAGCCTAGCGTAGCAATGGAATGGACCCAAAACCTACCGCCCAGTTAGCCTTACCTTATTTCTACCATAAGTCATGGAAAAAAATTATAGACGAACGATATGAAGAACAGTGCCCTAAAAGCCATAGGCAATATCAACCTAGCAAATCTACTGTATGTACACTTCAAAGCCTCACAAAAGGCATAGATGCCTATATAATATAAAGTTTTCTGTTGCTATAAGGTTCTTGAAAATACTGTTGAAGTAACGCTGAAAAACTATTAGAAAAATAAGTCCAAATCGAAATATACCAATCTAATGATGAAAGATGTCTATGTGAACTAAGATGTGTTTAAATCCTGTTTTTATTTATGAAAAAATCTTTTTTTTAAACCTTGATCACAGGATCGGAAACTTTCTTTTTTCTATACGATTTTGTCGCCAAGAATAATATATTATGTTTAAGTTTAAATTGCGTTACACCAATAAATAAATAATTTATTTGCTCTCAAATTTTGTAGTAAAACCTTAACCAAAAGGGTATTCAAGTTGTTTTAACTTAATTTTGTTCATAAATAATTAAAAGATGATTTAAATTTATATTAAAGAAAAAACTGTACTATTCAAAGACTTTTGAATATCGGGAAGACCTGCATTGGTAAAACTCCTCCTGGATAATAAATCAAGATGATCTGGACCGGTGTCGGTTACTTGCGATTCTACGGAGACTCGCAGATGAACTCGTAACGAGCAAGTTGATCTGGGTTAGGGATGTCAAGGATCAAAAATGTGCTAGAACATTCCTTTAAAAAATACTGTTTCCATTATTTTAGAAAACACCTGTTTTCTTCAGAAAAAAGTGGTGCGTAATCAAAAAAGTTAAACGAACATAATATAGTATTATAGTATCATGAATCTGTTTAGCCTGCATAATCTATCCTGTATATGGTAGATACTTCGTTCACTGCATTTTTGATGAAACGAAATTATTATATCATTAGATAATTTTAAATTATAACATGAAGCGTAACAAGTGTTAAAATTTCCTAATGTTAATGCCATATGTATATATTTGGAAACGATCTGTATAATAACGTATAAAGTTAGCTAAATCATCAGGCCCAAAATAACAAACTTTATGAGGAGGAAACCGTTGAAATGTAAGAATATGAAATTGCTAATCAAACGTCAAACATAGATTTGCAAAAAGAGATAGTAATGGAAGAAAGAAATAGAACTCGTTGTACTCGTTTCGATAGACAGCACAAATGCTCAAATATCTCAATATCTTTGAATTATTATAATAATTCTCATAATTATAGTCTGAATGGATCAGAGTAAAAGAAATGTACCATGGTCTCTTAAATTAAAATTATAGTAATAGTAATAGTTTAAATAATGTCTATAGTAGTATGTATTTTAGATTAATTTAAGAAAAGAAACAAAGCAAACATTAAATAAATACACAAAAATATAGTAACAAACATACGAGCAAATCTGTATGAAATGGTTATGGGTAAAATATTTATGGTAATACTGCTGATTCTTTAATTAAAAAAAGGTTAAATTGAGCTTGTATAAGATAATAAATCGTATATCTCACTTTATCATTATTTTTAATTTAGTCTAGTATGTAATAACAAGTTAATGAAACAAATGGGCTAAGAATAATTAGAAATGTAATTTACGACGAGTGCTTCTTAACTCACAATAATTAGCTGAAGTGACGTGTTAGTTTAATTTAACTAATTTTATTAGTAAGAAGAGATTGCATTTATTACGTTTTATATTGTAATTTTTTAAGATCAGTTTGTGCGATATAGTGTCACCCGCCCATCCTAAATATGCAGGTAAACTTGAGCTAAAACACTGCTTTTATTTTCTTTAACTTCATTAGCATTATCACTGAATTAACTCTTAGAAATAAAAAAACAGTAAGTTATTAAAATAAATATATATTTGTAGTAATGGATGTCCTCTAACCCACCCACAAACCTGTAGAACATACATGCGAATGTTTCAAATTCTTTCTTTTCATTCAAACATCTTTCTATTTCTAGTCATCTCCTCCTCTTTCGTTTTCCTTCTTGTTTTCCTGCCACTGCTATTTGCTGCAGCCATTTTATTTTTGGTCTTCCTCTTTAATTTTTTTATACTATTTACTTCAAGTATTGGTTTTCTTAATCTGTTCATTTACAGATGAAAATATCAAGTGCCCATACCAGTTTAATTACATCTGTATTTTTTTATAATCGGTTCCTGCTTAATTGATTGTCTGATTTCTCTGTTGGTAAATCTATCCCGTTTTACCCTTCCTGTTATCCTTCTTTAGTGCCTCATATACATTTCATTTATTTTGCCGTCAAGTTTCTTCTATATTGGCATTTTTCATTTCTTTACATTATTGTCGGTACTATTATTGTATTATATATTCTTACATTTTTTTGTTGACTAATTTCTTTCATTCCTAATACTGCAGATAGCACATAGTATAATTTGTTTGCACTATTTGTCAATTCTAAATCAATTTTCCGTTATTTGTTATAATAGTTCCTAAGTATTCATATGTTGAGACTGTTTCTATCTATGTGTTTTCTTGCATTTTATAATTATGTAATTGCCTTCTTTCTTTTTATATGCATAATTTTACTTTTTTCTATGTTGGTTTTCATTTTTAGTTCTTTTATTTGTTCCACCCGTATATTGACTAAGTTTTCCACTTTACTCTGATTAGCTGCTATTAATACTATATCGTCTGCATACATTAGTGCTTCAATTTTACTGATTGTAGTCTGTGGTATTCTAATAAGGTTTGTAGTTCATCTGCTTTTGTTCTCGTGTTTCTAGTTACTTCAATCATAACTATTATGAAGAGCGGTGAGCTAAGACTCTCTCCTTGCTTAATAGCTCTTCTTCATTCGAATAGTTTCTATCTTTCTCCTGTTATTTATACTGTTTCCTTTGTTGTCTTATAGATACTATACTATTTTAATTAGTTTTCTATATATCTTCATTGTCTTCAGTCCCCAGTGTTGCTCTTATTACTATTATGTTTTCTAATAGCTCTTATTATTAAACAGCAAGTAATGGCGTCTAATATAGATGTTAAGTCTTGTGCTCCGACTAAAAAGTGTCGCAAATGTAATAATATCCCGGTAACTGGCTATAAATGTATAAAGTGCGGTGGAATGATGCATCGCGGATGTATTAGTTATTTTCCGGACATTATAAAAATTGACGAAACCTATATAATCTGTTGTGAAAAGAAAAGTGAGAAAAGTGACAATGGTAATTTTAACACCGATAGTGAAATCGAGGACCTTAATTCATCCTTCAAAAGTGGTTTAACAATTACGGACAATATGGAAAATGTGGTAATATCATATTTAAAAATGACTATTGTGGAAAAAGATAATCAAATAACAATTCTAACTGATGATAATCGTTTTCTAAAAAAACAAATTAATGTTCTTAATGATCTCTTAATACGACAACCAGCTATACAGCAACCACTAAACACGACATCTATTATTAACGAGTTAAATAAAAGTAGTGATGAGAACATTAATTCAAAAATTCAAAAGAATATACACTCTATGGACACTCAATCAATCATTACACAAAAAACACAAGAAGACAATGAAAAGACAAAAAGGCACAAGCGACAAAATTTGAAGGAAAAAGCCGCTCACAGAAATAAAATAAATAAACATACAAATAGTTCAACGAACCCAAATCAGGTGATGGTGGATGAGGAAAATAATATAAATATAACAACAAATAGAAATGGCGATATAACGCATGAAGACAACAATGAAGTACCGACTCCACAAATGAATAGCAAACGAAGATCAAAGGGCATTGTTGGCAACAACAAAAACAGCAATCATAACAATCTTAAGACTATACCTAGAAGAATATCATATTTTATATCGAGGATGGATCCAGAAACGAAGAAGGAAGACATCATTAATTTCTTTAAACCAACATATGACGAAGTAACTTGTGAATCCTTGGAATCGAAAAACCTTCAAATATATTCATCATTTAAGGTTACATTCAATCATGACCGACTGATCGAACTTTCAGACCCTACTAAATGGCCCGCGGTAGCGTACGTCTCCAAATTTTTTTACCGAAGTCGCAAGAAAGTGATAGAAGATTAACCGATAAAGGAATGAAAATATTACATATGAACGCTCGAAGTGTGAAAGCAAAAAAAAAACTTAATATCGATATGCTAATAACTCAATATAACCCTGAAATGATAAGTGTATGTGAGCACTGGCTCCAAGATTTTGAAATAAATAATTTTAAAATAGATAATTTCAATTTACTCAACTATTTTTCCAGGGCAAAAAACCGGGGAGGAGGCGTTGCTCTGTATGGACGTAATGACATTAATCATTTTAAGACAATACATACACCAATAATAAGCATCGAAAAACATTTTGAATATACCGGATGTACATTTAAATTAAATGGTGAAATAAGTATAATGATAACATTATATAGATCTCCAACAGGTGATTATCTAACTGTTTTTAATAATCTAAATTCTTTATTGAATATTTTGTCTGTAAAATATAAATATATATTAATATATTTGTGGTGACTTTAATATAAATATTTTGGCAGACACTCAAATTAAAAGAGAATTTCTCAGCACAATGGATAGTTTTGGGTTAAGATTTGTTATATCTGAACCAACTCGAATGTCTTCTCTCTTAGACAATATTTTTACAAATTATACAGGGGATATTCAGACCAAAATAATTCATACAGAATTTTCTGATCACGACTCCATAGTATTAAATACAACTTCAGAGTTAAGCAACAAAATAACAAATAAACAATTATCTTACCGAGTATATTCGCAACGTAATCATGATACATTCCAATATTTATTAATTACAGAAAATTGGGATAAGGTATATACCAGTAAAACCGTGGATGATAAATAAAATAATTTTATATATATTTTTTATCAACATTTTGATAATGCATTTCCTTTTGTATCGAGAAAAGTACCGAGGGGTTTAAATAAAAACCGTTGGATAACAAAAGAATTAAAAGACATTTCTAAAAAACTAAAAGATCTGTATATAAAATCTAAATATATTGAACTCAAAAAAGAATATAACATTAAATTAAAATTAGCGAAACGCCAATGGAACGAACAAAAAATACTTAACGCGAAAAATGTAATTAAAACTACATGGGAAGTCATTAACAACGACATCAGAAGTGACAAAAGAAGAGACAAAATAACACTAAATATTCATAACATACATAATACCCAACAAATAGTCAATGAATTTAATAAACATTTTACTTTACGACGTATACCACCTACAGATATTACAAACGAACAAATTTCTGTAATAAATCATCCTAGTAGTATGGTTCTTCTATATGTCGATTCATCAGAGTTTAAAAACATTATTAAAACGGTAGCAAATAAAAAAACAGAAGGATCTGATAAAATTCCTTATTTTATTGCAAGAAATGTAGCAAACATTATAGCTACACCTCTAACTAATATTATAAACTGTGCATTTGCTACAGGAGTGTATCCAAGTTCACTTAAAGTGGTGCGAGTAACCCCGATACATAAAAAGGGAGAAAAAGAAAATATAGAAAATTATAGACCGATATCTAATCTATCTGTATTTTCAAAAATAATTGATAAATGTCTATATAATCGAATTAGTGATTTTCTGGAAAGATATAAAATATTATCGGTAACACATCATGGCTTTAGAAAAGGCAGAAGCACCAAAGGGGCTTTATATGAAGCAGTGACAGAAATAATAGAAATATTAGAAAAAAGAAAAATTTCAATTGGTATCTTTTTTGACTTAAGTCAAGCATTTGACTTAGTCAATCATGATACATTATTGAACAAATTGGAAAGGTATGGTATCCGGGGTGCGGTAAAAGAATTACTTAAGTCATATTTAGAAAATAATAACAATTTGTGGAATTAAGAGAGGACAAGAATACTCGATTTAGGTCTGAATGTGAAATAATTAAAACGGGACTGCCTCAAGGTGGCATTTTGTCTCCATTATTATTTTTACTTTACTCCAATGAACTGTCGATTAAATTGTGTGCCGGATATTCACAAATTAAAAATATTTCAGTATGCCGATGATATAACAATTCTGACTCAGAGCGAAACTATTAAAAGTGTAGCAAAAAATTGCCAAATAGCAATAAATAAAATAGAGAATTGGTGTAAAAACCAAAAACTAATACTAAATCAAAATAAATCAGTAATAATTCAATTCTCAAACAAAAATAAATATTGTTTAGTATTTTGGCAAAAAGTGAACAAAAAACTATAAAAGTACAGAGTGTTACTAAATTTCTGGGTGTATATGTTGATAATCACCTCTCATGGGAAGACCATGTGCTTCATTTGGTCAAAAAAATGAATACAGCACACTATACTTTGCTTAACCTAAAAAATATTAGGAACAGAGGTCCTCATTACATACTATAACGCATACGTTCGTTCTCACCTCGAGTATGGTATAATTGTTTGGGGAACCTCGTCTCATGCAATTTGTCTGCTAAGATTGCAGAAAAAAATAATTCGCCTGATTGCAAATGCTAAATGGGTCGAACATGCAAAACCTCTATTTATAAAATTTCAAATAATGACAATATACTCTTTGTTAATGTACAACCTGTGTATATTTGTCAGAGATAATATAAACGCCTTTCAAAAAAATTCCGACCTGAATATTGGAATGCAAACAAGACACAGCAACGCCTTATGTGTTCCATCTCATACAACAGCATTATATGAAAGGGCGCCATTTGATTTAGGGGTAAATGTATACAATAAACTACCGCAAAACATAAAATATTGTATTGATAGAAAAAGTTTCAAAAAATTACTAAAACACTTTTTTACCGAACATCCATATTATAACATGCGAGACTACCTACACTCCTAAATTAAATGTAATATACATAATGATTGTCTAATTGTTTCAATTTTAAAATGTCATGTTTGTTTTATATTACAGTGATGTTTTATACATATCTATTTATTATAATATTTTAATCATAGATTTTATTTTACTTTATACTTGAGTAGTTTGTACATTTGTGAAATATTATTAATCTTGAGTTTTATTATAATCCTATTATGTATATCTGTGTAATTGACTTGTGAAAATTATATAATTATGATCTGCTCCACCAATAAAGAATAAATAAATTAAGTTTTCCTTGATACTCCTCTTTCCTGTTCTTTTCATCATCTCATGAAAGCCTGAAACTTCAAATTCCTGGTGGAGAAACCTAAACCTAAATATGAAGATGCATCATAAAATTGGAATTCCATCGGCTGCTGAAAACGTTGTAATTAATGGGAACTTTTGACCAGAAAATATATTTATCAATCGGTAACAATGGCAAGTAGCAACAAGAAAACAAATTTTCAAAAATTTCCAGTAACCCACTTAAACACTGTTTTTTGATGGGAAAAATACTCTTAGGACTTGATAAGCATTGTAAGACTCTACACTAGGGAAATCAACTGTTATTTACAGGTATGTTGAATTTAAACCCGGTTGTAGAAGCACTGATAATGCTGAACGCTCTAGTCGCCCAGAATCATTAGTTATTCCAGAAAACATAAAAAATGTTCACAAAAGAGTTTTAAAAGACCGTAACATGAAGTTATGTGAGATAGCTGACATCTTGTAGATATCAGAAGGTAATGTCTTTGCAATTTAAGATGAAAATTTAGGCATGCCTAAGTTGCTTTCGAAGTGGGTGCCGCGTTTGCTCATACCGTACTAGAAATAGCAACTCTTCGAAGATTCAGAGCGCTGTTTGAAACCGTTCAAGCAAAATTAAAAGGATTTCTTGAGTCGGTATTGGACAATGGATGAAGTATGGACCCACTACTACACGCATGAATCAAAGAGATCGTCAGTTGAGTGGACAGCAGCCGTTGAAAATCGTCTAAAGTGACCAAAAACTCAAAAGTCAGCTGGCAAGATTATGGCATCTTATTTTGGAACGCGCATGGAATTTTCTTCATTTAAAGGCAAAACTATCGATAGTGAATATTACATAGCATTATTGGATCGATTAAGTACAAAATAAAGAAAAAACGGCCCCATGTGTAAAAGAAAAAAGTGCCGTTTCATTAGGATAATTCCCAGTGTCACAAGTCAATAATAACAATGGGCAAATTGGTTGAATTACGCTTTGAATTGCTTTCTCACCCACCGTACTCTTTAGATTTGGCCCCCAGCGACTACTTCCTTTTTGCAGACATGAAAAAGATGCACCAGGGAAAGAAATTTGGCTCAAATGAAGAGGTGATTTCCGAAACTGAGGCTTATTTTTAGAGCAAAGACAAATCGTTTCACATAAAGGAGATCGAAAAGTTAAAGGAGGGTTGAAATGAATGTATCACTCTTGAATATTTTTTTTTCTTAGTTAGACCGGAAACTTATTGAGTGATGTGTTACTACAATTATTTAATTAGAAGCCTTAGTCCAAGGAATAGCATGCAATATATTATGTATTTCAGGAACACGGGCTTACGCAAGATCAATTAAAAATCATTAATCTACCTAATTTCCATTTAATATCAAGCTTTAAAACTATTACAAGAAGATACAAATATAAACATTATTACGAGAATACTAATTAAACATTTAAAAATAATCTTCATATTGTAAGAATATTTATTTTCTAATTACTCTATTTTACACAGTATAATGAATATTTATATTAAAATATTTAGAAAGTAGAATAATTCCCACCCATCTATCCTACATATGTAGGTAAACGTAAGTTAAAAATATACTCGTTTTAAATTTTTTAAAACTTCGTCAGCGCTAAAATTGTAACTATAGCAACTCTGTAGGATTCACGCTGATGTTTCTAAGTCTAGAGTGATACTAATTTTTTGTTACATAATTCAACTTCAAAACGATAATTAATTGCATAATATATTCTTTAATTATCTACATACATAACATACACCTTTTTGCATGCCTAGTGAAAAAAACGTCAATAATGTCTGTTCCTTATTAGTAAGGTCTGTGCTGGATCCATTATGTTTAAATTCATTTAACCCAAAGTTCAAGAGAAACCGCAACTTTTTCTACTGTTCTCTAAACTGGTTAACTTTTGAACACGTATACATTTAGGAGTTATGGTTTCCTTTATTCAATTAGTCGTACGAATTAGTAACTGCTTCGTTTTCACTTATAGCTGTAAAGTTAATGGTCGTGATAGTTTTTTAGAATGACTTTATAAATTGTTATTATTATGTTTAATGAAATTCTCATAAAATAAAAATATTAATAAATTTAACTGAAAAAATCCACTGAATTAAGGCTGTGGTATAGAAATCCAGCATTCGAAATGTATTGAGATAAAACAAAATAACTACAATTAATCTCGGATATTGTTGATTGAGAATCATTTCAGGAGCCACACGTGAAAAAGCACAATCTATAGGGATTACAAACTCGTGTTGCGAATCCTACATCAGATTACTTCACAATCAATTCCGCTATGTGTGCAATACTTATCCAATCGTTTCCGCTTTTATTTTTGCAACGCTACACACCCGCAAAATAACAGAAACGCGCAAATGAAATTAAATATAATATTTATCTCACGGTAAAAAACATTCTGTTTGTTATTTGCAGAAATGAAAGATTTATTACGTATTTTATTTCCCTGTTTAAATGTAATAAATTCTGGACCCAGATCATATTGTATGCATCTTCTGGAACGTTGCACATCGTGTGATGAAACACACGGCTTTGACCATATGAAAAATGAAAATGAAAAATAAAACACCAACCTGAATCGACTGAGGGGATACCAACATAAAAATTCGTATCGCATCGGTGTGGACATTGACGTTTAATTAAAAACAAGCTTTAATTTTCATAACCCAGTTATATTAGGGTAAAATAAAGCAATAAAAAAAATTATTGTCTTGTTCGTGATATGTTCGTATTAGAATATAACAATTCATTGAGTTTTTATATATTAAAATCTTTATCAAAGAGTCATTGAAATAAATTCACATATCCTATTTTCATTAAATTTTCTCTTTGTATTACTGTTGTGAGAGTAAACAAATACAATTTACGAACGTACGTTAATACAATACATCTCCTTCAATTAAATATTCTCTTTATATTAAATCTCAGCGTCGCTTCCATTATTTATTCAAGTCAATCCCTTTGTTAAAGCAAAAGCTGCAAATTCATTATCAAAGTACTATTGTTCAATAAGAAAATAATGAGAAAGTTCAATCATGGTATTCTACTTATGTTTTAAATTTAATTCAGTTTTTTTTTGTAGGTGAAAGAATAAAGTTTTGTTTCTGTGTGAAATTTCATTTTATATTACGAGAAACTTAAGAAAAATGAAATTGAATATATGAGTTTTGTCATTTAAAGCAAAACACTCAAATTAATAAAACACAATTGGTTCTAATTATATCGATGATTTGACTTTACGTGAAGTATTTTTAAAATTAATTCACTTGCGAAGTATGGAACAAACTGTAGTGTCATTTTTGTTTTCAAGGTTTTTAATTCTATTAATTTTTTAAATATTTTATTACATTTTACACATATTTAGGGTTTCTCACAGGTATTAAGGACAATGTTCTCACCCATTATAAATAAGAGTTGCATTAAGCTAGCGCGAAGCGGCTAATGTAATTCGTGGTTACTTCTCATAATCATATTTACTCCAGTTTATACACGAGCAATGTAAATTACCTTCTACATAAAAATACTGCATCCGTGTAAATCTCTACTTCGCACGGATTTATGGAATTTTGCAACATTTGCTTATTATATTATGTACACACGAATGTTAACACCACTGGCCACAAATTATATAAATTATAGCATGTACTCTACTCTTATAATGAAGTATTCATGTGCAGGATTATCTCATATATATTTTTTAGTCTTAATATACAGGGTCGATGATATGTATGGAAACGGTCGAATATCTCCTAAAGTAAGAGAGCTAGCGAAAAATGTTAAGATACAAAAGTTTTAGGATTTTTTATAAAATAACAGAATAAAGATACATTAAGTATACAGGATCAGTTAAGAAGTGAGGACGAAACAAACTTGCTTTTTGTTTAATGGAACACCCCGTATATTGTTCCATATTTCAATTCATCTCGAAATTCTACACAAAATTGGTATGGCACACCATAAGGCTAAACTTGACCGTTTTAGATATCGAACTTTGGAAATTGGTTTACCGCATCACAGTTATCGGATGGATACTTAGAAGAGAGTATCACTGAACACGATTCAAAATCTTACTGTGGAGAAGTGGAAAGGGTAGCGATATAGGCGTAGCAATCTGCGAACAATCACCAATTAAGACTACCCAAAAAGCAGTTAATAACACAAACGTTGTAACAAATGAAAAAGAGAGTAACAAACCCAGAACCAATTAACCAACTCCACATTTTTTATTGAAGTAATATCTTAAATAGGTTTTAATTGCTTTTGAGCCAATATTTCTAATTGTTTTACTCATATCTAAGCGGACAATATGGACCAATACATTAGAAATTTCAAAGTTTACAAAATTGTAAGTTTTAATTTGAAAACCACTGATGAAGTAAATCATGTGTTAGATGTAAATAAACAAAAATTGCAATTTTAAATCGTTACTTCAAAAAATACATTATATTGCGAAAAATCTAGATGAACTGATAATATACCTAAAAAATATGGAAGCATTGGATGTTACAGTTCTAACTGAAACTTGGAAAGTTGAACAACCTGAACTGTATAATCTGACAGAGTATCAATCTTTCTACAACAATACTACCTTGAACTAAAATAGCGGTACAATAGTTTACATTAAGGAAGATTGCGCAAATATAAAATAGGAAGTTGTACAAAACGAAAGTTTAAGCATCATTCAAATATGTTTGGAATATAAAATGTACAGCTTTCTCATATCTGCTATTTATAAATCATCCTCTACGATAATAAGCGACTTTCTATAAAAGTTGAAGTATCCAACAGACATACAACATCTGAGTAGACTATGATGTATTAGTTGGAGACCTAAACATAAACATTCTATCAGGAAAAAAAGCTCTATTGAATACCTTAATATCATGAGCGAATACGGGTTCGTGTCATTCATAAATGACTATACTAGAATTCATGGCAACTCTAAGAGCTGCATAGACCATCAATTTATAAAATGCAACGGGGATAATGGAAGAAATGTGCTACTCTTAATATTGAACTCATTAATTACTAATCACTTTACTATAATTTCAAAAACCATATAGAGAAATAAGACTAGTCCTGAAACGAAAGCAAAAATAAGCATTGCGCTATAATTAATTACAAAATATCTCGGAATCAGTGATAAGTGATAACGGCATTGAATCTGCAACGCTCAGCTTTATTAATATAAGATACTAACACAACGAGCAAAAGAGAAACGACTGGATCACACGAAGGTTAATAAAATCAATTAACAAGAATAGAATATACGCCCAGCTACGGAGAGATCCACAAAATGCCAGTTTAAATGAGGAATACAAGTAGCTGAAGAACACATTATGTGAATTAATAAGAATAACCAAAGCATACTATTACAAAAGCCAAATTTACAAGGATAATAAAAAATAACCTAAACTTATAGAATACAATAAAGTATTTCAGAAAACTTTGAAAAAATTTAATTAAATTAGAAATTTTGCGGGTCAAATTTGTAATGATTTACATGAAACAGCGGACACATTCAATAAACACTACGCTGAAATGGGCCAAACACTACCAAGTAAGTTTAAAAAGGTGATTAAAGATGCCCCTAAGAGAATATCTCAAAGAAACTCTTGAATTAGTTTCTCATGTAGCACCTGGTGAAACATTTTGTAATAGATATAACACAAATTTACGCTTGGTTTGTTTGACTGTTTAAACAAACTGTTTCTTCTATCAAAGAAACTCGTTCTATCTTTATAGCACGGACAGGTCCGAAATAACTAAAATAATACAACACATCAAAAATAAAAAGTCTGTTGGCTATGATATCATAACAATTAAAACCTTAATGTATCTATTTGAAGAAATAGCTGAACCATTAGCGTGCCCAATCAATAAAATATTTGAATCTGGTATATGTCCCAAACCTCTCAAAATAACTGTTATTGTACCAATTCACTAAAATGGTGATACTGAATCAACTGAATCGTCCAATATCACTTATTTCAAACATTGCAAACATTCTTGAAAATGTAATAAAATACAGTTTAATCTCAGAAAAGCAATTCGGATATCAGGAGGCAAAGTCCACGCAAGATGGCCTAATTAAAAATTCGAATGGAATATATGATTCATTAGATTGTAAAAATCCATGTCTATGTCTTTTTATTGATTGTGCAAAAGCCTTTGACACAGTTGATCATAAAGCACTAATCCAGCATCTAGAGGATAGAGGAATCAGAGATACTCCTTTAGACTTATTTAAGAGCTACCTGAGAGGACGAAAGCAATGTGTTAAAATAATAAACACCTGCAGTTCGTCCAAGGAATTACATACCACAAGAAACTGTCCTGTAGGACACATACTGTTTATTATTTACATAAATAGTTTGCTTAGTATACCAACCAAAAGTGAAATCACCAGTTTTGCCGATGACACTGTGTTATTCTGCAGAGGGAAATCCTGGGATGCAGTAAAAACAAATATTCAGAGCGATATGCAGGTGTTCAAGCTATGGTTTGATCACAAAAAAACTGACAATCAAATTAAACGGGGTTTGCGTTTTTGGAACCCAGAATGTATAACTATGTTCCCATCTATATTGTATATCATATATATGAAACTTACACGAATTTAGAAACCAATTGAAATATTTTCTATATTAAGAAAATCTTCAAAATATTCATAAATGTATTCATTTTAAACTTAATTAATCAAGGCGCATTAAAAAAAAGAATTACTCCCATATCTCCCATAAGTTATCGTCACTATAAATTTATTTTAGAATATTATGTTCTTCTATATTAATATTAAGTTTAAATTATCATTACCCATACTTTAGTTTAGATTACTTAAGTTATACTGTACACGTTTTTACAACTCATTTTATATTTTATTTTTTGTCCATCACACACAAGTGCCTCCACTTAAGTGATCATTTGTTTATTTATTTAATCCATTGGTTTTAAAATAAACTTTTGTCTTTTCTTTAAACATTTTGTTCTTCTTGTCTTAGTTTCATGAAATTTAATGTACTATAATTTAATGTAATGTAAAACTACACTGAATTAACAATTAACATTATTATTATCACTATTGTTAATATTATACAGGTATAGAGATGTTCGATACTGACCTTGAGTAAAGTGGTGTCACCTAAGATTAACCAG
The DNA here is from genome assembly GCA_963969525.1 of Ontholestes murinus. Taxonomy (NCBI): domain Eukaryota; kingdom Metazoa; phylum Arthropoda; class Insecta; order Coleoptera; family Staphylinidae; genus Ontholestes; species Ontholestes murinus. The sequence goes on from OZ018397.1 coordinate 36,165,930, forward strand.
TTTAAATTTTCTGTACGTAATATGTAAGGAGTGCACCTCTTTCCGTTTCTCAATTCATTATCAGCACTCACTTCGACTTCATCATTAAGTTCATAGGAAGTACCAGCGTACAGTATCCAAATTGCCCAATAACGTCATGTTTCTCTGCAAAGTTTCCGATAAGACGTTTACCAGAAAAAAAAAACAATGTAAAGCGCCACAAGGTGAACTCTTGTGTAAGAAGAACAACAGTAGTAGAAGAATATCCTACCTCAAATGCTATTTAATTTCAAGATGTTCTACAAAGAATATGTTTGATCACCTAAAAAGTGCAGCTCACAAAAATAATAGATCATGGTATTGAAAAGTTGGCATCTTATTTGAATAGAAAAGCAAACCTTTAGAGTGTCTCAACGTGGGCATTACTCGGCGAAATTGCTCCATTTCTCTTTGATTTGTGAGCAGCATCGACACTTCTAAATTATAACTATTATTGCATCAAAGAAATTATATGAAAATTCTAAATTTAACATCTACTGTCAGTTGACAATGAAACACTCGGAGTTATTGTTCAATTTCCCTTTGATTTATGAACAGTTTGTTGGCAATTACAGCGACACTTCTGAATACTTACTATCATTGACCCAAAGAAATTAAATTACAATGAAACAAGAAATAATTACAGATCATAATAAGCTCAGAATATTCGATGAAAGTTCGGTTAAAGTAACATTTTTAATCAAGCTCGTGTTGACATTCAGCTGAACGTCAAATTTGTTTAGGGGTGAATTAGTTTGAATAAACTGTATTTTTATTTTTACCAGAATTGACGGCATCGGGGGCGCTCACAGGTTGACATATCTAATACTGCCACTTACCTTAAGTCCACAGGCACCGCTAACTTCAGATTCGATCGAATGTAGGTGGATTTCTTAACAAACTAACTATATTCTCAAATAATAAGTCTCTTGTCACACACATTCTCGCCATGCCACACACTACTCTTTTCTCCGCCGATTTCGGTGGTGCAAGTGACAGTATTTTAACGATAGATACACCCACCATACAACACCCCAAGATGCAAGCAGTTATCTATTTCACGACTGAACCGCCCACCTTGAACCAAACCGGCCAATAAACATTCATACTCCTAACAAATTCTGAAGCGTGAATACTAAATTATCTAACTAACTATGTGGTTCAAACAAGAATAATACTAATTTATTAAAAATAAAAGGCAAGAAAACGAAACTTCACTCCACTAGTGGCCGTTGGGGAGAATTCACGATGGTAGCCCTAGGAAAATAAAGGTCAATTAATAGGATACCAGACCCACTATCTAGCGAAACCACTGCCAAGGTAGTTGAGTTTGACTCTTCATAAAATAAACAAATGATCTTTCAATACACTAATATCCTAAATATACCCCTATTCATAACCACATAGCACGACTATCTAACTAATTATATACAAGGAAGGGCACACAACTTGGAGGAGGGCCTAACCAGATTTCCTCTAGCAGTGTGTATTTCAACTACTCTAATGATTCCATCCTGCCCTGGATACACCCTAATTATCCTACCCAGTCTCCACTCCAAGGGTGGTAGATTTTCCTCAACTATCACCACCATTGTACCTAGCTGAATATTGGGATTTGCCTTGTTCCACTAATTACTCTGCTGCGATATGCACAAATATTCCGGCTGCTGAATTAACTTCAATCGATCGCCGGCGCTTCGAGATGTATTTTCGAAAATGGGTTCACAAATTACTCCTGGCGGATTCAACATCAAAAAATGTCTAGGCACCAGCGGTTCCAAATCATTGGAATCTGAACTTATCGGAGCAATTGACCGTGAATTTAACTTCAACATGTATCATAATAGTGTACAGCTTTTGATAGGATCCCCAACAGGCTACAAAGCGTCTCAACGCTGCCAAATATACGTCGGTACTTAATTCAGACACTAATTCGATTAAATTAAAGCTAACAAAAAAATATATATAGGCGTTCGTAATTGAAGAGTTTCTTATTTGACTTGTTTTTAGTTCAAACGGTTCCCCACTATCGAATCCAGTCACTCTAAATGCCTTTAAATGCTGAACTCTAGCTAAGAGCAAATCTCCCATAAATGGTTGCACTGGAGATGGTACCGTCCGAAAATATTTTAAACACCTAACAATCCTACGACGGATTGCATTTCTACCTCCTAATATCCAAAACTGTGTCTGAATCAGACAATGAAGATTCAAAGCAAAATATGTAGATACGTATTATGGTAATTATCGTTTGCTAACTCTGTAAATCGATGCTGACGAGGTAACAAAATAGGTTGCTTCTGGTTAATTGACTAATTTGCCTATCGAATTCTTCCTCCGACTCTTAATAACCCATCCGAATCCGAAAAAGGGTTTAATTTTCTGAGTCTGGGGCTAGATTGAAGACCATTTTGCCATTCCCGCATATCATCTTAAAATGCATCTATTTGCACTAATTTTACCCATAATCTAAATGCATCCTCTAGCTCGATTGACAACAAAAAACCAGTATGCTCTTCAAATTTATTGCGTAAATTAAAACAATATCTTAAAACATACGCTATTATTCATCGCAGCTGTGAAAACGAACTATATTTTTCTAATACTGGTCGTCAAACCTGCCATTATAAAACGCACACCCCTAATTCAATTTTGAAGGTAGACACTAGAACTTCCATATTATCAGTGATTTCTTGTGCGGTGCTCACGACCGGTAGCCAGTGCTCTTCTTCCAAAGCCAACCAATTTGGCTCATTAAACCAATTTTTAAATTAATATAACTCCAATGGTTGCAAACCTCGTGAAGCGCAATCTATTGTATTTGACAACGAGGACATATATCTTACCTGATGTGAAGATATATGCTCATGAATCTGGCGATGATTGAGCCCATCTTAATGCAACCAAACCTCGACTCTAGAAATAGAACATTCCTTTTCTAACAGTTCTACCACATGACGAATCAATTTTGAAACTAGAACTAAATTCCAACCTTGGTAGTGTAACTCGTTTGAGTGGTTCCACTTTTAATTTCGCCAACACTGGTCTAGTGATGACTTCTCGATCGGATTGAAAAACCCTACAATATACAACACCTGCGCGAATACACGTTCTGAGCTGTCTGCAAATCCATGAATCTGTACATCTCGAGACAGATTAGTGTATTATTATATCTGACAACTTTTTTGTGCCATCTGCTCCACTTTTGATATGCATCTAGAGGGAGTTCATAATCCCAATTGATTCCAAGCTGCCAGAGATGCTGTAATAAACATTTTCCAAGAAATATCACAGGACTAATATAACCCATAGGATCATATAACCCAGCTATCTCCGGCAGATACTTCGATTAGTCGTAATTCCGTCTTCCAAATGAACTCTATATGAAAACCCATCTCGCTTAGGATTCCACATCAAAATGAGAATCTAATTTGACAAATCCATATTATCTTGGAATTTAAATATATCTCGATCAATGGCACAATGTTCTGATGGAATGGCTTGAAGTACCTCCTGCTTATTGTTTATCTACTTCTTCAATTCAAAACCTCCACAAGATAACAATTCAATTAACTGTTTTTGGAAAAATAATGCTTCCTCGACTGAAGCTACCGAAGCAGTGATGTCATCCATATAAGTGGTATACAGCAAAATTTTCGATGCGACTGTAAATATAGCGCCTTTATCAGCCACCAATTGATGTAAGGTCCATCGCCAAAAAGGGTGATGACTTTACCTTATAAGTCACGGTCGTGATTTGGTATTACTGAAGTTCTTCCTCTGGCGAGCTTCGCGACAATATTCTCTGGAAGTCAGAATGCTCCGGTGGAACCTTTATGTTACGATACATCTGATGTCAGTGATGAGTACGACTCCACAAAGATTTAACTGAAGAATTATATCCACAATATCTAGCTGTAATTTTGTAGCTTTCAATAATGCCTGGTTCAGCAAAATTCGATTTTGTGAAACCATCGAGGCATCAAACACCACACGAAATTTTGATAGCGTCTCTCCATCCCGATAAAAGGGATGATGTGGAATGTAAAAGGTCCGTTCTACTTCCTTTGGTTTATCTACCGTCACAACCATGTGTCACTCTTCCAAATTATCATCAAGAAATTATCTATACAACGACAATTTTGAGTGTTTTGTGAGACGACGCTCTAACAAACTAAACCTCCTTAACGCTGAAGAACGACTTTCTTCTAAGGGGACTACCGAAGGGTCAAAGGACAATTCCACAACGTATTTTCCCGATACATCCCGCTTCTTAGTTGTAGCATACTATTTCTCACAGAGTTTATCTTCCAAGACAAGGTGGTTCCCCACTCTCCAAAAACGTTTGTAACATATTATCGATGCCTTCTTTACCAAACGTGCAAAGAGATTTGATCTCCCTTTGATCTGATTTGATGCTTCCAATCAAGAAATATCCCCAAATTGTATTGAACACACCTGGAGTCCCCATTGGCCTTAGAATCGGAAATCCAATTACAACTGAGGCATACCACTGAGCATCCAATAAAATGTCAATTGGTTTCGAAACGGAATATTTCGGATCTGCTAACCTAAGAACACGAATGTGAAGCCAATTTTTATCTTTAACATTCATAGACGGAGAACGTGCAATCGAATCAATAACTAAGGCATCCGTTTCTAAGTTTTTAACATCAGATCCTATAACCAAGTAAATGGCTTCTCTAACAATTCCAGATTATTTTTAGCATTACCAAATACCAGCACGCTTGTGCTTCGTGACGGTAACCCGAGACGATTATCCAAAGACTTAGTTATGAATGTGCCTTCGCTTCCACTATCAATAACTAGTCTTGCTTTAACTGTAATACCTCGACAATCAAATACGAACACATGTGCCGTAGCTAATAAAACGAATTTATTGCCTTGGTCTGCTAAAGTCGAAATATGAGTGTTTTAGTGTCGAATAACAGACTTCACTCAAAGGCATCTCATTGGAATCTAACTCGGAGCAACCTGGACACCAGCTGCATTGGAAAGACAGACCCTAAATCATATTTTCTGATCTATGGATAGCCGCGTCATAATAAAATCATGGGCATTATTTAGATAATAGACCCTGGATAATGATATTTGAAATGAAACAATTTATTGGCGTAAGAGATAACACAAAGATTTAGTCCCAAATTAAGCATGATGGATATTGAAAGCGACAAATCTGGATAAGTAATACAGAAAGGATTGATTATTGTATCTAATTAATTGAAAGAGGAGACGCGGATTTAAGGGCTCTTACTCTTAGGCGAGTCGACGTTATTGGATCAACTTAGTGTTGTTGACAGGTTTACTAATGGTCTTCCTTACTTGGTACTTTCTAAGCACTTTTTGAAGTGGAGGGCTGTTTATTTATTGTTGAATCGACTAACAGACAACATAGAAAATGGAGCATTGAATTGTATTTTAAAAAATGTCAGATAATGAAGACTAATTATTTAACTAATTTTTTTATTAATAAAAATATTAATTGCAATTTGCATTTAATATTTCATTCAACACTTAATAATCACCTTCAAAGGTCGAAATTATAGTTATGTCAATAATTAATTAATATAATAAATGCCTACAATTATTATTTCCAAATAAATTATGAGTTTCAGTAAAAGTTATATGTATTAATAATTATACGCCTAACGAATTCGAGCAAAATATTGCTTTTTATAAATACCCGAAGAAAGTGTAATATAAATTTAGCATAAAGGGCTTACAGCATAATCGATTACGAGCGTGATATTTGATTTTAAATTACATTTTCCGAACTCGTTATCGAACATCTTACGTAACGACATATTTAAAATGTGAAACTCATCTCTCTCTCTATCATACACACAAATACATACCCATACATACAAACTTTATGTAAATATATATATTTCTAGAATATCGCCATTCTTATTAAGGATGCAATTATAGAGATAAGGCATGCAACTATGGTTTCTTGTTTATGATTGCTTCACTAAACGTTAATAAACATGATTGATGTTTAAAGATTATCATAAAATTTAAAATTTTAAAATGTACACACAATAATAATTTACGCTATATGAGAACTGTAAAATGTTTAAATTGTAAAATATAATTTTAACCGGCTTCAAATTAATAGACTATTCAATTAATGTATTTAAAGTTGTATGCTATATACTAGTCAAATAAAAAAATAGATTAGAGTTTTAAATAATATAGGTAAATGTTTCGTATAGAGACTTAATTTAGTTTTTAAATAATTTGTCAGTAAATAAATCATCAGATTCAATTTTTTAGTTAACTGCTAACAATATAATATTTTCACAAGTAATTATTATCGTTTTCTTTTAAGTTGGTGAATTTAAATTATATTACTAATAATAATAACAATTCTTTATTTCAGTGGTCATACAATAGTTTACATAAAATACATATAAAATATTACAACCATATGAAATAGAGTCAAAATAAGCAAATACATATACACTATTTGGATAATGTGTAATATTCCTGCATATTGTATGGTATATCATATACTTGTTTTCTCAAGCGCTGTATTATAAAAATGTTGGTGGAATGAAAAGTAAGCTGAATGATACTAGTATTAATTTTAATTTATCAACGTATGATGTTTAAATTTTCACTGAAACATGGTTAGACTATTTAGTAAGTGACGCTGAATTAGGTTTTCATGGTTTTAATATATTTAGATGTGACAGATCTAATGTAACAAGTAATAAAAGTCGAGGAGATGGAGTATTAATAGCAGTTAGTAAACACTTAGGAACAAGGAGGATTGATACATCATCTTATATTGAGGAATTATGTGTCCGCATCTCAAATAAGCTAATTGTTTCATCGATATATGTCCCCCCAAGATCTAACGAATCAAGTTATCTCGGACATTGTAAATCTAGAGAATTAATTTGTAATTCATATCCAAATTGTAAATACATATTTTGCGGTGATTACAACTTACCAAACGCATCGTGGGATTTTAATTATGAAAATGTCCTATCGTCTAATAATAAATCTGCTTATGCGCAAATATTAGCTGAAAATTTGAGTATCACAATCTACGTCAATACAATAATATTCCTAATAGTGGGGACATATTCGTTGACTTGATATTCTCTAATATTCATAATATGAATATTTACACTTACAATGATCCGCTACTGCACATCATGAATCATACTCATTGATATCGAAAAAATGTATCGTCTGAATTATAACTCCCTTGTGTTTAATGATTTTATTCTCGATTTTATAGCAGCCGACTATACCTCTATTAATACCTGCTTGTTAAGTATTCCTTGGTCTGAATACTTAAATGATTGTGATATTGATATCCTAGTTGATAAGTTTTAAAGTACTTGTTCATTTATATTTAATAAGTTTATTCCATTTTCTTGAATTGAAAAAATTAACTAAGGATAAAAGGGCAGCTCATCGTTTGTATAAAATAAATAGAATCCAAATGATTACAACACATTTAAATTGTTGAGATCTAATTGCAAAGATTACGTGAGAAAACTGTATAGGCAACATATTCTCAAAATTGAGGAAAGCATTACAAAGGACCCCAAGCAGTTCTGGAATTTTGTTCGTGAGTCGACAGAAACATAAGGACACCCTAAAAATATGTTTTTAGACGACAACATGTCGCATTCCGGAAGTGATTTTGTAAATCTATTCGCTGATTACTTTTAGACTATGTGTAGTGATAGTGAACAACAGTTACCTTATGATGAATTTGGTAATACCAGCTCATCTAATAATATAATTTTAAATCATTTTTCAGTCAGGATCAGTCATATATTTAATACTATAAATTATTTGCTTAATACATGTTCCGTAGGTCCTGACGGCATCCCAGCTTATTTTCTTAAAATATGCGTTTATTCTACAGAGGGTCCAAGAAGTAAGGACGAATTTGTGGATAAAAATGATGATCTTTGGTTTCAACACATCCCACGAAACGAATGCTCTCTTAAATGAAAAGTTTCCCCAAAAAATTATCTTTGCGTGGCAATCAAGAATGGCCTGCCAGATCATGCCATCTTACGCCTTGTGACTTTTTGTGGGGATTTGTGTACGTGGACAAACCATAAACAATACACCAATTTAAGAATGAAATCGAAAGGGTTGATGGGATGCCGACTAGATATTTGTGTAGCGTCATCGAGAACTTCAATTAACGCATTGCTCGTTGCCATGCGACCTTGGGTGGTCATATGGAGGACATAATTTTTCAAACATAAATGGGAGATGTTTTTTAATGTGTTTATGAAAAAAGTTACTTTTTTAATAGAATTTTAATATTCGTCCCTACTTCCCAAACACCCTTTATTTGTCAGCCCCTACATATAATTTTTAATGTACCTTTAAAAAGTGGTATTTTTCCATCATTGTGGAAGGAAAGCTATTATACACCTTTAAATAAAAATGGAGATCGCAAAGATGTAAAAAATTACCGTAGCATTTGCATACAGTCCACTATTCCAAAGATCCTTGATAATATATCTGAACAGCTTATATGGTTTTGAAGACAAATTATTTGTACAGAACAACATGGATTTTGTAAAGCGAAATCAACTGTAACGAATCTTATGATTTTCCAAAGCTACATTTTGGATGCTTTCGAGAAAGGTAATCAAGTTGATGCGATATTCACTGACTTCTCGAAAGCATTCGATCAAGTTGATCAATATTTTGATTAAAAAACTTGAGAAGATCGGATTTGGAGAATTGATTTTAAAGTTTCTAACTGAACGTTCGCAATTTGTAAAAAATAATAATTTTATATCTTCTAATATACCTGTATCGTCAGAAGTACCGCAGGGCTCTCACTATGGTCCTATTTTATTTATACTGTTCACTAATGACATTAGTATGTGCATTAAGGGTAGTAGATTATTAATTTTTGCTGATGATCTTAAAATATTTATAACTGTATCGTCAATTAATTAATTAAATCTTAACAAATACTTATTTGTGTCATTGTGTCGAGGTCAACATATCACATATATATATATATATATATATATATATATATATGATTTTATTATATCTATGAAAACACAAGAATTAATATTAGTAACAATGTTATCTAAACAAGAGATAATGCCATTAAAAGGTGTTCGGGTGGCCTCGTTTGCAGTCAGCTTGGCATAATGAGATTCTAGTAGATTTATAAATTGAACACAATCATTAGATGGCTTAAAAGTATTAATATTAAGGTCACCTACAATGGAAAATATTTTTCTTTTTAATTGAAGGAACTCTAATATATTGTCCATCTTTTCGTGAAATATGTCTATGTCACCTTGTAGTGCCACAACATACATTAATGATAGTGTTTGATATTTTTATTTCAACACCAATGCACATGAATATTTGATTGATAAGGTTTTAGGGCTCTTAATATCATTCACCTGTATGTTATTTTTACAATAAATTGCACCGCCGCCATGTTCATATTTAAGTCTACAGAATGATGTTATCAAGTTAAAATGTTTTATAGTATAAGATTTAAGTTGTTCCACAGTTTGCCAATGTTCATTTAATCATATCACGTCAATGTCATTTATTTTGGTTACGAATTCGTTTAATTCATTTACAGTATTTTTTTAAACTTTCTACATCGTGATGTAAAACTTTTATGTTTAATGCTCGAAGCCATCACTTTGTGATACATCTTGAATCAGGAACTTTAAATGAAAATACACTTCGTTGATATCACGTGATATCAACGAATTGTATTTTCATTTAAAGTTCCTGGTAAAACTTTTAATTTGTAACATTTGTCAACCAAATTTCTTCTTGGCGCTTCTTCCGCTCTATGAAAAATTATATCTGCATACAGTAATTCCTGTTTCCCATGAGTTAGCATCCTGTAATGTTTCGAGTAATGAAAACGGTACTGCTAATTTAAAACTGCTGTACGATGGGTTGCCGTACTTCGGGATAAGATATTTTTCAGGTCCTCCGCAGTTATATCAAGTGGATAGCGTGCTACATGAAGCCAAGCCTTTTTCTACCGCATTAGTTTTTGGATCATCTTTCTGACTAATTATAACATCGGATTTTCTTTATTTTTATTTCGTTTTGAGACCTATTCTACAAATCCATCTTGTAAGTCAGAGTTGGTTTTTTTCTGCATTTTTGATATTTTTCACAAGCTTAGGATTAGTGTTCACATTTATAATTGATAAAATCCGTTCCGTTGGTTCAGTTTACATATTTAATATTATTATATATAATAAGCCACCAAAGGAGTGAATCCTTTGGTGGCTTTTTGATCACAGGTTACTTTAGTTGGTTCAGTCTTCTTCTGCGATTATAGATGGCCTTATTGTCATGTTGGGTTTGAGGCACTGCTTTATCATTGCTTATTGATATCTTATTAGATCGACTTGTTAGTAGTAATTGATTATCCCTTATTATTGAACTATGCTCGGATAATGTTTCACTCTTTTTCTAATAAAGAGTAAATTGACTGACCTTGACGAATTTCAATACATGCTTGACATAACCAAACAATGTTCTTTCTTCCGTTAAATAGTCTTAACTCACTATCCTTGAGACTAGTATACATCCTGTGGACCGGGTAATTACACAATCCATAACACTGCGTAATTTTTAAGAATTGCAAAGGTTGTAATAATATGCTACACATACAGATTTAAAACGTTTTGCTTGTTTTTGAAGTTACGATACAGTTTTTTTTAGTATGTAGTCTGTTTACTGTAAACGATTAAATTATGTTGGGATTTTTTATAAATTACGTTATTTTTAGTATCACATGGATCTATAATAGATGCATCGTACAATATTAATGAAGATTTTGGTAGCGTATTAAAAAATAAATAAATATAAATAAGCAACAATAAGGGACTAATATTGATCCTTGTGGAACCACATATCTTTGTATTAATTAACTTAATATATTTTATATGACTTCTCAAGTATGAGAATTGTGGTTAAAGTTATAATATCATAGTTTTTCTCTAAACGCGATGGTACACTAGCACATTTTAGGTGTTTTCTCGTGATTTTTTAACAGTAATATAAAAAAAATCGCTGGATTCGTCGAGGTGAACCTTACTTGTGGTCTGTCCGATCCTCGAACTTAAACCCCCTAGATTATTCCATAATACTTGCGAAATCGAATGATTGCTGGGCGTAACATAATAAACGATTTTATTGAAAAGGTTTGGCAATCAACAAGGAGCAGATAATTATATTGCATCATAGCTACAGATAGTCAGTTTCGACAGTTCTTATAGAATAAGAAACCTTACATGTAATTTTGTGTGATTTTTTTACTATAACAAAATTATAGTCAAAAAATCTTCGAAACAAGTTTTCAAAAATCATCAAATGAAAAAGTATTCCTACAATAGCCAAAGGTTTAATCTAACCTAAATCCGATCACTGATCACATCGTTCTCCGCATTAAAAGTAAAATAGCGAGTATTACATAGCTGTATCAGTGTACATCCATCATGATGTAAAAATTTGATAAGTACACCTTTTACACTTTGTTAGTTATTACCGCTAATTCTAATAGCTAACAAAGTATAAAAGATGTTCCTTACTGCTGTTCGTGATTCCATTAGTTCCTATGAAATATCATTACAGGAAAGATTTTATTTAAAGTTGGTTCTTCTAGAGTTTGGATAAATATATAAAATATATAAAACCTACTGAGACAGTTATATTTCCTCCTTCATTATTTTATTTAATCACTAAATGTACATTTCGAACACTACGTGTTCATTATCAATAGTTAACCATCAGTTTATTTAATTAAATTAAACTTCACATAACTCGCAAATACATATTCATACTGAGACAGTTGAATATCTAGTACTTTCTAATGCCGATTGTGAATTTATAATATTTGGAGATTGCAATTTACCTAGCTTTACGTTGTATGAGGATGGTTATACATCCACAGGTAATAGTGTATTCGCTAATACAATTTTTGAATCCTTCTCATACTTAAATTTTATCAAATAAACTCCATTACTAATAGTAGAGGTTACTTCTTGGACCTCTGCTTTTCTACCATGCACAATATATCATTGAAATTAGCAAGTGATAATATCTGCTTCAATTCCCTCTATCGCTATGGATATAAACTTTATATTTGTGTAAATTCTTCAGAGTCTAATTAAAGCTTTACTAAAGTAATCTATGATTTTTCAAAGTGTGATTATGATACCATTAATAACCACCGTTCGAATGTTGATTGGAATCATTTATTTGAGAGTGATGATATTAATGTAATGATAATTTATTTATACAATATACAAAATATTGAATTATGCAATTGCGATGCATGTCCCATTCAAACAAATCAGGTCATCTAGTTACCCTAAGTGGTATGACAAGAATTTATCATAATTAATTAAGAACAAAAAAAATTGCTCACGCGAAATAGCGAAATATAAAAACACTGGTGATAATAATGCTTACACAATTTTTTGTGATCTTCGAGAACAATGCTCGTTTTCAAGTAAACAGCTTTATGATTATTACTGTGAATATAATAAGAAAAATGAGTCGGGTGTACCTTCTTCAATGACCTTTAGAGGTAATGCTTTACCAAACGGTACCGATATTGTAAACACTTTCGGTAAATTCTTTTTGGTTCCTGATAATGTTTTCAGTTTTCAGTGCTAATTTTGAATCGTCCAAAAATGTTAATCCTTCAAAGTTAGTTGTTTCTTTACAATATGTATATGCAGAATTGATATCATTTAATAACAATTACAGTGTAGGCCCTGATGGAATCCCTGTACACTTTCTGCCAAATTGTTCACTGTGTAATCCGATTCACAATTTATTTCAATCTTCAATTAATAGTTCTAGTTTTCCAGATATCTGGAAGACCAACTATTTTAAACCTATATTTAAAAGTGGTGATCGTAATGACATTCAAAATTATCGGGGCGTTTCTTTGCAGTCGATTTTACCTAAAGTTTTTCAGCTACCATGGGTGTCCAAAAATGTAATTAATATTCAACAACATTCTTTTATGGAGGGAAAATCTACAATAACTAATTTGTTAGAATTCGAAACCTCCTTATTAGATGCTTTTAATTGACACAGACAAGTTGACACTATTTAACAGACCTTGCTGAAGCCTTCGATAGTGTACAGCATAATGTCTTATCTAGAAAATGAATGCTTGAGGTTCTCTGAACAAATAGTTAATTAGGTTAGTAGTTTCTGATTAAACCGATTTCAAGAAAAAAATTCCTTATCGTGTGTTAAAAACGTGTCTTCTGGGGTTCCGCAGGGCTCGCTTATTGGTCCGATACTGTTCATTATTTTTATTAATGATATTAGTGATTATTTAAATTATTCGAAATGTTTATTATTCTTGGATGATTTAAACCTGTTTCATGCTGTTGATAATATTTCTGATTGCCATAAAATTCAATCAAATTTAAATAACCTGTCCTCTTGGTGTAGAAAAAATTGTCTTGATCTAAATACCAACAAATGTAAAGTTATTACCTTCAGTAGACGCCATAATTTGATTATGCTTAATTATGATATTAACAACATAATATTGGAAAGAGTGGAATGTATTAAAGATCTAGGCGTCTATTTTGATAATAAACTAATGACCATATTGAAATCATTACTAAAAAGGCGTACAAATTAATGGTTTTTTTATTACGTAGTTGTAATAAGTTTAGTTATAATCAAAATTTTGTATTATTGTCTAGTCAGGTCTAATATCGAGTATGCATCGGTTATTTGGTAGCAAAAGCGATTTATTTACCAGTTTAATTTCAGTTCTTTTAATTAAGACATTGTTTGTTGCACACTTAATATTGAGTCATTAGAAATCCGTAGGATTAAATTAGACTTTATATTATTCAAAAGATTTAGTAGCTTGTGAAATAATTCGATTTGTTAGTTTTCATATTTCTACTTCATTCAGAGCTCTACGGCCGAAACCATATTTCAGATTTAACGCTGCAATTAATAATTATAGTTTCAATAATCCTATTCAAAGACTAATAAGGTGTGCATACATCCTTAACTTGGAGAATCATCCTAATTTTGATTTATTTGCACGGTATGTTGGAGGTTTGAAGCTATAACTTTGTGATACATCTTGAATCAGGAACATTATAATATGATAAATAAATGTACGTTTGATGAAAATGATGGTAGCGACCGTTACTATATGGTAGTTCATTTTAAAAAAAGGTAAATGAAAATAATTTTTAAGTTTTTATACCACTATTTTTTGTATAATATACACAAACAAAGTTTACACTATATTATTAATTTTGACGCAACTATAGTTTCGACCTTTTCAGGTCACTATCAAGTGTTGAATGAAGAAGAAAAAGAGTGTTAACAATTTAAAGGTGAGGTATGAATTTTTAATGAACCTAATTAGGACTGAGGATTATTACAATGGATTAACTAAATCTGATTAAGTGCTTTATTGTGGTGCAGAGTGGATTAAGGTGCGGTGTTTTTAGAAGAGGTATATGCCATTATAAGAGCTTAAATAATGGCGAAGAAATTAAATCCGTCTGCTCATTAAGTAGATTAGGATTAATATTCTTTCTTTGGCGGTATATCTCTAATGACTCCAAAAGATTAAGCCTTTGGCCTTTATTGCAAAAATTTAAAAGTTTTAAATTATCCATATGTGGAAATGAATGATTACACTCTAAGATATGATTTGAAAAAGAACATAAAAACATAAAAATTTCTGCTAACAAAGGATTGAGAGGAGATCCCATCGCTAATCCGTTAGTATGTTGAAAATATTTATTATCAAATTGCAAGTAATTTTGATTTAATGAAAGTTCGAATGCGTCTAATAATTCTGTTTTTACAACGGGATTAGTGTTAGATTTATCTAAAAGAGTATGCGCTATTTGAGTACATAGAGACGAGGTGCTAGAAGATTTTTGTTGACAATTTGGAATTTTTCTAATTTGGAAAAGATTATATTAATATTAGACAATAAACTTTTAATTTGATTTTGAAAGATTTCCGTTGGGTCTTTTTTTAATATTTAAATTATCCACTGTTATAAAGACTTGTATTTGATCTAAATAACTTTGTTATTCTAATATTACTATTGAGTTGGATTTGTCGGCTTTAGTGACGATAAGGGAGTTGTTGGAAATTTTTGATTTTATAGACTTAATAATTTTACTGTCGGTTGGTTTTCTGTTGGTGTGTTTATTGTTTAGTTTTACCATTAGTATAGTTTTATACTCTGATGCAAGATGAAATTAATTCGATTGCTTAGGATATAATCAATTGGAAGAACACTAATTAATCCATTCTCTGGTTGATTCCTTGAGACAGAAAGCTTTTAAATTAAAAAAAAATAAAGATATTACCGTACAGGTACTATCTATTATCTAAATATCTATTTTGAATCTCATCAGCGTAGTGGAGTTCCTTTTACAGGAAACAATAATCAATTTATACATTATTCTTGTTATACTCATCGCTATTAAGATGACCCTTTAATAGTAGGTGGTTATCTACTCATAGGGATCTAGTGCAACGTTTTGACAATAGATGGCATCTTTATGGCAATATCTTAAACGATGGGTAACCTGGAGAATTAAATACTCCACAGTAAAACTCTATTCCTTGTCTAAAAACCTTGAGCAACAGTAATCCGTTTGGTGTCGCTGCTCTTTATGAGGAGAGTGGCACACAGGATGATCGGATTCAATTCTAAGCGATCAATTCGCTTGAGATCAGACTAGAGAAGACCTTTTGGTCCTGGACTAGTCAAACAACAGTGATCGCAGAGAAGAGGTTTTAGTCGGCAGGAGTTCGACAGTACTCTACTACAAGGGTGTCCATGCAGGATTTTCCCTCCTCTTATCAAAAAAATGATTCCCTGTCTCCAACTGCGCTACGCGGATGAGATCCAAAATAGGTCGAAACCGGTCCGTGGCTGTTATTCACAAAGAACAATAGAAAAATATTATTTAAACTGCATTAGTAAATTGTATGTTAACTGTAAACGATTTTTTTGGCAACAAAATACGAGTCTTGTTTAATTGTTTAATAGTAAGGTTTTTGAGATAAGTGGAAATTTGTTTAAAAATTTTATAAATATTATAAGAGAAATATCTCAAAAAATTTTGTTTTATTTTTGGCAGGTGAAATAATTCCTCTGAACCTCACATGTGTGTTTTGAACATCAGAAAGGAAAGTATAAAGAGACTTGCGCATTCGGATATTTTTTTAATAAAGAACACAACAGTGCAATACACGGCGGTGAAACATATTTAGCTAACCTAACTCATCAATTTTTCGATGATCGAACTTGCGTAAACCTAAGATCAATATTATGCAAGCATTTTGTATTTTTTAATGCAATTTTTTGTGTTTGCAATTTAAATATGCATGATACACCTTATCCGCAAAATTAAATTGACTTATTACAAAGGTGTATCAGTCGTTTAGTGTTTAATGTTAAAAGGTGTCTATTAGAATACATAATATGCAATTTAAAACGCTAATTATTATCAATAATAAGACCTAAATTTCGAACAGAATAGAGTACTGACAATATTTCATTATCTATCTTGACTTTTTATTGAGATGTGGCAGTAGTAGTAATATTTGGAAGTCCAAAAAACATAACAGAGGATTGAGCGCTATTTATTAATAAAGAATGACGGCGAGACTTTTTCACTGGTTTAGATATATTAGAGTTTACATTGTTACAAGCTATTACAATATCCTCAATGTTAAAAGAATACAACAGCTGTGTGTCGTCAGCGTACGCGTTTGTTTACAGTGGCTTAAAACATCGGTTACAAATGATGTGTATATAAACAGAACCTTGTGGGACACCTGAATCTACATTACCTATTTCAGAAATTATATTATCAATCCGTACAACTTGATTACTTCCTTTTAGAAAACTAGCAATTAGAGCTATGATTTTTTTTTTCAAATCCAATTTAGTGAAGCTTGGCTCATTGTATCGAACGCCTTTCTATAGTCAAGTAGTATCATGGCAGTTAGATACCCATTATCAGTTGCTGTCATAAGGGATATCTAATAAAATGGTAGTACAACTGTAATTTGGTCAGAAAGCTGACTGTGTTGGGGAAAAAAGTTGATTTTTCTCAAGAGATAGAACTAAATTAAAATAAATTTTCATAACATGCTCTAAAATTTTTGACAATACAAGTCGGCCTGAGGTTAAGTTTTAGGATATTTAATTTTAGGAATAGGTGTAATTATACATAGTTTCCAGGGAAAATTGCTTGTTTAGTGCACAAGAATGCCATTAGAATATATAGATAATTTTTCTTACATCATCAATCTTAATTAGATTGAATACTAGTGTTGCGGCTTTGCCTGGTTCGCATCTCTGACCCTCCGCGTTTGCATATTTCCAGAGGTCGTCCAGAGTAATGCTACTTGTTTTTTTTTTATTGCTTTTACATATTATAAAAAGAAAGTTTAGCATTTATGGTGTTTCCCTCAAAGTACGCGATGCAAACAATACGTCATAAACATGGCTTAAATAAATAAAAGTATTCCTACAATAGCCAAAGGAATAACCATATGTTTAATAAATACCCTGTATAGTAAAGGTAATCACCATTTGCGTATGCAAAAACTAAATATTTTTTTAAAAAGGGGATTTATACGTATTTTTAAATTTTATAAAAATCTTCATTGGCACTATTTTTCTATTCAATTAAATCGTTATTTTTGTAATGGCGTTAAGGGAAAAGTTAGAAAGAATAATTGCCAGGAGTATTTGAACGTTATTATTAGGAGCTAATGGCTTATGTGCCAGGAATGAATAAATGGCTCGAAAGAGAAGTAGAAAACCTGGAAATGGAATGAAATAGTACATTAATACGCGGCACACGATGTTACAGTAGAATTAGCGGTAGCAAAAGTTAAGAATCGTTAGTTTAATTATGTGATCGGATAGATGACCGATACATTTCACTTTTGGAATTTAAATAATATCATAGTCAAGGTTATTCCAAAATTAACGTTTTAATTTCCCGCCATTTGTGCAGTAAAAATGACTGCTGACAGTATCATAACATCATCAACTGTAAAGAGATTAATTAGAAAATTTAGAGAAATTGCATTAGTTGAAGACATTAAACACACTGGTGGTTCAAAAATAAGTCGTTTAAATATCAATATGGTAGCAGTGCGTGAGATATTTCAAATTTTAAGAAGCTTTCTACAGCGCATACTCACAATAAAATTTTTATGTTTAGAAATTTCAATCAACACAACAACTGACGCCTAATAACCATGCAGGTCGAAGAGAGTCTGTTGAATACATTATTGAACATCATCAAGTTGATGCTATTTTTTTAGCAAAATAATCCTAAGCGATGAAGCACATTTTCACCTTGATAACTTTGTTAATCTTTAAAATTGCCATGTTTGACTGTTACTGGTGCTTGCTATCGCCATATGAACAGCAGAGTTATTTCTGTCAAAATTTGATTATATTAATGTGAACAGTATGTGGTTTCAACAAGAGGGTGCTACGTGCCATGCAGACCGTGAAAGAAATCAATTACTGCTTGATACATTTCTTAGTTGTGTTCTCGCTCGTTTCGGTGATCAGGATTAGCGATCGTGTGATTTAACACCATTAGATTTCTTTCTATAGGGTTATTTGAAATCAAAGATCTAATACAAATATTAATTAAAGGAAAAAAAAAACAATTGTTTGACACTCCATGCATTTATTTCGTGATTAATTTTAAAGTATAGATGAAATCAAAATACTTTTCTTTTAATGATTGAATCATACCTAAAAATAAATCGATGTTATATTATCAAAGAAAAGTAGTTTTATTTCATTTTTAATGAAGAGAATGTTTGCTACCGTTACTACGTGGTAATATATACTTACACCAAATTAAAAAAAAAATCACTATGCTTGTTAAAACATGAAAATAATACTTTTGCGACAATAAAATCCTCACAAATATATTAATGTATTGAGTTAATAAGAATATAAAAGAAATATACAACTGTAGAGTTAACGATAAAAATATTTAAATCTTTTTAAAATATGCAAATAGTCTATGCGAAACATTTTATTAATTTATTAATCGTGACTATAATTTCGACATCGTTTTACCGAAATTCTCAATCTGTTATTACAAACAAGTAATGCAATTTTGTATAATACATCGAATAGACGTTAATTTAAAATCCGCTCTAAACGGGAAATAGGACATTTATAGGAAACAGTGAACATACAACAGGAAATAATCTCAGAGTTGCATTAAGGAAAATGTCGTACTTCATGTCGAGGAATATTGCCAATAAACAGAACGATGCAATTCAGTTTTTAAACTAGATTACAATCAAGTAACTTGACAATCACATAAATTACGAAATGTTTTCGTATTTTTAAATTAATAGTTAATTTTCTACAACGAACTAAAGAACTTGAATACATTTATTATTAAATTAAACTCTAAGTAGGTATGTACTTAATTTATAACAATTAAACGTTTTTTTTAATCTGACTGAAATTTATTATTAATTATTATCATTATATACCTTATTATTTTAGTTATTTTTTGACAAGAAGTATTAAAAACAATAGTACCATAACATAAAACACAATATATTTTTTTAGCATACCTTATAAAAACACTACTAGATGGATTATTACGGCTTCTCTTTTACACGGCATTTTTTCTTCTATCTAGTAAAAACCAAATTTAGTTTTCCAAGTGATTGAAAATACAGGTTTTTTCGTAGCCGTCGTCTGCGTTTAAAAATAAAAATTATCTATAATATTAATTAACGAGTGTCTCTTGATAATTAACAAACAGACTTGTTGCATGTATCAAGACTTTCTTTAAAAGATTATTTAAAAAATGTTGTTTTGAATTGATTTTAATTTAAATTTTCATTCGAATGAATAAGGTATTATTTTATTGAAGATATTAAATATTACCATATTAAAAGTAAATTAAAGGTTTCTATTGAACTAACATTTTAAGAACTGAGTATTTGATAGATAGATAGACTCTAGGGTGAAATTTTGTATTGTTTGTGGGAGTTTGTGGAACATTACCGATTGCTTTTTGGCGTAACTTGGCAATCTTCTTCTTTTGCAATTGACACTTTTTGTATATAATGGCACTCACTTTACTTCTTACATAATCATCCAGGAGGTCGAACTCCACTGCATGTAGGTGGAAGAGCAGTTCAGTGTGGAGCACTTTCAGGTATGTCCGTATAACATCCCGTCTTCGGAACCAGAATTTTGCTTCTTCCTTAATTCTTAATCTTTCGGCTGCTGCTTTGGTTTTCTTCCCGGCGATTGTGTTGGTATTCATTTTAATTTGTGCGTATTTGGGTATGATGTTATATTTTAAACACTCTTGATTAAAACGGATATTTTGCATATATTTGCTAATTTATGTTTCAAATGTAATTTAAAATATGTTTTAGCCTTAACTGCCACACTGGCTTCAATTAAATAAGTAGTTGTAGAGGCTTTTACTTCGTGATACATTTTATGATTCAGAATAAAATAATTTTAGAATTAGGTCCAAAATAGTCACCTCATATTGATTGTAAGAATTTTAAAGAAACATTAATAGTCGAAACAGAAATTGCCTTGAAAAATGTCAACGAATGTGAACTTAGTAAAGCCAAAATTGATCAACTCATAAAACAAGCTAAACTAGATAGTACTTCATCCTCAAAAATTGTAAGGAATATTAAAAATAAAGTTAAAACCAATAAATTAGTAATAACGAAAGCAGACAAGGGAAATTCAACAGTTATTTTAAACAAAGCAGATTATATACAACAGTTATTTTAAAGTTGAAGATTTTATCAGTAGTTCCAATGTAGAAATTATTAACAGAGATCCGACAAACTGCATTATGAAAAATTTAAAATCCTTAATTAAAGTTTCTAACAGCATTTTATCACAAAGAGATAAATTCAAAATTTTACCAATGAATCCAATGTGTCCGCGACTGTACGGTTTAATTAAAATTCACAAACCAGGAGAACCAATTAGACCTGTAGTAACTTACATTAACTCCCTAACTCGGCAGTTATGCATAAAACTAAATTCTATTTTTAAAGAATTAACTCACTTTAAAGACCCAAATTCAAAACAACTACGAAAACATCAGCTTCAATCAAACTCCAAATTAGTTTCGTTCGATGTGAGCAATATGTTCTCGAACATTCCACCACAAGACTGCATAAAACTAGTACAACAAACTTTAGAAGAATATAATGTCAATCCGGTTATAATCCATGAATTTTTAGAATTAATTAAAATCATCTTAGACAATAATTATTTTTCATTTGAGAATAAAATTTATAAGCAAAAGGGAGGCTTAGGAATGGGCTCTCCATTGAGCCCTTTACTTGCAGAAATTTTTATGCATAATATAACCAAAATAATATTAAAATTAAATTCAGCCAAATCACACATTCTGTTCTGGTATAGATATGTCGATGTCATACTTGCTTGCTTCAGAGGAACAGACAGGCAACTAGATCAATTTCTCAACGAAATAAGTAACATACATCCAAATATAAAATTCACACTAGAAAAATAAGTTAACCAAAATATAAAATTCTTAGATCTCTCAATAACTAGAACTATAAATAATACGTTCAATTTTGATATTTATAGAAAACCTACTTTCACCTATACTTTAATTCATAATACGTCTAGACATACAATAAAACACAAATTAGCCGCATTCGAAACCATGATTTACAGAGCAAAAACAATTCCATTAACAGACCAATCTTACAAGAATGAAATAAAAACAATCCAGTCCCTTGCAATCAACAATGGTTATCCATATAATTTAATAGATAAATTAATTCAAAAACAAGAGATCAACTCAATTCTTGTACGCAGTTAATAATACAAAACAAAATTCAAATTTTAAAATACTGACATTTTTCGGCAATATCACAGACAAAATTAAATCCCCAAATAAAATCTGTAATATTATTTTTAATAATAAAACGCCTATTAATAAAATGTTAAAATCCGATATATACAAGTTAAAATGCAAAAATTGTTTGGGAGAATATATTGGTCAATTGGGACGCAATTTTAACAGAAAATTAAAAGAACACATTAGCGCATATAAAAACGGCACAAATAAATCAACATTCGCTAATCACATTAAGAAAAACGGTCACTCATTTGAAGAAAACGCACTCGAGGTAAGGGAAAAAGGGACTTAAGATGGAGTCCATTGAGATCTTCAAGCTAAATGGTAATCCGGACATCCCCATCATTAATGACCAAATGAACCTTATGTTCTCTCCGCTTTTCAATGCGTTATAAATTTGGTGCCAACTGTAATTTTAAATATTAATTGTTTGATAATGACAAGCTGAAGTTGTCGAAACTATAGTAACAAGTGTTATTAAAAAAGTGATAAAAACAAAGTTATTCGTTTTATTTTATTTTAGTGTAATTTATCCTTTTATAGTTAATAATAGGATTTTACATTGAATTTGTCATAATTGCAATGTAGAAAAGGTTATCAATTATTTCATAATAAGTTTCTCCAAGAAAAAAATTATTCAAGAAATAAAAGAATACATTTTCAGTTTTTAATTTTTTTAAATTTGTTCTTCCATTTATTGTAATGAATTTTGTGTTGCGCAATGATAAAAGCTTTGAATAATTATATTAAATTTTGAAAATGTGACGATTGCTTTTCTATTTGATAATAAATTTTTAAATTATGTGATTTAATAAGGAAGCAAATTTTAAGTTTAATTTTATTAATTTTATTTATTTAATTTTTATTTATTTAATAGCCACCATATAAATTATAAATACATCTATTATATGTTTTAAATTGCGGCAGATGTGATCGTCATTTAAAATTAAATTGTTAACTTAATCTACTACAAACTAATAACTAATAACTAATAATTAACACAATAAAGTTTTTTGTCGACATTTAAAAATAAATATTAAGTATGTAAAATATATTAAATCTAACAAAACTTACAACACATTAAAATTCAATAAATCAAAATAAAAACTACTAACATTTCAGATTATATTATAACATAAATCTCACAGGTACTCTGATATTTTATAATAACATTTTTCTACAAGGAATTGTTTAAGTTTATTTAAAAAAATTTTAATATCTCTACATTTTACTCTATATTCCCGTACTAGAATATCGAGCCGTTCTTTCATACATTGCAGTTTTGTGTGCTGTTGTTATAATTTTAGAGCCATGTCTTGTTTGATATGTATGTGTAGTATTGTTTTTTGTGAATTCTAATTCATTTTTGCGTACATATATAGCACATATAAATATATATATATATATATATATATATATATATATATATATATATACACCCGGAATTGTCAGGATTTTGTTATTTTTGAACACATTACAACATGACTCCGTTTTGTGTAAATCGAAAATAAGTCGAAGCAATCGTTTTTGGGCACAGAACACTCTTGATATATCCGATTTTTCCCACAATAAAATATCATATGTTATATAAGGATATGCTATGGCATAGTATAATTCTATTAAAGATTTTTTACTAAATTTTGGTTTTAGTCTTAGAATAGCGTAGTATGCACTATTTAGCTTAGAGAGTATGTGGTCAATTTGCCTATCCCATGCTAAATTATTTTCGATATAGCTGCCAAGATATTTCACATATGTTGAAGTATTTGGTATTTCATGTTCTGGAGGTTTTTTATTGTAGAACTGCAAAGTTGTTGTTTTGCCGACGTTTATTAAAAGATTGTTTTTGTTGCACCATTCGCAGACCTCTTCATTTGTTTGTTTAATTTTCAATGATAATTCATCATGGGTTTTGCCTGATACTATAATCGCGGCATCATCAGCAAAATTGATCACATACCCTCCGCTCACATGCTCACTTAGATCATTTATATATAACATAAACAAAAGTAGTCCTAAAGTTGATCCCTGGACAACACCTCTTGTTAGATCACGCACTTCCGACGTATCTTCACTAATTATACAAATAATTTGCGGTTAGTTAGAAATGATTGTAGAAGATCTAGTATTCTATCACGTATCCCAAGAGAGTCAAGCTTTTCGCACATAAATTTCACATTTACAGTATCGAAGGCCCGCGAAAAATCATAAAATAAACCAGCTGCGCACATTCCTGCATCAACATTTTTTGCGATTTCTTCTACCAACACTACACTCGCAGTTTCCGGGGATCGATTTTTTCGAAATCCATGCTGGGCATCATTCAGTATTCGGTATTTTTCTACATAAATATTTAGTTTATATACTATTACATTTTCTATTATTTTTGAAAATATATCCAGCAGGGATACCGGTCGATAGTTTTTCGTGTCCGTCTTTGGTCCCTTTTTATGGATTGGTACAATTTTTGATATTTTCAAATGATAAGTTGATAATATAATATAAGGTTTTTAGGTCTAACCTTGTTAGCATATAGAAATAACTGAAGTCTCTAGAAATTATACCAAGTTTTAGAGATATCATTCTTAAAAACTTTCCTTGAACCATCTCAATTATATTACTACTACTGACATAAAAAGGATTCCAAATTGCTGAACTATATTCAAGCTTAGTTCTTACTAACGATACATATAACAGTTTGACTATTTCAATGTTGAAATTAGATGAAAATCTAGAAATTGCTTAGTATTTTGAAGGCTCTATTCCTCAGTATATTAATATTAGACGAAAAAGTCAATCGAGTGTCGAATAAAATACCTAAATCTTTAACATCATCAACAAATCGTAGTACATAATTATATATAACATAGTTAAATCTTATCAATTTACAACTACTAAAAGAAATTACAGGATATTTTTTAATATGTAAGTCAAGTTTATTGGAATTACACCAAGTAGCAATATTGTTTAGATCACTTTAGAGTCTGTCACGGTCTTCTGCACTTTGTACTATAGAAAATAATTTCAAATCATCTGAAAACATAAAAATTTAGAATACTTGATACATTTCCCGATATCATTAATAAAAAGTAAGAAAATAATTGGCCCTCAATGGGAAGCTTGAGGTATACCAGATGTAATATTTATTGCTATAATTATCAATTTTTACAAACGGCTGACGATATGACAAAAAACTCTTAAACTCAAATCCAAGCAATGATAATTTATTTAATAAGATATTATGGTTGACACGATCAAAGGCTTTAGAAAGATCGGTAAAAATAGCATCCATCTGGTATCGATACTTTAAGACATTTAATAAAAAGCATTGATATGTTAATAGATTTGTAATTGTATATTTACCCTGCAGAAAACCATAAACTTAAGCCCGCATTAATAATTTCGTAAAATTTTTTCAAAGAAATATTTATATTTGGATTATACGAAATAGATTTCCAGTCCACCGATGCTAAAAAATTATTTAGTGAAATATAGTCTGCAGATTTAAAGTAATAATAAAATAAGTCACTCTGAACCGTATTCAACGTCACCAGGAAACTTTATACTAAGTGAATACATGATTATAATCCATCCAATCACTTAGAAGTATTTAATTCCTTAATGTTTGATAATACTAAATCTAAAAATACGTTGCATGATTCGGGTTAATATTCTTTTGACTTAAATTATTAAATGCTAAACAGTCACGTAAACATTGCTCACAATTAGAAATATGAATATCTCCATCCACTAGATCCACAGTATATGTATTCTAAATTAGGATTTTCCATACAAATTTGATCTAGTGTCATGGTATAATGTTTATAAAATGAAACATTAGAATCATTTTAAAAAAGGTTAAAGTTTTTATACCACTATAAATAGTGGTATAAAAACTTAAACATTATTTTCATTTAACCTTTTTTAAAATGAACTACCACATAGTAACGGTCGCTACCATCATTTTCATTAGAATCATTGTCATTTCTAAACTAATCTATACTGAGAAAGTCTTAAATTGTCTCAATTCTAATACTTTGTTACAATCAAATTGAATCCTACAAATAAATTCATTAATATCTATTGCAATAAAACTGCCATACTAGCATTACTCCCAATATTATATTAATAGTTAAAAATTAATAAAGAAGAATACCTAATTATATGTGTAGTGTCCTATAAGACAGTTGCGTGTCGAAATATTGAAAAATATTTAATCACCCAAATTATCCAATACATAAAATTTAAATCAACATTCAACACATAATTCTGGGACTACTGACCTCCTAGGGTACTAAATACTTGAAGCATATATCTTGAAATGAATTTTTTCTACCCCTAGATTCTAAAATGTCAATTATAATTTACTATTATAACATTAATATTAATAAAACATAAAAGATAAGTTCTACAGATAATTGGATTAGACACAAATACAATTACGATGAATTATTTTCTCATTTAACCTGTGATGAAAAATATTTGTATTATTTAAATTTAAAAAAAAAACAGTAAAATAAAACCGATCCTTTCAATCAAGAAACTAATTAAACTCAAACTATTTCTAATTTTAATTATAATAAAAGTATACATATTTTCATTAATAATTTAAATTTAATATATAATATAATAATAACAAAATTGAAATGATTAATTATTAATATTAAGTTTGCTTTAAAACACACCTTAGTTAGAACCATAAGCCAATTTATATTAACCAATAAACTTATTTGGTTTTACTTCTTTAATAACACTTGTTATCATCATTTCGACAACTTCATCATAGTTAAATAATTGCAATCAAACAAAAATATTTTGTTATTAGAAATTTACTTACCTTAAATGTAATTATTTTAATAACAAGTATAACCATATAGGAACAACGATGGATTACTTTTAATTAGATGAATAGACTGTAAGACTTTGATCGATAGTCATCTTTTGTAGCGAATTTCAATAAATTATCTTACAATTATTTTAATTAGATTTTATACTCAATGACTGATAATAGGTAGTTGATCACTTGGTTCGTTTCACTTTATTAAATAAACATAATATTTTACCAAGTGACAAATGAGAAACAAATACTTAATTACCGCCTTTTATAATAATAATACTTTTAAATTATCTGTATTTTATTTAAAATCATGATTTCCCAAGCCAATATACGTGATTGTGGAGTCTTTGATATATTTCAAATAATTCAAATAAAACGATTAACTTTGTTGATATACTTTTTCTGATCAATTTTTTAACTTCAGTTTCGACAACAGGTATCAATATATTTCCATGGTATACTAAAATATTAACTAAAGTTATCCAAACTGCAGTCACAAAAATAAATAAAAAGTCTAATCGTTTTATTGGAATTATAAGTAAATGTTATTAATAGTAATAAGTAGATAATAAAAGTTATAAAAGTAATATATTAAGGTCACATGAATGTGATAACTAACATTTATATCATGTAATAATTCTAGCTAGTAACTCTCAATTAAATAAAGCTGATTAATTAAGTTTACTACACCCTAAACACAGATTACATGGTAAATTCATTAGTTAGTACAATGAGTAAAATTATGTTAAGAAAACAAGTGCACTTACAGTTTCCGATTCTTCCATGGTGAGAAGAAAATATTCAACAGGGGTAGTTTTCGCAACGCGTCTATTTTCAGAAAATCCCGACCAAAGCACAAACGGCACGTCGACGCGCAAAACGAAAACTGACTACAGGTGGACGCCGGTCTGAGCTTTCGCATTCGCGAGTTCGCGCACATTGGCGTTCCGGCATTACAGAGCACTCCTTTCGTTGCGGCATGCACATCCTCCGCCCCCGCAATTTGTATTTCAGACTAAGTGCTTTTTTTTTCACTCGCCGGGAGATGTAAGAAGCAAATATTGGAAGACGTGATGCTTTCGCTTCGACAGGTTTCTAATAAGGGATCGTCGCGTCAAGCCAACTGAAGCACTTTGTCGTGTCTGATTCCATTAATAAAGTTGCATCTACTAAGGCAGCCTCTTGTCTTCCGGTGCATTTAATTTTATGTGAAAACTGTATATACAGTTTGTAGCCTTGTGAAAAACGTTACTTTAACTTAATAACCAAATAATGACTTAAATATACTATGTGTTCTATAGTATATAATGTTATTCTTTCATAAAAACTGAATAGTATTGGGTTGTAAAAATGTTTACATTAACGATCTACTTAATTTAAGATAAAATGATACATTAATTTTATTTGCACACAAAACAGTAATTTTTATGAATGATTTAAAATAAAGTTGGAAGAAGACTTTAAAAGTACTTCTGGTTATCAAGGGTATAACTGTCTATCCGTAGATATTGGTAAAACAAAATTCTTAGCTTTTTTACATTATTATTAAGTATCAATAAGGAAACAAATTACTTATGAGAGTGATTCTTGACCAATATTTAAGGTTGAATATACAATATACAGGGTGATTCATTAAGGGTGGCCACCGGCCTTATCTCGGAAGCCGTATATCCTAGAATTTGGGGGAAAAAATTCTTATCACATAATCGGCCAAAAGAAAATGCTTAAAAACATTTTTAAATGCTTAGCTTTCTACTATTTTTTTTTCCATTAATTACGTTAATAAATATTCTGCCATTCGATTTAACTTGATATTTTTTTGAAATATATGTGTAGCAGTATGTTTCCACTTACAACATACAGGGTGAACCAACACTTCGAAAACAGCGAGAAACAACAACGAAAAACAACAACGAAAATTTAAAAAATCTAAATATCTTTGGAATGACAAGAGATATCAGTTTGCGGTTTTGACGAAACAATATGTAATTTCATTTTCTTTTTTGTAAGCTGCTTCGAGTTATATCATTCCATTTGATATTTCTGAGAAAAATACATAAATAGGGTTAAGTGTTACATAACGCCCTCTAGTTGCCAGCGCATAGATTAAATGTGTTAATGTTTTTTATTTTTGTAATCAACTTCTAATACTATTTCCATTGAGCCTAAGCTTGTGAAAATCGGTTAAGGTATACGGAAGTTACAGACCATTTTCTGTAAACAAAAGTATATTTCCCATACCACTTAACTGTAGGTGATAGAAAAAAATGACTTTAGCAAAAATTGTAAACCAAGTACAGTAGTTTCTAATTTTGATAATTTTCAATAATTACCTTAATGCGGTAATATTTTGTAAAAAAACGCAAATTAATTATGCAAATGATAAAATGCGCCACCTAGCGGAAAGCTACGCATTTAAAAATATTTTAACCTAAATGCGTCCTAGTTGCAATCCTAGGAGTGGGAAATTGTCATCTTTGATAGTAACAAGCTTTGACTTATTTTCTCTGGACCAACGCTTCCAGTGATCTTCACTGAGCCAGCAGAGGGAATTAAGCACCCCCTATATCTGCATAAGCAATGTTGTCAGCTCTTCTGCAGAAAGGAGAGCAATTCTTGTTGCTCAACGAAGCTGACATTTTATACTTTTCACAGCAGCTCTCCACAATTCCCCGAAATGAGGAGCTATGTATGGTATGAAGCTCCAAATGATTTTTGTTCAATAAGGTTGTCTTTTATTGCCCTTCCGATTAATTTCATTTGTTAAGAACTGTCATATTTCCCGTAGGTGACTTTGAGCTTCTACAAAATTGATTCTGTTGTCACTTAGTTGTTTAATCAATCGCTGGTATCAGAGAATCCATGTAACTCTAGATGACAAGTCTGCTCAAGAACTACCGTGCGCAAAATGTTGATTTAAGTATATCCTGGAGGTTGTTTACGTATTGCAGCCATCAATCGATAAAATCATCGGGAAGCAGATCATTCCATCCGCATTTAAGTCTCCAGATATCCTGTATACAGATCTTCCTAATTATTATAATTGGAACAGCTAGATCCAGTAGATCACAAATTCTGAATATATCGCTTATCAATCGCTAGAATGATGTGATGCTTATAACCTAATATATTAGCTGATGGATTTCACATCATTCCCAGCGTAGAAATTGGATTTATTTCTTCGCCACTCTCATATGTTAGCACTGCTATATTGTCGGTGTAATGTACTCACTTCCTTGTTATTGTTTGCCCTCTTTTTAGTTCAGAGCCACCTAGGACAAGAAGATCATTGATCTGGACGAGCATTTTGAGTCAATAATAGCTTCCGGCATTAGAAATTAACTCATACGCACATAATTAATGGGGGATTGGTCTCCATCATATTCGTTGGTATTTACAGTTCTCATCACATACTCTTGCCGGTACATCTTCGAGATGTCAGCTGCCATCCTCACCAGTATTGGAAATAAGTCGTTCTGCACAGGTAAGACCACCATCAGGATGGCATTAAGTGAAACACCTGTTGAAGGTGGTACCGAGCCGTTGAAGACCACGTGCAATTTTGTCATGGGGCATATAATACTCTTGAAGAACACTTTCCTGATTTTCCCAATATGACCTCACTTTTCATATTTCTTTACTATAAATGTCAACGTCCTAGGACAGATGAAATTCTGGATCAGTCGGGTCCATTCCCGGTGGCACAGAGGAGATGTTTTTTTTTTTTTTTTTTTATCCTCACGAGGTGGTGTCGCTTAGCGTCCCTGCACTGCGGTCTCCGTGGTCCTTTTGTGCGCCTCTGGCTGTTTTACTCCTTTTCAACTCCTGTATCTTCTAAGAAGTCCAGGAGTTTCTGCCAGGGGATATTCTTTAGCTGTTCTACAGGAAGCATGGGCTTCCCGAGTTTCGCCTTGCGTTCTTGTTTGTATGCTTCGCAAGTGCACAGTAGGTGTTCGGGAGTTTCCTCTTCTTCCAGGCACCCACGGCATAGGGGGCTTTTCTCAATGCCCATCCTATGTTTGTGCTTGTTCAGGTCACAGTGTCCAGTGACTAGTCCTGTGATTTTTCTTAGTTTCAGTCTGCTCAGTCTAGACAGCTTCAACATGCTGTCAGGTACCGGACCATCTAGGAAGAGTCTTGTATGCCTCATTCCATTTTGGTTTTGCCATGCCTTTTTGTGCTCCTCTGCTAACTTGCGTCGGATTATTTCCTTTCCGGTTTCATGGGGTATACCGAAAGCGGGTTCAGGTCCTATGAATTCACCTGTTGCTTCTTGTTTAGCCAGCAAGTCGGCCCCCAAGTGTCCAATAATTTTTTGGTCCTTGGGTACCCATACTAGCTGTGTTTCTCTTGTTGTCGCCAGTGCGTCCAGTCTGTTTATGCAAGTCATGACCAGCCTGGACTGCACTATCGGTGAGGCTAGCGCTTTTATGGCTGCCTGGCTATCTGTCATAATGGTAATTGGTCCTTTATTAAGTCCCGATTCCATTAAGTGATGAGCACACCAGTCAATGGCGGCTATTTCGGCCTGGAAGATAGAGGCATGCTTCCCCAGAGCAATCGCGAATTGTTTGCTCCGGTTGCAGCCTCCATAGATACCAGCCCCGGTTCCTTTAGTATTTTTGGCCCCGTCTGTGTACCAGATGGTTCCTTTACTCGTTCCCGGGTATGTTCCATTTGTCCATTCACTCCGCTGTGGTATGATCGTTTTGAATCTGCGGGATGGGTGTACGATTTTGGTGAAATCGGACCTCATTGTTAGTGTCTCTTCTTCTTGTAGTACTTTAAATGTTGCCGGTCTTGAAGGCCCCATATTTAAAGTATGTCCATTTATGTGCATCCTATAGGCTGCCTGTCTAGCTTCCATCATTACAAATAAATGTAGTGGTGGTAGCGATAATATGTGTTCCATGGCTGCCGTGGGCGTTGTCCTCATTGCCCCAGTGATTAGCAGACACGCCTGTCTTTGCACTCTTTCGAGTTTTACTGCTGCACTTTTGGTTTGGGTCTTTTCTCCCCAAACGAGCGCCGCGTATGTCACTATAGGTCTTATGACCACAGTGTATAGCCATTTGGTCATACTGGGTCTCAGTCCCCATGTGCGTCCTACCATTTTTCGGGTCGCAAAAAGTCCTCTCATGGCCTTTTTGCTGATGCTCTCTAGGTGGAAGTTGAAGTTCAATCTGGTATCAAGTATGACCCCTAAATATTTTACTTCATTTTTGATTGGAACTTCCATTTCATACATACGTAGTGATTTTATGTCATTGGTTTTTCGTCGCCTAGTAAAAGGGACGATCGCCGTTTTGACCGGGTTTACAGTTAACCCTTCATTCCTGCACCATCTTTCTACGGTATTTAGTGCCTTCTGCATCAAGTTTGATACAGTGGTCCCAAACTTCCCGCTTACTAGAATGGTCAGATCATCTGCATACCCCAGTGCATATATGCCCTGGCTTTCGAGTAGCAACAGAAGGTCGTCCATGACGAGGCACCATAGGAGCGGCGAGAGAACACCTCCCTGCGGGCACCCGCCAGCGACTAACGCTTCTGCTGTTTTTCCATATAGGGTAGTCGTCACAGTCCGACTTCTGAGCATCTTGTTTACCCATTGTCGGACTTGCGGGTTAATTCCTCTTTTCTCCATTGCTGTTGCTATGGAGTTGAAGGTTGTGTTGTCAAACGCCCCTTCAATATCCAGAAAGGCCCCTAACGCAACGTCTTTGCATTGTAGGGTCCTTTCGCATCTGCTCACTAGCTGGTGGATTGCTAGCTCGCATGACTTTCCCGCTTGGTAGGCATATTGTTGACGGTGTAGTCCTTTAAAACTCCTTCCCGTATGTGCCTGTCTACTAGTTTTTCTAGTAGTTTTAACATAAATGATGACAAGTTGATCGGTCTGTAAGATTTAGCCTGGGCATATGAATCACGCCCTGGCTTAGGTATGAATACCACCTTTACAGTCCGCCAGCTGCTTGGGATGTATGAAAGGGCAAGGCTTGCTCTGAGGATTTCACATAGTGGTTTCCTCAGCGTTGCTATCCCCTTTTCTAGCATGATAGGATATATCCTGTCAGGGCCTGGTGATTTGAATGGTTTGAACGTGTTAATTCCCCACTCAACGTGACCTGGTCTAATTATCGTTTTCGCTGTTTCCCAGTCCCGTTTTGGAGCCCCTTCGTTGGGCTCGCTTAGGTCCTCGGAAACAGGATTGTCAAGTATTGCAGAACCCGGGAAATGCGTCTGAAGTAATACCTGCAGGGTCTCTTCTACCGAGTCTGTGTACTTTCCATTTTTGGTCTGCAGTGAGCCGATGTTCCCAGCATGATGAGGAGATGTTAAAATTCATGTTATGTTGGTGTGGGATCCGTCAAATAGTCCATAACCAAAGCGTCAATCGGTATGCTGTAGAGAAACTCGAGAAGATGACTTTCATTACTACCGTGATTAAATATTCTTTAATATTTAGTTGTTTCAAACCTAATCGTTTCACATACGCACTGGTTTTAAGATTAGGTTGAGCATCACTATCTAAAACCGCTTGTACTACTTGATAATGGCTATATCATATAAGTATATGCAAAATTAAATACACACGCTGTATGATAAACAAGAAAACTATTTATTAAATAAAAGTGCATACAAAATATATACAAATATGAAAAAATAGACAGCAGATCAGAAGTAAAGAAATTAGATTTATGAATTGAACAAAGTTTTACATAAGCAGTTGAGTTACTTACTTTTTTCGAAGTCAGAGTAAGACTGTTTATTGGGCACAGGAAATGGAATACATAAGAGCGCAAAGAATCACGTTAGCAATGGAGGGCGATTTTTAAAACCTGCCCTGATGATTATAGGCAATCGTTTGATGACAGAATTGCAATGGATACTCGCATATTTTGCGTACGCTTGACTAGATTCCAAATTCTTTCGAATTTTATGATAAGATTACCTATAACAAAGGCAAAGATGTGAACTAATTTGTATAATTTTTTTAAATCTTTGTACAGACTTTAGTCAGTTTGCAAACACGGCCACTGTTGATTATTCTCATCTTATCTGCACTCCGCCCCCAAGACCACTGTGGAGGAACATACTAATATTAAGATAGTCTATTGGACCTCTGTTATTTCCAAAACAGTGTGCTTTTTCTCTAAGTCATTTTCTCGAGTTTATAAACAATATGTCATTAAAATATTGGAAATTTCTAAATACTTGAAAGATTGTACTTATCTCTCCAATCTACATAAGTGGAGCTAAAAACTATAGACACATATATTTGAAATTCCAAAAATGTTCTTACTTACTTCCTTTTTTCCGTCATTATGCGGTTCAGGCAGGGACAATCAACGGCAACCAATCTACTAACAACAGAAACTTTATCATAAATGCGTTAGAGTACACTTACCAGGTTGATTTTGTTTACACGTACTTCACTAATTTCTATCCAAAGTTTTCAAATTTGCCATTTATTGTCCTCTACTCAAGTGGCTGTAATCATATTCCGCAGAGATCTCGTCTTCACTCCACTCTTTTTTCATATCTTCACAAGTAGTTGAAGTTTATCCAAACATATTTCTAACCTTACTTTCAAGGCACCGCAAATGCTTAGATTAATAAAAAGAAATTCTGGCGACTTTAAAATGCCAGAAAAATTCTTAAATAATACGCGACTTTAGTTCGTTCACTTATAGAGGTATGCTTCATTATTTTGAGTCCTTATACATCCTATGATAAACAACTTATATTGAGCGAAATCAGAGAAAATTAATAATATGTTTTTTCGGTTTCTATTGGACAAACCTATTTGAAATTTTTAATCTGCACACATTAAAACAAAATGATTTTAAATGTTTAGTTGTGGGTGCATGTACCACAAAGTAAATGCATCCACAACTAAACATGAATTTTGAATATTAAAAAATAAAAATAAAAAAGGGACAAAGAGTAAAAAATATATAAGACTAAAATGGTATAATGCTCATTTATATAATATGCGAAATACTCTTCAATTAATGTCAGAAGCTTACAATCAAACACATGATTCAGATCTACGATTAATAAGAAACAAGTATCGACGACAATATAAGCGCGAAATTGAAATGAGTAAAATGGAATTAAATAATGCTTATATCAAAAATGCAAATATTAAATCAAAAGCAATTTGCGAAATTATAAACTCGAACAGAGACTTTAAATAAATCATGTGGTATTACACCAAATGAGTACAATGAGCATTTCTCAGCTGCATAAACTCTAGAAATTCCATACCAGAATCGGACTTTGATCCAAAAATTTTAATGTGTGGCAATCCTTTAATTAGTCACATGTATTTTAAGTTTATGGAAGTGTCAACTAGTGCAGCGAATAATGCTATCTACAGTTTAAAAACAAGTAAGTGTAAAGATATTTGTGGACTACGGTATGACATACTTCAGTGTATTATAATAGCGATCATTGAACCTCTTACAGAACTCATAAACTGATGCATCAGACACTAAATTTTTTCAGATGCACTTAAAAGAGAAATAGTGATAGATTTCCACAAGAATGGTGAATGCTCTGATCCTAACAACTATAGAGGAGTTAATCTACTGCCATTGTTTGGTATAGTCCTCGAAAAAATTTCGTAGCTTCAATTGAGCGAATACTTTGAAACCTTTGAGATATTTTGCAATAAGCAATACGGGTTTCGCAAAGGTAGATCAACTAAAGAAGACATAAATAGATTTGTCGAAATGACGATCGATTGCTTTGAACAAAAAAGTCTCTCAAAAGCTTCATTTCTAATAAAATATATAAGTCCTTTACGTTGTAGAAAATTAACTAATATATAATAATAATAATATAGTCAGTCACAAATTATTTAACGTACATTCAATCATTTTTAGTTCATTTTACAGAAAGAAATACGTTCAAACTAGTGTTGCTGATAGCCTTGCTATTTTGTAACACGCAAATTACTTTTGTATTATTCAATGTCTGTCGAAGTACTAGCTAGAGAAGTAGTTGTTTCAAAAGTGGTTTGTTTTTGTAGTCTTAATAAGACTCAGTTGTTGTAGATTTTACGAAATATATTAGCTTCATTTCTAGATTACTCAAAGCTTTTGATTGTGTTTCTTTTAAGGAAATTATATTTTTACAACCTGCATCGAGAGAGTTGTCAACTAATAGTATCTCGGGTCGAACGCAATTCGTGTTATCTCAGAATTCGACCTCCGATGAATTACCCATTACTAGAGGAGCGCCTCAAGGATCAATTCTAGGACCGTTATTAATTTTACTTTATATTAACCATATTCCAAATACTATTAAGGATGGAAGTAACAAATAAAAAGAAGATTCTAAAATTAATCTTGCAAAAGCTACAAAATTATCCTAGCCTTACTATTTAAATCAGATTTAAATATACTTTACTTTTATAAAAAAATGGAAAATAATAAATGTATACATAATTTAGAAGTTCAATCACTAATGCCTAATCCTCTGCGGTGTTTCAAATGTCAGAAATGTGTCAATATATCCAATAAGTAACTTTATTTGCGGGCAGTCCGCTAATCTTTATTATCCTCCATTTACAAGCTCAAATGAAAACTATCATCATTCCACTTTTCAGACAGCGAAAAGATAATAGAAGATAATTGAACAAAAGAAATGGAATTATCGACAGTTAAAAGAATTTATTTAAACATCCAATTTAGACTTAAATTCAGGTAAAGACAATCACTGGCAAAGACTGTAGAAAGTAATAGAATCAAATATAAGGTGAAGAGGATAAGCATTATAGAACAATTCCGTGTTGGTTAAGAAAACGTAAGGTTAGACTCTCTGTTAAACTGATTACTGCAATTTGTTATCTAACATTAACATTAAACGAACTATCCCAGACAAACTGTCAAGTATACCTTCATGATACAATTGTGATTAGAACAATAATCAAGGACTGCATGAAGAATTTGAGGTGTTTCGACGATTAAGGGAGTCTGTATTGAAACTCAGCCTAAGAAATGTTATTCTTCAAGAATCTGGAAAAACTTGATGAAACTTCGAGATTTTTCTCAAGTTGTAAATTAGACGCGAAGACATGATCTCAAGTACAGGTTTTTCGTCTAGGTATTTTCTAGACTGCTACACGCAGCACCGGCATGGGGAAGGAGACATGTTGACAGGCTGAAAATGGCTATAAGACCTAGGGTACTCAAGGCCTTATGGAGGTTTATAAAACCACCTCCACGAAGATCGCGGAGTTGCTGGCGTCGATGCCTCCGCCGGATCTACTGCTGAAGGGTTCATGGCTCGAGGCAACGGTTAAGTAGAAGTAGAAGTCTAGGGCATACGTAGAAGAAATGTAGTAAGAGATGTGAAGAGGCCTGGACTCTCCAGCTCATTCATATACAGGATCCCTTAAACAAAAGACAGCACGACGAGACAGAGTACCATCTAATTCAAACAATGTACGGACATGGTGGTTTCGGTAGCTACGTGCGGTTGATGACAGCTCGGAATTCAGAGGTAAATGCAATGGTACTGGATGTGGGAGCCCCAATGATACTTGACACCCTGCTACCAGCCATGCAGGAAGGCAATGAGAAATTGGAGGCGGTATCACATGCGGTGAGGAAGATCCCAGCAAAAAAGGAGGCCAACTTGATTGGATTTATTTTCGGCATATAATCTATTGTTGATGTATGATCTTTTCTTGTTATTGATGTAATTTTTCTGTTTATGTATTGATGTATATTGTATTGTCTTCTTAACTAAAGATAGAGCTCTGGGGGCACCAGTCAAAGTGTGCCACTGGTTTCCACATTTAGGATGGTTGCTCGCGGCCATCACATACCCAAGAAGAAATAATAAATTTACCGTCAATATACAAACGATGTTGCTGATAGCCTTGCTATTTTGTAACACGCAAATTACTTTTGTATTATTCAATGTCTGTCGAAGTACTAGCTAGAGAAGTAGTTGTTTCAAAAGTGGTTTGTTTTTGTAGTCTTAATAAGACTCAGTTGTTGTAGATTTTACGAAATATATTAGCTTCATTTCTAGATTACTCAAAGCTTTTGATTGTGTTTCTTTTAAGGAAATTATATTTTTACAACCTGCATCGAGAGAGTTGTCAACTAATAGTATCTCGGGTCGAACGCAATTCGTGTTATCTCAGAATTCGACCTCCGATGAATTACCCATTACTAGAGGAGCGCCTCAAGGATCAATTCTAGGACCGTTATTAATTTTACTTTATATTAACCATATTCCAAATACTATTAAGGATGGAAGTAACAAATAAAAAGAAGATTCTAAAATTAATCTTGCAAAAGCTACAAAATTATCCTAGCCTTACTATTTAAATCAGATTTAAATATACTTTACTTTTATAAAAAAATGGAAAATAATAAATGTATACATAATTTAGAAGTTCAATCACTAATGCCTAATCCTCTGCGGTGTTTCAAATGTCAGAAATGTGTCAATATATCCAATAAGTAACTTTATTTGCGGGCAGTCCGCTAATCTTTATTATCCTCCATTTACAAGCTCAAATGAAAACTATCATCATTCCACTTTTCAGACAGCGAAAAGATAATAGAAGATAATTGAACAAAAGAAATGGAATTATCGACAGTTAAAAGAATTTATTTAAACATCCAATTTAGACTTAAATTCAGGTAAAGACAATCACTGGCAAAGACTGTAGAAAGTAATAGAATCAAATATAAGGTGAAGAGGATAAGCATTATAGAACAATTCCGTGTTGGTTAAGAAAACGTAAGGTTAGACTCTCTGTTAAACTGATTACTGCAATTTGTTATCTAACATTAACATTAAACGAACTATCCCAGACAAACTGTCAAGTATACCTTCATGATACAATTGTGATTAGAACAATAATCAAGGACTGCATGAAGAATTTGAGGTGTTTCGACGATTAAGGGAGTCTGTATTGAAACTCAGCCTAAGAAATGTTATTCTTCAAGAATCTGGAAAAACTTGATGAAACTTCGAGATTTTTCTCAAGTTGTAAATTAGACGCGAAGACATGATCTCAAGTACAGGTTTTTCGTCTAGGTATTTTCTAGACTGCTACACGCAGCACCGGCATGGGGAAGGAGACATGTTGACAGGCTGAAAATGGCTATAAGACCTAGGGTACTCAAGGCCTTATGGAGGTTTATAAAACCACCTCCACGAAGATCGCGGAGTTGCTGGCGTCGATGCCTCCGCCGGATCTACTGCTGAAGGGTTCATGGCTCGAGGCAACGGTTAAGTAGAAGTAGAAGTCTAGGGCATACGTAGAAGAAATGTAGTAAGAGATGTGAAGAGGCCTGGACTCTGCAGCTCATTCATATACAGGATCCCTTAAACAAAAGACAGCACGACGAGACAGAGTACCATCTAATTCAAACAATGTACGGACATGGTGGTTTCGGTAGCTACGTGCGGTTGATGACAGCTCGGAATTCAGAGGTAAATGCAATGGTACTGGATGTGGGAGCCCCAATGATACTTGACACCCTGCTACCAGCCATGCAGGAAGGCAATGAGAAATTGGAGGCGGTATCACATGCGGTGAGGAAGATCCCAGCAAAAAAGGAGGCCAACTTGATTGGATTTATTTTCGGCATATAATCTATTGTTGATGTATGATCTTTTCTTGTTATTGATGTAATTTTTCTGTTTATGTATTGATGTATATTGTATTGTCTTCTTAACTAAAGATAGAGCTCTGGGGGCACCAGTCAAAGTGTGCCATAGTTCCACTGGTTTCCACATTTAGGATGGTTGCTCGCGGCCATCACATACCCAAGAAGAAATAATAAATTTACCGTCAATATACAAACGATTTCGACGGTACCAAAAATTTAAATCAATTTCAAAATTTTCTTGGTTTTTGTACCCTCGTTAATAAGTGGTACGTTGCAGGATTTTTCAATATTAATAAATTGTATATATATACCTTATTATATGTTCATTTTGGATACCGATGCAAATAATCCAAATCCAGAATGGACAAAAAATTAATTAGTTTCTTTAGTAAAACCTTCCTAAACTTTGAGCAAAATTTGTGCATGTTAAGAAAATAATTACTTACAATAAGTCGGTATAACATGTTTAAAAGTATTTATAAGAAAAAGAAAAATTATTATGAGGCGACAAGCAGGTCTTAAATGGTTCTTGTAGTTGTCAGATTACTTGAAAATGCAGATCTCAAAGGATATGCCCAGAAAATTGTTAATACTGTAACAATAAACAGGGAAAACATATGGTGAATGGTAGAAATCGCTGGAATACTGAGTATATTCCGATATTCAGAAGGATTAGGAGAGAGAGAAATCATGATAAAATATATGAAAGAGTACCAAAGCAATATTTAAAGAAATTGCAAAATATCCTCCAAAATTAAATTGGATTCACTTGTTTTTAACAACGGAGTGCTAAAATTTTTAAAAGGTTTCAGGACCTTGAGTATTGCAAAACTGATTATTATTCCTAAGAGCAGAATATCAGAACTGATGGAAGAGGTTGACAATTAATCTTTCATTAGACTTTTAGGTATATCGAAAATCTTGAAGCAACTATGAAAACTATTTCAGTGGGTGTGAGTTTTATAATAAACGCAAGAGAGTGGAACAAAAAGATATATAGTTTGTGTGGAAGCAGCTGCCTACAGAAGCGAAGGCCAGCAGATATGCGTTGGTATATCGTCAGCAGCTTACTTGAACGAATTACAATTGATTTTGCTAGACCGTTTTTTATTTTAGTAAATAAATCGACGCATACCTATTAACAGAATTACCGGAAGGATATTGTTTTCGCCAAAAACAACATAGAGGTTCTGGTATGTAGTTATAATTCATGTGGTTTTCAGCACGAGCGGACCTTAGATTGCTATTTTTCTTTCGTAACAATATACGAAGAGGTTCCACTGTAGATATCACCCTATACTGCTGAATGACAGAAAATTTCCGGACGAAACATCTTTAAGAAGGGGGCACGGTAGCTAACGCTCTAGGCTGCTAGAAGGAACATATACTCAGAAACTATGAAAGAAATTAAATATTTAATGGTGTTTTATAGCAAAGTGAATTGGTAAGGTAATACCAGACGAAGTTGAATTTCAATTAATAGTCTCCTATCTGTAATTTGA
Organism: Ontholestes murinus; assembly: GCA_963969525.1. NCBI lineage: Eukaryota > Metazoa > Arthropoda > Insecta > Coleoptera > Staphylinidae > Ontholestes > Ontholestes murinus. Next base: position 36,206,917 of record OZ018397.1, read on the forward strand.
CTAATTCTGGTAGGTAATACTATTTCAATACCTCATACAAACCTAATGTTAGAGGTAGATTTAGTGATGAAATGCACTCTTTCTGTTTAGTGATTTAATATTGAATTCTTCGAATCATCAATTCAATATAATATTGAATTATTAGCACAAAATTTCATTACCTTTGGATATGGAAGAATTGAATTTTAAATCGTAATTTTGTCAACAGTCTGAAAGTGAATCGCGTTGAGTCAAATTAGATTTAGATAGTTAAAGCAAATATATAATTAATATATAAATCGAATATAATTCTTTGACTTTAATGGTCATTATAATATATGGCTTCAGAAAACTTGAATTTATATAATGAAAATATACGAAGCAGTCGCCTCCAAAACAGCGCAGATGGTTAATTCTTGCGTTCATCTGGCAAAAACGCTCTACGCTCAGAAAACTGATAAAATGTATGAAAGATGATTCCATTAAACTCGGGTTTTCATTGAGCCAGATTTTTCATCCCGCCAACAAATTGTATTATTATTACAACAAAAATAAAAATTTATGCACCATTAAATGGCATTAAAATTTACGGCTAAATATTGAAGCAAAATGAATACTTCCTACGCGCCAGTAAATAAAAGAGCTGCCATCTGGGCTATCGACCTGCGGTTTTCTGTCCTCACTTGAATCTAATAAAGAGGAAAAACGGTAACTTGGCTATCTTAATTTCATTTTTCCTCGTTTAACGCCAAGGCGTAATTGAAATAAGATTGGATAAAAGTCGCCGTGTTCTACTCGACTAGATTCTTAATAGAAATTTCAGCACAACTACATCCGGCTCGTCACGGAAAATAAAAATAATTCATGTATTTTCAGCATTACCATAAGAAATATTTGAAAAGTAAATTTCGTCATCCATGTTGAAGAAAAAATACCCCCAAAGGTACAATAAATACACATCAGATGTATTTATATTTCCATTATATAAGAATAGACATTCAGGGAAAAGTTTGAATGGAATGTCAAATATTGTTTCTGTTTATGTAGGAAAATGTATATTTCAGATATGGAAATGTTATGAATAAATGCATGCGGCATATGAAAAGGATTTTATGTGGTAGGAATTTAAATAGATTATATAGCCAGGCTGCAGGAATAGGAAAGCATTGATAATTTCTTTAAAACAAACTTCAGTATTCATATTCAGTAGACAATTTCAAAAATTAATATTATGTATAGTTTCCTTAATCAATTAAATAGTTATATCTAATTGATTGATGAAGCTGACAAATGTTGAAAGTTCATCTTCACTTTTATATAAATGTGTAAATAGTTATAAATTATAAAATAATATGGATTACTTCTCCGCAATTATTCTTATTATTAAGTATATGTTAAGTCAAAACGTAATTTTTTATCATTTTATAAAGTAAAAGTAATTGAAATAAATGTAGTATTAGGTACAATAGGAACGACGTGAATATTAATACGGACATCTCCCTAAGCTGCTCTGATGAAAAATCAATGTTTGTTGTGTGCAAATAAGTATCGCCTTAAATGTAAGCTACAGCTCAAGAAGGAAACATGTCACTCCTATTTCCTCTAACGGGCGTTAATATTTTATCAAGCTACTACTCCAATCGGCACTCCGAATGCGATTACATTCAAAGGTAGACCATCTAAAAATTCGACAAAGGTTACGCCTCACTAGAATTGATTAATGATATTGAAACTATTCCTTTGACCCCTGCCCGTAAGGAAGGACAGGATGAATAGATTGAATACAGTTAAGGGGATTTATTGAATTTAATTCCAATAAACGCTTTTGTGCGGAAAATTATATTGTGTGGGGAAATAGGGGATGGATAATTTCAATTAGTTTTATTCACAAGTAAATTATGCAAATCAGCTTTTTCAATTAATTTATGCGCAATTTAACCATGGAATAATTTTATATATTAGAGGAATATATTAAAGAATTAATATTAATATGGTCGGTAGTTTTCCTGTGGGGTTTTATAATTATTTTATAATAATAATGTATTTTGAATTCTCGGAAGTTTCATCCATTGTAGTAATGAAAGCCATAATCTGTTTAAAATTGAAGATATTTATGAAATTTGATAAGATCTGTTAAAACCAGAGCTTACCACACTATTTTTACTACTCACTTTAGTAGCCTCTTTAGTGATATTAAATTATATTTTACAAAATAAACCTAATGTAGTTCTGGTTTAAATATCTTATAGGCCATAAAACTAATTTAGACCTTAGATGAAGTCAACCATTTAGAAACAAATCTCTAGCACGGTAAACTAATATATATTTCTGCAAATATCATACATAACCCAAAATATATATTGAGTTAATGACAGTTTTCCAAAAAAAAATTTTAGATTAATACGTATTAAAGGAGACGGTATCATTAATTCAATTGATAACATTGGCATGCCTTCAAGTATTTCATGCTTTCTGATAGCAAATGCCAAACCCTGTCTTAGAAAGTGTTTTGTTTGCTATTCCATATCATCCATAGATTTTATTAAGCACTTTACTCATGTTGTAAACTATCAAAATCGGAAATTTGACTTTTGGGAGTCATTAGAGTTTTCCTTAAAAATTTTAATTGTTTTAAGAAAATGTGTTAGTATTTGCATATTTAAGCTTAACACCTTTCACCACTTCAAAAATCATTACTGGCAGTTCTATGTAGTCTTAGATACAAAGCGATAAAGTTTCTCGACACAGACTCCACACTATCGAGCCACTGCAAAAGATATGGGAAACCGAACTACACGAGGGACGACTGCCTGGCATATCTTGCATGCCTACCATGTTGAGATAAAAAGTCTACAAATAGACCAATATATCTAGGCAATCGGCTGCGTTGCAGCAATGGCCACCCAAAGAGCGTGATGTCAAAAGTTCACAAAGAACACAAGAAAGGGTTTGCCACGCCGCCCACTATGTCATGGTAGTATTGGAGGGGGAGCGTCACATTGATGTGATTATAGCCAAAGAGCCCAACGGGTCTTAGCTCCAAGCCCAGCAACCTAGCCAGGGCATCTGGACCCTAAGGCCAGGGTATCGTTTGGGTAGAGGTATCAGACCTGGATGTATTAGCTTGTTAAGGCTCTCCTAACTCGACTCGACATTGAAAATGAGACTTGAACGAGCGATTATCTACGCAAAACGAAGCCTAAAAGACACCATCAAACGTAGTAAGTATAAGGCTTAGAAATTACTTCTTGAGGAAGTAGAAGTATGTGTTTAATGTTGGGATGAGTGAGAAAGGTGTTCTCTGATGACTATTGACCCCTTTGCATCCTGAACGGAGGATAAGCATTTAGAGAACCTGTTCAAAGACCGCCTGGTAGAATGACTGGACGACGTTGGGTGTTTTTCCACCTAACGTTCGATTTTGATAAGAATCACTCAGCCGTCGACGCGTTAATTGAAGTTCGCATTTTGGCTAACTAACCCGGGCCCTTTAAATAAAAATTGTCATTGCCTGGCAATGATACTGAATGTCAAAGAATGCTCTTAACTCAGTGCCCTGGGCGGAGATTACGATGGCTCTGCAACACCTCGACGTGTAAAATTGTCTGGTAGCCATCATAGCACGCTACCTCAGGGTAGTGGTCTACAATGGCACCGATGGCGAACAAGCCCTACCCACCATACCTCTTCTCACTTTTGGCCCCAGATACCAGTGGTTCACATTCACACCTGGGACCAGGTTTGCCTACGGCGCGCGGCGTTTGACCTTCGCTATCCATTGTTACCGCATCTCCCCTCCTCGTGTGTTCATCCTTTCTTGGTAGCACCTTGTTAGCGAATAGTGTCCAGGCAGCCCAACCCATTTCGCTCTCTAGTAAATTAGAAACTATGGACTCTACCCGCACCTCGCGCCCTATCGCTAGAGTTCCTTGCGCTCTTCTGCCCAAGCGCCGCGAACAATTAGTGTGTGTTCGGTGATCTACCATCTCCAAAGGTCCCCCGGTGTTGGCCATAAGTTTGGCTACTACTCTACATGCCGTAGCAGCGCCCTCCGACGCCTTTTTTACTTGTGAGGTAGTGTGCCTGTTGGCTTCAAGCTCCACTCCTAAGTTCTATTCATAACATCGTGACTAAGCAGCCGAACTCTTTCTTCTTTGACTCGGCCAGCCCTTCTGGTGGACATCCAGACAGCGTTGCTTTTCTGTGCTGCCACCTTGAGTCCTGCCTCCGTCAGCCATGCCGCCAGTGTATTTGCTGCCCTCTCGGCTGCCGCTTTTAATACGTCTAGTTCAAGCGCTCTGGCGATTAGGAGAATGTCATTCAAAAAGCCGACATTACGCGCTTGGGAAAGCTTTTGTCTACAGGACAGGGCCAAGAATAGAACTCTGAGTAACACCTCTTGTAAGCCTGGTTGCGTCCTGCCTATCCCCGGGGACGTCGCCAAAGAGTACCCTATCGCTTAGGGTACTCCAGCAAGAACTCTGGAGTCGTCCTACTTTCTAGCGCCTCCAAAATAACCGGCCACGGTAGTGAGTTGAAGGCGTTTTTGATATCAAAGGTAATGCCCAACCAGTGTTTCCTCTTCCGCCGGGAGTTCTGCTTCGCATCGTCTGCCATTTTTCTCACCGCCCATAGGGCGTCTACTGTGGAGCGCTCCTTTCTGAACCCGAACTGGTTTACCGACAGGCCTCCTTCCTGCTTTATATGATCTTCTAACTTGCCAGCGAGGAGCTTCTCGTATACTTTACCTTCGGATTCCAGTTACTTTCGGATTAATGTTCAGTATTATTAGATTTAATATAAATGATATAAAACGTCTTTAAGAGCAGTAAAAGCTCCAGTAGACCTGGAGCTAAGAGCGAGACTAGAAGCATAAGTAGCGAAGCAAGAGTCTTAGAAGATGACAGACCAGATGGAGTGGGGGCACTTAAGGTGCATGGATCCGTCGTCTTATCACTCTCCCGGTACCCTTGGTAAATAGGCGCCGTAGTGAATTTTCCTACCACCTAGAGCAAATTTTCTCGGGACACGAATATTTTATGGCCTATCTGTTGAACGCGTGGGCGAATAGGTATTGATTGTGCCCGGAAATTGTGCGCATGCTGATCTGAAGTAAAAAAAGAACAGATTGTGGAATAGGGGACTTGTCTGTAGAATCCCTGGTATCGCGGATCCTTGTAGACGAGGTGATGCGGAACGTCCGACGGACGAAAATTTTGATTGGTAAAGGGGCACCATGGCCGACCAGGCCGCTTCACAATAAGGTTTAGCTAGTATTATGTTAGCAACCAAGATAGTAGTTTAAGACAAAAAAGTAAGATAATAACGTATGCTAGTAATAAATTGTAAAATGTAATTAAGAGGGAATAAAAGCTCCTAGGGGGCACCGGATGAAGTAATGCAACCAGTTTTCCACCGGTGTCTCCATTTTCAGGAGGGTAGGGATAAAAAAAAAGTTTCGTACGGTAGCTTGGCTATCTGCGATACCTTTTTAAGCATAGTAGTACACTTCTAGCTATGTAAGTAAATTATTTCAAACAGCAAAATATCAGGGTCTTGCCCCTAATGAACAGTTATAAACACCTATTCCGAGAGCCAAATCGGCTATGCTAGATCTTGAGGTACTTCTCAAGTTGGTGAATTGACCCAGACATTAGTAGTCATTATCTATAGTCACATCAATATCAAATTTCATCAACAAGATATGTCTACTCTACATAGATAATAAAAAAAGTCAAGTACTATTTTTGGATTATCCTCACCTATTTTTACAGTAATCTTAGAGCATCTTTTCAAATTAGCACAGGTAGATTTAAGTTTTCATTGCTGTAGAAGAGGTAATAGGTGTAGCCCCTATAATCATTATCATTGCTATTACTCAGTTTGTTGTGATTCGCCAAATTGATGAGCCATATTTTAGGTCTTATTATGATGATATATAACCTGTGTATCATTTTGGATTTCAGGCAGCAGTTTCTCTGACCTATTCTTAAGAAGGAGTTCTTTTGATACAACTAAGTTTCTTATCCAAAGTTCCAGCAAAAAATTAATTATATAATTTTTGCCAACGCAACTAGACCTAGTTAAGGATAATAACTTAATTTATTATAATGCCTTAGAGCCATAGGGCCCTCAAATTGGGACATTTTTCGTAATATATTAGTTCGTCGGCTTACGCTTATAGTAATCCCATGATTTTCCATTACACTTTAATTAATTTGATGATGCTTCTCATTTAAGTATATTTTAGGCGATACGTTTCTGAGTTCTCGTATTTTCTTCAGATTAAGTTTTTCCAAACACAATTCCATTAAGGTATTTTTGTGAAATTTTATTGTTGGAACTGCATCATCGAATTACAGAAATTCTTTGTTTTGTATTTAGACTTTCTATGTTAAATCCTTATAGTACCAATTTGTATGCCTTTTAAATGCCTGCCGTTTATACTCTGACAAACACTAAAGTCTTATGTCAGGGTGTCAATATGTTACTTCTTTGACTTTTATTTACTTAACTTTTTCTAAATCATTTAGAAAAAGGATTTTTATTTATAAATATACGATTTCTACATTGATACACATTTTATAAAATAACCGTTTTGTGCTTAGTTGGCAGCTGTATGAATTGAGCCTCATGCAACTCATTCTAGCTCCTATAATTATAATTGAGGAACATGCTGATTGTTTGACATATATACTCTGTTCGTTGGATCTTTGGTCGTACGTCACAAACTATCGCTTCAAAAAACGACGAAAGTTTTACAGTTCGTTCTTTTTCTAACGCATTTGGTTTACTTTATCAGACTGAATGTTTTTGCGTCGTTTCTCGAAGCGATAATTTGTGACGTACGACCAAAGATCCAACGAACAGACTATATGGTTCTTTTTATTGTGAAGTAACTAGAGTAATGTTTTATAATATCTCCTGATCTGTTTTCTTTTACAAAAATGGATAAGCAACTTTTTGAATTTTCTAAAGTTGCTTAATTATTAGAGATAATAAATTTAAGAACTTCCTTACTTCTAGTGCTACCAGAGCTGATGTGTATAGCAAATAAGTATATACATTATTTTACAAATCTTATTAGCTCCTATTGTGGTAGGATATTATATTTGCCTGATAAATAGCCAGATACTATTATGACATCACCTTGGTTTTGTATAGTGTGTTTTCTGCATGATCCTAAAATTGTCTTTAGATTAGAATAATTATTCTAGATATCCTGTAAAAATTTATATCAAACTTTTACCTACCATCACGTGTTTTGTTCAAATATTGGATTGATCCAAACTTACATTTTTTGAATTTCCAGTTAAGAGAACTTAATTCCGCCAAAAAAGAAAATTTTGATGTTTGAATTCTCCGACCAACAAGTTAGAATAAAATGTGTTATAACTCAACTTGATTTGAGTCATAGTTATTGTGACGAGGTATTAAACCTGGTAAGTGTTTTTAACGAGATCTCATATGATCCTTTTATCAGGGTTTTTCAAGTTCAATTCATTTAAAAATGCTATCGAGAATGAAATTTGATGTTCAAGCGGTATCTATAAATCCGTAATGTCTTCCACCTAGACTTTTTTACTTTTCAATTGAATTATTTTAGTGCTTGTGTATAATTTTCCCATTTATTCACCCTTTCTGTACTCTTCAGTCCTAAAGGTTTAGTCGTTGGTGATGGCGGTAAAAAATAAGCACACTAGGCAAGCAAGTACCGTATACATTTTTTATTTATCAGTTTTTAAGCAATCATTCATCAATTGAATTTATTAGCGAAAGAACCTTCACTCTTGAACGATTTCTATTCTCTACTCTACATGTTCAATAATACAGTTTAGTGCGCATACTCACAGTAAGAGTCGTAAGATGGAATTCAAAATAAAACAAATTCCTGAGAATGTTAAGCTAGTTTGATTGGTGAAGGATGCCATTACTCAAATATTTAAGTAGTCAACGGATCATTTACGCCCTAACGATCAGGTGGTAGTAACTTGATACTCAAAGAAATTTTAATACTATTCAAGTTTCTTGAAGTTCAGGAACTCATCCAAAATATTTACTAAAGATGTGTGGTCCATCATCAAAGGATTTTTTCAGTCTAATTCGACATACCTTAATACAGATACGTACTATTTGAGTGTTACATCTGTGCGCATGTCCGAAGAACGGGGAAAGAGATACAATACCTTAAAGAAGATTATATGAGATAAACATAAAATAATTTATGTTTATCTCGTACGCTGGTGATGCTAATAACTCATGTTGACAAATACTCTGACTATAAAAAAGTGCGTAGGGATATAGGAAAGTTACAAACAATAAGAGCTAAAGCATTACTTTAATCTTCCAGTGTATGATAGTGATCGTGTAGAAAAACTGCACGGATTCCAACGGTACATGAGCGATTACAAAATTAGCCTATGGAAACGAAAGTAAAGGTCGAGACTTCATGGTGCAATCGAAAGTGATAAAAGACTAAATTTATTACCCACATCGGACAATATAATGTAATTACATTTATAACAGCAGCGTTTTGTTGTATTTACTTTTGCGGAGAGTGTAATGTATCTTATAACACTAAAAATAAACATAGGTGTGTTGGAAATTGTCAGGCGTGTCAGCAGTCACAGGCTTATCAAAATCAACAAAAAATAAATTGCACGGAATGCAATAGAACACTTAGAGGACAAGATTGTTTTAATAACCACAAGAACCCTAATTATTTAGGTAAAAAAAGGTGCGCGGACAAATACGTAAGTGTGTAACAGTTCAAAGTGGTAGAAAACATATGGTACTTGTGACGAAATTTTGTGTTGTCAAAAACATCCGACCAGATACAGGAAAGCCTAAAACAAAAGACTTTGAATTTATGTTTTTCGATTTGTAGTCACGACAGGAAACACAGTTGGAAAACGGAGATTTACTGCACGAACCAAACTTGTGTGTATTTAAGACGCACTTTGAAAACTGTATCGATAGTGGGGCCAAACTTTGCATGCGAGCATCGATTAAATATTTTAAAAACAAATCCTACTGACAGGCTTTTGGAGTACGTGTTTAATCTGAAAAAGATATTAAAAACTATTTTGGTTGTAGATCATAATGCACAAGCATATGCTCATCAATTTATATTAAATTGTATTTTATCAAAAACCGAACTGAAGCCTTAATTAATTATGCGTGGTACTAAAATTATTCAGATGGTAGTGGATAATGTGAAATTTATTGACAGTCTAAACTTTTTTCCAATGGCTCTTAGTGCTCTTCCTAAAGCCTTTGGAATTGGAGATAAATTCAAAAAAGGTTATTTTTTTATTTATTGAATAAAGCAGAAAATGAATATTACGTGGGCCCTCTTTGTTCGATAGAGTACTATTATCCAACAATATCAGTCTGGCCAGTTGCGCTGTGGCAAATGGGCGGGTGTATAGTGGGAGAAAGGGAATTGGTAAAATACGGAGTGCGTTCGTGTGTTTCGGACATTCAGTAACAAAATTATCATGGAGTTTATAAGAAATGTTCTTATTTCAAAACGCAAAATCATACCATTAGCTATTTTATAATTACATTAGTTTTTATTTCTAACCAAATTTAAAAGTTGGCACCTCTGATCGCCTCCAAATTCTTATCATTAGCCAATTGCATTAATTTTTATCTTTTTTCTACTTTTAACTTGGCAAAAGTGATATTCTTGCATCATACGGTATGTATCCTATGGTCAGTCTTTAAACAAGGAAAGATAAGAGTTTGGATAATGTTTTTATAAACATGAAAGATCGCGCTATTAAAGTTTATCCCATTAAATCAGGGTTTTCTGATCATACTGGAATTCACCTTTAGCTTGACTTTGATCTAAACTGAAATATTACAAACATGCTCATAAGACCTGCACTTAAGTAACACTAACGGTAAACTAACATTATTCAATCTTCTGGAATGCACGGATGTCAGTTATATTGATAATAAAAATACAGCCATAGAAGATAAGTTTTTATCTTTTATTCATACATTGGAAAACTACATCTTGCTATGCTTTCCGGAAAAAAATTTCGAACTAATAATAAACATAAAATTCACTGGTTCAATGATGACTTAAGGAAAATGCGCGAAACCCGTTTACTTTTAAAAGAAGGCTATGAATGTATACCTGAACTTAAGACTGACTATATTACTTATAAACGATTCTATAACTTAACTTTAAAAGAGGCTAGAAAAAATGCAACAAGCAATTTCATCCAGAAAAGTACAAATAGGCGGCCGAAGGCAATGTAGTCTCTAATAAAAAATAAAAATAATAATGATCATCTCTTTTCTGACATAACTGATGAAATAAACACATTCTTTAGTCATGTAGCTGAAACATTATTGAATCAGTTAACGCCGTCATTCACTGATCCTGTGAGAATGATGTGCTAATACAGCTAACTCGGTTAGTCTTTCTTGAGACATAGTGGCTCGCAACTACAATTTGAATCTTTTCAGTGCAGAAAAACTTCTTTCTGCAGAAGCAACGCTAACAGGAAGAGTACATAATATTTGTAAAATTATTTTTATGTTCAGTAAATATTCGGGTCATATTTTCTGTATACATCTAAAGCATTTTCTGGTAATTGTTCTTTGATTTTCTTTTTCTTTTGTCATTGTAATTTCCAAAATGCCAATTCAGACTTAATTGCTATTGCACATGTTGCGTTTTCAGGTAAAATTTTATTGAAATATGTTGCAACAGATTTTGAAGTGGCATCTAAATCTTCGCCAGTTTGTTATCAATAAAACACTAGGTATTGTTGTGTTAAATTTGAACAAATTCATCGTGTATTTATTAAATCTGTATTGCAGATCTGTAATAATATTATTCAGGAGAGGTAAATATATATTAATTCGATAATAATCCTCTGTTTAGTTCAGGGGAAGTTTAAACAACGAACCATGTACATGCAAAAGTCCATAAAAAAGTAAATTAGTAGTGTTAAAATATATAAAACTAAAAGGAAGTGGGAAATAAAGAAACAATGGAGTACAGAAAGAGAAAGAGATATCGACAGCCCTAAATATGGATTCCAAGGTTTCCAAATGAGCAATTGAAAATAGAAAAAGATGGAAGAACGAAGCAGTGAAACGAAACGTTGTAACAACAACAGCACACAAAAATAAAAGAAAGGAAGATGAAAACAGAGACAAAACTCACAGAGAAGGAAAATCTAAATATAACTAAGAACGATGGGAAAATGGAGGAATTAAAGAGCTTGTTTAAAGACTTGATAAGAGAAATGGTAAAAAACTCAGAAGAACTAAAAGAAGAGAGAGAGAGAGAGAGAAGAGAAAAAAGATACAGGGGAAAGTAATATGAGAACCGAAACGAAAATGGAAAAAGAATTATAGAATTATGTATAGCAAACAACCTTAGTGTGACAAACACAAAATTCAAACACAAATACATACATAAATACACTAGAGAAGTTAGACCAAGAAAAGAGAATTAAAAGATTACTCTCTTAATAGACGCAGAAGAATGGAAAAGGTGAAAGATGTTAAAGTTATAAGACAAGCTGAAATAGGAAGCGACCACTACTTGGTAAAAATATAAATTAACACAGAAGCAGAAAACTTGAAGAATACGAAGTCGAAAACAATAATAAACAAAAACACATAAAGCCAAAAATTGAAAAAAAAGAAACTAGGAATGAATACCAATCAAAAATAGAGAAAAAGACAAATAAAATAGAATTAGCAGAAAGCAAATAGATAAAGTTCAAAGAAATCATAAGTGAAGCAGCCAAAGAAAGCTGTGACACAATCACTATATCAAACAAACAGAGGAAGAAAAACAGGTGATAGTCAGAAGAGGTAAAACAATTTGTAAAAACTAAAGAAGAGCATTGGAAAACTTACATAAAAACAAGGAAAGAATAAGATTATAGAAGATATATAATAGCAAATAAAATAGTGGAACAAAAATTCCAGATAGCAAAAAGCAATCCTGGGAGCAGTTCGGTAAGAAACTGAAAGAAACGTTCACAGAAAACCAAAAGATGTTTTACAGCACTATTAAACAAATGAGAAATTAAAATACACTAATCCAGCCAAGTATAAAAGACAAAAACGTAAATATAATAACAGAAGAAAAGAAGATATTAGAAAGATGGAAATAATTCTTTAATGAAATAACCGAAACAGACCATCACGGAGATGTAGAAGGTGAAACAAGTGGAGGAATCAACAAAATAAGAATTGAAGAACTGGAGGCAGCAATCAAAAAAATAAAACTAGGAAATCTCCAGGTATAGATGACGTCACAGCTGAAATGATGAAATATATGGGGGAAAGGGGAAGGAAGAATTATTGGAAATAGTAAATGACATTATCAAAAATCACAAGATACCCCAGGAATAGAACAAGGGAATTATAATATCCATACACAAAAAAGGAGACACAAAAATATGTGATAACTACAGAGGTATTACACTCACAATCAAACCAGGGAAAAATTTTACTAGGTTAATAGAAGCAAGAATAAAAGGAAAATTAGATCAACAGCTGGTTTCAGAAAAATAGAAGCAAACAAGACTTAATATACATAATGAGACAATTTACAGAAAAGATGATTAAAAAGGGAAAAAAATTACACATATGCTTCTTCTACCTAAAAAAGCGTACTACATGATAAGAATAGAGGACATATGGCATATACTCGAAACAAGAAAGATAAAAAGAAGCATAATAAATATAATAAAGAAATAATAAAAATAAAGTAAGAATAGGAAATAAATAATCAGAGGAGTTCAAGACCAAAACAGGACTGAGACAAGGTTGTATATTAAGCCCTTTACTATTTGCATCACTTAATGGCGAAGCAATAAGAAATAGCAAACTAAGAGCCGAGAGCACAATGACAGGGTATAGAAATATGGAACTATTAAAAATGCAAATATGTATTAATGTTTGCCGACGACATAACACTAATAGCAGATTCAGAAGAAAACCTGGAAATATTCAAAAAGGAGCTGGAAAATATAAATATAATATCATCAAAAGAGAGCAATCACAAAATAGGGTTAAATACCTGGAATCAACAATAGAGGAAACAGGGAAGGTAGAATCAGAAAACAGACGAAAAACTAGGTAAAGCAGGCATGATCTACAACACAATAAAGAAAACATTCTTAGAGAAAAAAGAGATTACAAAACAATAGAAACAGAGTATATAAATAACATTAACTGCTATATAGTAGTGAATCGTGAGTAACCACAGACAGTAATAACAGCAAAACCAATGCAATGGAAATGAGATACCTAAGAAAGATAGAGGGAATTAGGAAGACCAAGGAAGGGTTGGAACGAGCAAGTACATCAAGCAGCGGAAAGAAAAGGAATAGAATGGAAAGAAATAAGAAAATAGCACAAGCTACGCAACAGTGGTAAAGAAGTGTAAAAGAAATTAACTGAGACATATTGTAGAGAATAAGTCTGACACCCATAATAGATAAAATGGGAAAAGATAAATAAAAATAATCTGCTATAATAGGTTGACCCAGGTT